>JAQLOL010000022.1:10158647-10170422 GCA_029783665.1 Naso thynnoides
ATAGTCTTGTTCCAGGGCTCACTTCTGCGGTCTGGGTGTCTGTAAACACAGACAGACGACCTCTTGGGTCTCCATTTTGGTTGACCCCTCTTTCATCGAGGCTGCTGCCGGGTCAGCTCATCATGAACCCGGCGAAGCAAATCAGCCCGCTAGCTGCAAGCCTTTTGTTTAGCCACTGTTGCTAGGCTACGGCACGTATTTGGACACTGTCACCCTGGCAACTGTGATGGATGAGTTTGTCACAAGCTAATTTGTGGGTCTGAGTTTACTTTCGCTACATCGTCAAAAGCCTGTGTGGGAAAATGGGATCTTTTTTTTTGTCTGTTTTTTGTTTACAAATTAGTTAAAAGAGGAGCCTCTGCTGTTAATTAAGGTTGTTTTTTGTGGTTAATTTAAATGTTTGCAGCCTCCTTAAATGAATGAAGACACATTAGCAAGAGGCACAGTTTAATTATATAACAGTGTAGCAGGTTTTCTTTGTGCAGCTTGTGTAAAATCAACATAAACTGATTTTGCAATTTTATTTTATTTTTTGCATTTTCTTATGGCTTTTACTGATCCAACAGCTTTTGTTTCACATCTCAAGTTTTGAAGGTCAAACTTTTCTCCAGAATGTATTATTTTCTTTTGTAAGCTAAGTTTGCTTCTGACCTTATAAAACATTGTGGAGTAATTTTCTGTATTTGTCAAAGAAGAGGCACCAAGCTTCCTCTCAGTAAGCTGCTCTTTATGTTAGAACAAAACACCCTCTTGTGCATCAGGCATCTAAGAAATGAAACTTTTCTTCTATGTGGAAAATTGAAAAGCATCCATTTCCTGGGGATGACTAAAGAGCAGTGAACTGAATATCCCAACTCAAAGTGCACATCTTGCAGCTTTTATAAAGGAGAAATTGAGCCAGGTTGCGCAGCCAAGTTCACTTTATGAAGTTGCAATTACAAATAATTGCACTAGATGGCAGTAGATGGCCAAACCAAGCATTTGGTCTTGCCAATTAGTTGACCGGGAGTGATTTAAGGGAGAGTAACTGGTGATGGCACACAGGTTTCCTCAGCCTGACTCATCCACTGCACTATGTGTTATTTCTATAAAAACTTGTTGGGTTGAGCTTGTAGAAAAACAGCTATTTAAGCAACGGCATTGTTATATGCAACAGTGTAGACAAAGATTTGGGGATAACATCCTTTTATAAAATGTTGTATATGGCTTACATTGGTCATTGCATTCAGCTATCTGTGGACTCATTTCTAACTTTGCCCTCTCTGATCTGTGTGATTATGAACTGTCACTACATGATGGTGATAGCAGGAAAAAGTGCCTTTCATTCCATTTTTCTCAGCACAACATTTACCTTTGACTTTGTCAATTTCAGTGCCTGTTTTCCTTCCTGCAAGCTGCACATTAAGGTGCATTCTGGCCACTATTTAATATCTCTGGGTTATTTTCACAGTTGCCTATGGGCATAAGAGAAATGACGTATAATTACAACAAAATGGGTCCAGAAACAGGCACAACAGCAACTGCAAAAGTCCTTCAACAAAGCCATTGCTGTTCTGCTTGAGAAAAAGACTTCTGAATTTCGGATCTACTGTCAAGTTAATGAGGTTACAATTAGTGTGAGTGGTGAGAAAGAGAAGAGGATGCCATGACAGAGGCTGTAGGCTAAATTCAGTGGGATGTTTCTCAGTTGAGCTGTTACCAGGATGAATCCACAATACTTTATCTCATTAAGGTGTCCCTGACTCAATTGGATTCAAGGGCCCCTAATTGTGAGCTCTGAAGTCTAAATTTGGCATCAGAGGACTTTCATTTTGTCTGAAAAGCCCTGTGTTCTTAAAATATCTGTCTGAAATCAGCTGTAATGCTGACTTAGGACAAGTTGTTGGCACACATATTAAAAGTGCAGTGATTTGCATGAGCAATCAAGAGGAGAGAGAGAAAAAAACAATCCTGCACAATGCAAAGGAGATTCACGATTAAAGACATTTAATCAAACATCAGCGTTTGATTAGAGTGCCTTTTAAACAAATCCTTTAAAAATGATTGCAGTAAAGCAACATTGCAAATTAGTGCTGTATGTCACGTGGAGTACAACCTTTTTCTGTGAGAGGCCGCACTTTTGACAAAAGCATTTACATTTTAAGATGGTTATATTATGGGGAAAATCATTTTTCACCATTACTTTTTGTGTCCTGCATTTCTGTGATATCAAATGTTTTGTACCTTAAGTGGTGGCTTCTCTTTTCTTTTTCCCAAAAAAATGTTTAGAATTGATTTCAATCTATCCCACTTGTGGAAAGCATTGTAACAGGAATCAGCTGATAAGAATGTGGCTTAAATCCCAGACAGGATAATTGTTTCCACGCTGAGCAGCCCCACAGAGCGCCGGGTGAAGCTAATGTTGGCTGCACTTTGTCATGTTTTTCTAACTGTTTTTCTTTGTCGTTGTTGTTGTCTTTGTTGTTTTTCTGTTTTTTTTTTGTTTTGTTTTTAAGATCTAACTTTTGTAAATTCCTCTCATACCAAAACAATTACGTCTGCTCAAAGAGAAGTGAGAGATGATGGTGGTTTTGTTGAATTATATAACATAAGAAAAATTAAGTTGGCTAGAATTGTTTCTGCCCAGCATGAAGGTTGGAAACCGTCACAGGCTTCTCAGAAAATCATAAGAATTTTGGAGACTTATAAAGGGTAATAAAATAAAAAAAAAAAAATTTCTCTTTTAAGATGAGCGACAGGCAAAGCAATTGCAAAATGGAAAAATAGTAGGAATGGTAGCCTAAATTTTACATTTTATTTTGATGATGATGTGATTTTTGCTGCCATTTGTATTAGCATGTTGGCGTGTGCCTGTATGTTGGCCAGGACATTTCTGTAGCTTAACAATTCTTCATTTTTAAATTCCTCCCTATATTATGACTGTCTTTTGTAGAAGTAAGTGTGATTGTCATGTGAGTAGAACAGCGTCCTGCTGATGTTACACAAGGGGGTGATGTTGTGCTTCTGCGCTAACTTGTCAGCTCCTCCTGGAGGAGAGAGAAAAAAGAAGCGAGATGGAGTTCTGCGTTTTAGTTGGAGAAGACTGAAAACGTAAGATGCCTCAGTGTAAGACACCTGGAGACAAAACGTGCTGATAAATGAAGTTTTGTTTTCGCCCACCACCACAAACTGAAAATGTTCACCCTTTGTCAGTAAGTGACAAAGTGAGCTAGCAAATGATCATGGCTCTGTCCACAAGCTAACTAAGCTCACCAGGCTGTGATGGTGAGTTATCCACATTCACAGCCCTCATGATAACAAAGATTACACCTTTAAAGAGAAGATTAGGAAACACTAAATACATTGATGCAACAGAGACAGTGAGAGGCACTTGGTTACAAGCTTGCTATCCACAGACTTAGAGCTAATCACAAGCCAGGTTAGCATAACAAGATATTTTACATTTCTCAAAATATTGTAATAGGTCTATTAGATGTTAATAGTTTTGATTTATGCCTAGCCCCATTTTTATGATTAAAAATGCTCATTTGTTTTAACTTAGCTCAGGGAAGTTAAATTTTGAATTTTTTGCCTCGATAATCTAACCCCAACCCTGAAAATGTCAGATTAAATTTGAGCACTGGAAAATAGGGCTGGGATAATATGCTTTTGTCCCAATTCGATTCTATGATGATATTGGGGTGCTGGTTTGATTTGTAGACTTTTGTGATTCTGTTTTATTGCGATTCTACAAGTGCTGCGATAGTATCGACTATTGCGATTTTAATTATTGTTGGATACAGCACTGGTCATATCATATCTAGCTCTGCTTCGCCTGTAAGTGTGTAAAACCCAAAATGTGTTCATACTTGAGATGAATAATGTAAGGGTGCAGGTCTTATCTCTGGTCTGGGAGTGTCTGCCACTTTCCACTTTTGGCAGCTATCAGCTCACCTTGGTTGTTTTTACAGAAACTGATATGATGTTGCCTTGTCACCATCTGCTTTACCATAACAAAAATCATAGAAATATATCCATTATTGGGTAAAATTAAAATGGTCCAGTGAAAAATCTCAATACATTTGATAATCGATTTTTTCCCCCACCTTTACTTAAAAATATATATGGACATCTTTTAATATCAGACATTCCCAGACAGTAATTCAGTTGGACAGGTTTCACAGTAAAATATTTTAATGCTATGACCTCAGTGTGATTATTGCTTTTGGTTGTTTTCAATATATAGTTTCCTTTAGTTTAACCTTTCTTACCTCTTATTGCTGTGAGTTTGCACACAGAGCAGATGTAAGCAATGTAACACAGTTTTGAAATACTTTATTTCTCAATGCAACAGATGATGTTATGTAATGCACAGCATGGATTCCCCATGTTAAAAATAATGGTTGACATAGAGGCGATGCTACCTCAATCAAGTCCCTTATTTCTCTATATTTGGACACTTCAGAGAGTGTTACTGAGCTTACAACATGGCCGCCAAGGCTACCAAAGGAAAATAGATCAGGAGTTTACCCATACTGTAGCATGAAGCAGAAGTGTTTTTTCTATAGCAACCTGCAGTTTACAATACTGTACCTTGCACAATAATTTATATTAATGTTTAATTTTCAACAAGAATTATGTTTTAGTTGCCCTGATCTAAAATTTTTATCACTCAGTTAATCAGAAATAGACATTTTCCGTAGCTGTTCGGATAGAGTCCAGGATCAAAATAGAAAGACACCGAAACCAGACACCAGAGGTGGAAATTTGAATGAAATTAGAATTTGAAAATAGCCCTTTTGTTTAGATGATATTACACTGATGACTTAATGCCATGAAAATGAATGTTTTTTTAAATGGAGACTGAAGGTAGACTTACCAGAATAATGACTTTGTACTAACTCAGACAACTTCTGTTTTTTGCTTCAGTTTTCAGTGTATCATAAATAGTAACAGTTAATATACTGTGCAGAACTAGTTTATGCCGTCATTTTGAAACCACAGGCCGCACACTGTGTCCAAAGTACTGGAATGCATTTAAAACTTGCAGTTCGGAATAGTTTTACTTGGGAACAAACAGTATTTAGATGACACCAGGTGGCTCAATGATGGAGTCACCTAATGTCTGCGAAGTGCTGAGTAGCAGCGGTCTGTCTCCCATTCACAGAGACTGCCGCATGCTTCCTGTCCCGACCAAATCAGCTGTTCCTCGTGTTCAGTCCAGTTGAATTCGGTTTTAGTCTTCTGTGGCTGGTCCTGGCTGCTGTTCAGTCTCAGCCTTTGCAGGAATCACAGTATTGACTGGAGAACATAGTTTCAGTAGCTTGACATCTTACAGTTCATCCGTCCTTCTCCTGCAATGTGAAGCTGAAAAGAGACGGACATATTAGCATGTAGGGTTTCTACTTACAGTGAATGCCCCTATCACAACAAACATGAGTAAAATGGTCCTTGTATATTTAGAAAGCTGTAGACGCAGGAATTTCGGTACAATCACTGCAACATTCAGTTTTCTCTTGTGCTATTTCTTTAGTCTGTCTGTCTCTGAAAGTTAAGACAGAGGGCAGAAATGATCAAAATGTCGTAATCCAACATTTACGTGTAAGTTTGTCACTTGCATATGCCTTTTTCATCGGATGGCTCCATTAAAACCTCAATACTTAGGCAGTATTGCAGCAACAAGAATTGCTTTTTTACCGCATCAAATCATACTTGAATTTGAAATTGTTCTGCACCAATTTTTTTGAACCAATTTAAAATGAAAAACATAATTTGACCAACAAGTTTTTCTTTAAAGAATAAGAAACTGTTGCTTTGTATCAAACCATCATGAATAGGCATGAATTTTGTTTTATTTTGTCATAGAATAAGAGTAGGTGTAAATGGACTGACTCCACCCCCATAGATCCTGACTGCATACAAAGATATTATTTATTTATTTATTTATTTATTCATTTATTTTAATTTGGCTAAGCCAGCATCTCTGTATTGTTCCATGCAGTGCATGCAATTTCTGCCACTAGAGGTCTCCCTATCAAAATAATGAAAACAAAACATGTAAGTTGACATCATGAAGTAATGTGGATTGATGATGTTTGTTTATTTCATGATTAACAGACGTTATTTCTGATCCAAATCTATCTCACTGACTCTGGCAGAAAAGTTCGCATGCTCAGATTTTGGCTAAAATCAGGTTAAAACTCAGTTGATGCAACCTGGTGGTCTACTTTTTTTATTTTTTTACCTCACTGATTTCGTATAGTTGAAAAGATACAGAGACCAGTTAGGTCCATGTAATGCTTAGCAGTTCAATTTTCCATACAAAAAAATGAAAATTAGAAAAAAGAAAAATTGAATTCAGTTTTCCAGTCTTCATTTTTTACATGGAAAATTAAACTGATAAGCGTTACACTGACCCAGTTAGCTCCTCCTTTATAAAGCTCGCTATATCTTTTATTCTTTATTGGCTGTGACCCGACAAACAAACCTGCTTCTCTCTTTGTTATTGTTTGACTAGTCGCCCTGCACTGGTCACACCCTGTATGGTGTTTTCGGTTTCTGTCAGATAAGAAAACTCCAAGACCAAAATGACAGTTTGTTGTCTTGCAGGTTTTTTTTATCTCCTGAATTGTTGTTATCATGTGGATGAAAAGAGGATCAATATGGTCCACGCACCAGTTGCTCTCTTCTTTTTGTCCTCTGTGAAACTCCTGTGAAACATTTTTTTCTCCAACAAGACTTTAGACTTTCTTTAGACTTTACTCTTAAGAATTCTGATGCTATCACCTCCACAGTACATGTCTCCACAGGAAGACATAAATTACCTGGAACTGTAAGCTTCACAGAAATGTGAATGCATACAGGAAAGAATTAAGAATGCAGCCTCATCAGAATTAAAATCCCAGTTTTGAGGAATCTGACTTTTTTTTTCCTGACTATTTATCCGTCTTTTATATGTGAAGGGGATTTTAAGCTGATGCTTTTGGACGTTTTGATTGAGAAAGACTCCAGAAATATTGTATTGTTATGCATTTGGTTGAAACACACATTCATGCGTGAGTTGTTGGTTTGTTTTTCAAAACACAAACAACAGACGTATTTGGTGGTTTTTGTTCACATTTAAGGAGCTCAGCAGCCCAAAGTCCAAATTTATTAGCTGACTAACTTCATCATCTTTAACTCATTAACCTCCGCACTAATTACACAACTTGACACTTCCAGATAGTTGCCTCGTTGCTGTACATGCAGCAAAAACAACATCCACTTATCCGTCTAAACCGTAACAATTTTAAGTCCTCAAGTGTTTTCTCAACTCCCGGATGCCTCCATTTAAAGAAGCTGATGCAGTGAAATTAGTTGTGATAGCAGCCAGGCTTGAAAGGGAGTGTTTAAGGTTTCCCGCAGGTCACCACCACCATGTTTTGCTTTATCCTGCTTGTCTATCCTCCTTGTTTCATGCTTGCTTGGGCCTGATCTCACTCTAAGCTAACTAAATGCACATTATGGAAGTTGGTGTGTGAAGCTGGGTTAGCATTCTGCAGAGAAAAGCTCACTATTACAGGGCTTACACACACAGCACAGACAAAAAAAGAAAAAGAAAAAAAAAAGCATTAGTGCATGGCACCCCCTCCTTAAACACCATTAAAACATCAGGTTGCTCTAATGTGTGGCTAATGAGACGTTCACTGCAGTGCCCTGCATCAGCATTCAGGCTGCTCTCAGATCCCATCGAGCTGCAATCGGCCACACATGGCAGCTCAGTGTAGTAGAAAAGCTTGTCAGTCACTTTCTCCTGCAAAATGTTTGTCATCAATCAAATTCCTGGTAAACACAGGACTTGTCCTCTAAAGTGCATGAAATCTGTTTACATCCCCCTTAAATTGTCTTCCATATTTCCCATGCACTATCTTTTAACACTAGAACAAAGTTTCCATTAATCCAGCACTGTGCACTTTGGAAGGACACGGCACGCTCATGTGGGAAATAATTATAACTACAATTATATCTACATATTTAGCCGACATAAAGATGCACTTTGTTCCAGTAACACACAGTTACTTATAAACCTGAGATTCCGGCACTATAAACACTTTGTCCTTTTAGATTTGCCCTCATGAGTTGTAAAGCAATATGTCTGAAATATTTACACAATCATTTAAAGTAATGAGCCACTTGCTGTGACTTAAATGAGCCAGCATTTATACTGGAAATGACATTCTCCGTCGTCTCTCTGTGCTTTGTGTAATGTCTGCCTATTTCTGCTTTTTATAGCTCACCACAGTTGAAAGTTTACACGCTGAGAATAAGAACATCCAAATTTATACTCTATTTTTATATTTATTATGTCATGAGAAACTGCTAGCGAGTGCAATCAGCTTCAAACGGAATGATGCTTCAGAGCTACACTGGCATTCACATGACATCTTCATTATTGTTCATCCTCTCATAGTTTTAATTAGATTTTTTCCAGATTTTGGAACTGTTCTCTCAGTTTCGTAGCAAAAACTTGACAAATCGTTTCCTCATGAGTGTCTCATGATTCTTTAATTGTGATGCAGCAGCACGGCTGGAGCACGCAATGTGTTTCCTGTAGAGTATGAGCTCTAATAATGATATTGTTTCACACTCTCAATGCCTGAAAGGGTCCTGTGTTCTCATTCACTCTTCAATGCTCAGCTGCTGCACTTTGAAATAAAGTGTGCTGCTCTCTGTTAGCTTAATTTTAGTGTTCTCAATCGTGGATAAACTGTGCTAACAAACTCCCTCTGCTCAAAACACACAGTGATGCCGTTCAAACACATGAGGATTTGTTCTTAAATACGTCAAATGCTCACATTCGGACTGATGCAAAAACAGTCGTTCTCACCTTAGGCCATAATGACTGACAAAACTAAAGAAAGAAACACCTCCATTTTCTTATTTTCCCTAAAAAACATCTCAATATATGATCATGACAGATGATTTAGACGTGCTATCACACAGGGAATCCCTGAACAAGGTGCATACGTGCAGAGGCTGAAGGCTGCTGCAGTTGTTGATGAGGGACAGAGTGATATGCCTTCATGTATTACCATGAAAACAAAGTATTTATAATGGGCTTTCTGTGCAGTGCAGCCTTCCCTAGTAACCGTCCATGCCTTGTGTTTATCGGCTGTGGGATAAATCAGCCCCTGACTTAACTAAACCTGCTGTCGCATGTTGCCTCAGGGTTTAAGCTGCTAAATTGTTCTTTTGTGTCGCGAGTTAAACAGAGACGAAGTCGGCAGGGATGACCGAGGAGCACACAGTCTCTTGCAGATGCCTGGCATTATTTGACAGTAACTAACAACGACTTCAGCAGTCCAGATTCTACCTGGAATATCTTTGAGCCTCGGCTCCGCCAGAGTCTTCCTCAAACGGCTGGTCTCACTTACGTTTGTAATCCTGCTCAAAGTGCAAAGTGAGTCAGCTGAGCCTTTCCCTTGGGCTGATTTACTACAAAACACACCAGGCTCCTTTTAAGGAAGACCTTTATAAGCTCCTAAATGTCTCTCATTTTACAGCCCCATTGATTATGTCTGTAAAGTTCCACTGAGGGGAAGAGAGAAGAGGAGAATGATATATAAGGTGCAGAGTAAATATTTAAATTGAAGCATCCCTCCGTCATAAAACTGGCTTACTCCTGGGAATTTACATGGCAAGACGAGAGCGGTGGTGTTAGCGAGAGTTGAGCTACTTATTAAATGAAAGTGAATTATGAGCTGTGAATTTAAATTTTATTTTCTACTAAGGAGCATAGAAAAATCTCAGCACACCCGAAGCAACAGGTGCGTAGGAGGAGGGTGCCACCCAAAAGTCATCCAAAGTCAAAAAAGGAACGCCTGCACACTGTTATGCTCTCTGTTTCATTTATTGAAGCAACGTTTCGGTCAAAAGACCTTCAATGTATGGAATGCCTGATGAAGGTCTTTTGACCGAAACGTTGCTTCAATAAATGAAATTTTATTTTCTAAAATTAGACTAGTCATTTAATATTTGTACGTATTTATTTATGTATTTGTACATGCATTACTGAAGTAAAATGTATGGATTCAAATCTGAACGCGTGAGGTTTTTTTTTTTAACTTATTGTGCATTTGTTCAAATATATGTTAGTTTAAATAAACAAGCTACAGTTTCAAACTGTGAGAACGTGAGAGCGCTGATACCCTTTAATTAAGATTCATATTGAAGATATCAGCCAAACATAAATCAATAAATAATTATTACATTTTGAACAATCATGCTTTTCAAGTCACATTCTCATATTTGGCTGTAAAACGTGGAATTAATGTTGCAACAAACAGCGTTCTTGGAATTGAGTCCGAAATCATTTTTATGCCAATAATTCAAAAACATCTATATCAAAATTTTAAAAGCAGAAAAATTTTTACATTCAACTTGGGAACACTAAATTTAACTTTAAGAAGAACACTAAGTTCATCATGTAAATGTCGTAGCTCTTTCACCAGAGAAAGCTAACAATTCACCTAACACATAAAACTTTATTTGAAAACTTTCTAGAATTTGCCATCAATACCATAAAAGTTAATTGTGTAATATATATCTTTCTGTCGTCTGTAGCAGGCCAGCTGTCAACATGTAGCACTTCATAAGAATAATGACTCAGACAACGACCTGGTTAACCTGTGTCAAGAAGCTGTTCTCATTGGCTGCCACTCTTGTAAACAGCCTCTTTAGTGTCGGGGGAAGTCTTGTGCACAAGTGATAAAGATTTATCTGCTGCAGGGGGTGTTGGGCAGGGCCCACTGAGGCCCACTGACAGGCGGGGAGCCACTCTAATATTTAGAAATGTCCTCAGACGAGCCACGCGTTTCCTCGAATCCACTTTTTACACATCAGACAGCGGTTATTATTCAGATGTGTCATCGTGGCACACTATATTTAGGTTCCAGATAAAACTAACAAGTAACTGCATTGACAGTACAAAGTTTTTTCCCTAAAAAACAAAAATAATGAATGATGTTGTTAACTGTAAGTAAAACTGTGCTACATTCAAAAAAATATGAGTCATCTCAAACTGCAGACATCTGTTAGTTATTTTTACTAAATTGACAATAGCTTAACTCAAAGATTGATTACAAGAAACATAATGCAGTAACTGATACATCACAATCCTCCAACATTTATCGAATCAAGAATAAAAAACCCAATATTAAGTTTCACTTTTTGTTTTGTAATATTCTATCAGCAGCCAACGCTTCAGAAAATGATTTATTTTTCCTCTCTGGTTCTCCCAGTCTGTTTCAGTCTTGGACAGCAGCACACTGATGATCATTACAGTGTTAGCACATGCCCAGTTGTGGGTTTCTACTTTCATGAAATGAACAATGGGCAGTAAAACAACTGTTTTATATCAATTTAAAATAAGAAAATACATCTGCAGTCTTTGGACTGTTTTGTTTGAACGTATCTTGGATGCCTCTACAATGTCTTTATAATAACCAAAAGGAAAATTTATCTTATAAACGTTTAATTTTTTTGAAAATGCAAGAGACATTATATTTCCTTAACATACCTGTCAATGAAAATAGATATTTGAGGATGGATGTTTTCAGTTTGCATAAGTCAAACAAGACAGATATTTTTTTATTCTGTATCACGTTTTTTTATCATTTGGATTATTTGTTGGCAACTCTTATGTTATCATATAATTACTGGGTGTGTTTTTTTAACACAGTCATTGAGTGATACTTTGTTAATATGCAACAGCAAACACTATAAGTCATGTAAATTGTTTATTCTTTTTTACATCAT
>JAQLOL010000022.1:10195095-10233265 GCA_029783665.1 Naso thynnoides
TTGTTGCGGTCTGTAGACTCTTGTGGTAGACATCAATACAGACAGCAATTTTTCATTTATGATGTGTCTGTCACTTTATGATGACATGTGATGCCTAAAAACGACTGCAACATTTTTAGCTGCTGGTTGCAGCTACTGCAAAGTCACGCTTGTTTATTTTCATCTTTATTTACCACATAGATGTGTCCAAAACAAGTTCAAGGCATAAACAGAAAGGTTATTAAATCCTGACAGAGGACACTGAGGTGACGTTTTTGAGTAAAGTATATTGAGAACAACAAAAACAAAGTTATTTATTGCAATGGACAAACTATGTATAAAGAGATAATATTAATATCACGTGTGGCAAAATATATATATACTCCAAATGAGCTTCACACACTAAACAACAAGACAAGCTGTGACACTCCAGTTCACATGACTTTTAACAGCATGTGGTTTACATTACCAGTTTAAAAGTTATTAAACATTTTAGAAGGGTGACATTTTCAGCTGCCGGTAACTGTCTAGGTTCAGGATTAGAGATTTATTATATGTTTTTAAATTTTTTACTGAATCTAATGTTCAGTTTTGCTGCTGCTACATTAAAAATGTACCCTACACTACTGTTTGACCAACAGTGTATCAAATATGTGTTAAATTATAACAGGTGCACGCTCTCAGCTTGTCATTGACAATTTCCAGAACAACAGTGAATCAAGTTTCCGCACTGAGCTTTTTTTAACCCTCGATGTGATCATGGCACAAAGGAAATTTCCAGAGCTGCATGTGCGTGTGTTGAATGAATGCTGTCACCGTGTGTGCTGTGTAAACTCGACCTCCATTTGTGGTTCCTAAAGCAGGTAGAGCCCAGATGGCACGATTGCAACTGACCACGCTTTGACCCTGAAGCCTTCCCACCGACAGCATCAAAACCCAACGAAAAAAAAGAGAGCAATTCACTGCACATGAGGGCTGCATTGAAGGGAATAGTTTGACTTGTTTTGCATTGCTTATATATCACTTTTCACAGTCATCCTGGAGAGAAGATGAGTGATGAGGCTGGCAATCTGTTCTTCCTGGAAATCTCATCCACATGCTACTCTGAACACTTTGACTGGAAATCATAAATAAACATTATAAGGATTCATTTTACAGTACTGACTTAAGGTCTAGTGTACATTTCACAAATTTTTTAAGATGATGTCATCTTGTCTAGTAACATATTTATGTTAACTTTAGCTGTGAAATGTTCCTTCTTGTCTAAGTGAGCAGAAATAGCAAGTCTTTGATCAGGCGACAGACTATCAGCGGTAAAAAACAGCTGTAGCTGTCGGTGTGTGGTCTGAGAACACCGCATTGTGTTTGCCCTCTCCGTGTCGTCTCCCCCGGGCTTTAGGGAGTGACCTGGGTCTGTGGGATGGTATGCTGCTTCAGTCAGGCGCCGTGTGTAAATCCAGACACATTACATCAGATGATCAGATTCTGTCAGGCTTTCATTCCAAATCAGATAAACCTGCACTTCACCTCTCACCTTGTGGCCTGAACCTCACATCCACCTGCAGCGTGTTTGTTTAAAGGACAGAAATGAGCCAGTGTTAGCAAAACTTTGAGCTGATTGGACATTAAGACATACCAGGGTGCTGCATGCTTATCAGGGCACGAATTACGCAACCTCAAAAATATGATGAAACTCTGATGTTTGCGATTATGTTGCAGTGGAAGGAGTAGCCTCACCACAGCTGGCACAGATGGAGTTCAAGGGGGAACAGACCTGTTTTTAGACTTGTATAATAAGCTTCATTCTGATAGTGGCTGCATAGTACTGAGGCTTTTCTGGTGAATTTAGTCTATAATGGCTGGACAAACAGTGCAGCATTTGTGCAATGGGCATTATCAGCAATTCAGGAGATAACATAGGCTGTTTTTACTGGAGGAGACAATGGGAAATGGGGAGGGGATTGTGGGCGTTAAGGGTGGGGGTACATGTGACTATTGTGAGCTCAGAAATGTCTGGGTTTCTTTGCGCCAGCATGATTAATGTCAGACACACACCCACAGAGAGCCACGGCCGATGGGAGTTTGTGGGAACCTGGCTCAAACCAATGGAAATCCTCAGTGCAATTATGCTCTTCAAAGACAAGTTCCCCTGAGCCACGAGGTATAAGCTCTAAACAGTAGGAGAAATAGTTGCATAAACCTATATATTTATTCATTGTGCCTCTGGGGTCTATTTTAGGCCCAGCAGTGCCATTTACAGTTGCTTGTGAATTGGTGCAATGACATTCCAGTCTTGTTCTCAGGCCCTCACGCTGTCTCCACATGGCAATCCTCTGGGTCAGTCGCTGCCACAGTGCAGCTGCAGCTGAATTCTGTTCAAGTTTTCCTTCTTAATACAGCAGCACTGAGAGCCGACAGACTGTTAAATGAATCCTAAGGTCTTAAGCTTTTCCTGTACTGCTCACCAATGCAAAGAAGATATCGGACAGGAAATGACTCTACATTTAATTCATGGAGTCTTAATTCTTAAAGATAGAGTCAGTAGCATTCGTTTGTTGTTTTTGTTTGAAAACACAACATTCAAATTGGGCCCCTCCTCCCAGCTCAACACACCAGAATTATCATAACTTAGCGTGTATTACATGGACTGTTGTACCGCTTACCTAATGTCACACAGCAAGTTGCTTAGGAATATTACATTTGTTTTAATGTAGAAACAGATAATTTAGCAAACTAACAAGCTAATCGCCGGTGTTCAGCACCAACCTGTTCATTACAAAGCAGGCCAACTCCTCACTGCTCTTCCCAGCCTCTCCTTCAGTGCTCCAAAGGGGCTGAAAGCCAAACCGAGACCTAATTCTAGTTCTGGAACAAGCTTTATCCGCTTGCCATTTTGCCTCATAGGACTATATTTCCTTTTATTTGCGCTATGTCCACATTTGTCACTTTCTCTTGTCTGGATGGCGTCCAGTTGCTGTGCTCTGCAGTGCTCTAAACCTTACCTGAGCGCTGTCATTTGCTGGGGAAAAATGCAACCCCCCCCCCACACACACAAGACATATTTCTTTAAAAAAAAAATGCTACAGATGAAATCTTAACTACTGAGATCACATGTCAACAGATTCATCTCCGTGAAGACCCCGTGATACAATTTAAAGCTCAGGAGAAAAAAAAGCTGATAAATTTACTGTGAGTTGGGATTCTTTTGTCAAATTTTTTTTAAATTAAAGCAGACTTCTTTTTTTCCCAGCTTTCCACATTTCTAATGATCGCTTCCTGTCCAAAAATCTGCATACTAACAACTCTCCCGTCTTGCTCCTGATTGACTGAGTAACATGATCTTCCTTATTTTACCATTAATTTCGAGTCCTTCGGTTCATAGTGAGTTCCTACTAGGAATGCATTACTTCACTATACTCTTACCTAATTAGAAAGAAATTTGTGGAAAAGAACAAAAAATAATTTTCTGTATTTTCAGCCTGCGCCATATGAAAATCACAGCCTTAAATAAGCAGCTGTGCTGTCACAGGTCATCACTGCTTCACTTTTATAATATCAGTTTTGACTATTTAGCCATCACAGGCTGCTATGTTTGTGTTGAAAACTCCAGCTGAGACATAAGCTTCTGACATCTGTCTGGCTCTCAGCGAGCACCAACCCTCCAATACAATTAAAGCCTTCAACATTCAGTCATTTGTTTTTTTGGTCTTTGTAGATTTTCTTTGTGTGTTTAATAAATGACTGTTTTTTCTGGTTTATTTCAGCAGAGGAGTCTGTCTATCTCTCTGTCTAGTTACAGTGACAATGGGTCTCACTATGCTGTAATTAACTTCTTTTCAGCTCCACAAATTACGCTATAGACATGTAGATACATGGAACAGAGTATAAAATGTGTTGATGTAATGCATTAGACAGTGTGTTCATCTTTTGACCTATAACAGTCGGTTATTCAAGTATGATCAAATCTCCTGAGAGACTGCGAGAGCGCCATGGGACTACATCACATTAATGGATCTTTCATAGAGAGCAGTTATCAGCAGTACCACACTGGCACTTTGCCACAGTGCAGCTCAGCTCTTCCCTCACTGTAATCGGCCTGATAACAGGACATTTAATTAGACTGGGAAACAGCGTTCTGTAGATGCTGAATTGCCCCAGTTGATGTTGGCTTTGTGGAGTGTCTTCGGAAAAAGTAATGCTGACCATGTACTTCATGCTGTCAGCAGCCAATTTTCAGTTTAAGCCCAGTAAGTAACATTAATGATGTGATGATGTGGTGTGTTGATCCCTCCGGTCAGAGGCCAGCAGATACTCCAGGAAGACATGAGTTACGACCTAATGTGACGTGAACCTTCTGGTGCTTCCACGTCTGTGGTGACCCGCTCGGTCAGGACACTCAGCACAATCTCATACTTCATTAATCCTTTCCCAGCCCCATGCTGCAGACGAGCAGTGATATATTGGAAGAAGGGTTATTTGAAATTGTCCTCACTTTATCCACCCATCTGCTACTGTGATTTATAACCCCCAAAGCCACAAAGCTGAGAAAAAAACAACAACAACAACAACAAAAAAAAAAACAAGAAAATTGCTCCTATATGGTTTGGTGTGTGATGAGGTTTTCACTTCGAAAGGAAACAAGCACATCCCCTCCATCAAATGATAGTTAATAGCAGAAATAGTAGAGGACTGTGACTGAAGCATTTTGGAGAACAGAGACAGAAACAAAATCTATCCAGCTGATTACAACAACGTCTGAAAGGTGCTTGTAGGTTTTTCTTCGAAGTTCCTTTATGGAATGTGATGTGTGTGAAGGAACTGACAACAACTGTGATATTTTAAACCAATATTGTGTTAATAATACATGTATAATATTGAGTTTTACTCATACCTGTATAAAGGTCATTTTTTTTAACAGTTTAGAGTTGTTGGAAAGTTTGTCTAATGACTTTAGGTGGAGGCAGGCTAGAACTTCCCATTGACTACCAGTATTTGAGCTAAGCTAATTAGCGGTGGACGAGCTCCGCTCTGCTTCCTCAGGAGGGAGGCAAATAACAAAAAACACCCCGAGTCATTCAGAGGCATGTTGCAGTTGTTGTTGTTATCCTCCATGTCGGTAGAAAGCAGGACACTGCTGCAGAACTTGACAAAGGTTGCGTCAAAAGGACATAACAGCAGCACATAAATAAATAAAGCGTTAATTGCAGCCTTTTCATCAAATGTGATTAACGTGTTAACGCTGACAACCCCAGTTTTTAACAGTCCCTATTCCATTTTCATTTCTCTCTAGTGGCCTTGTCACAGTAGGTGGCAGTAATGCACCACATAGCTGGTTGCCATGCCCTATAAAATGAAAAATTTACCTCTGCCAAATGCAGATATATTGGTATTGGCCTGTGTGTTCTCCAAAATGCAACAATATTGAAACTGTTTTATTTAAGGCCAGAAAAAATGCTTGAATTAATGATTTAAAATGGTGTAATTAGTTAGTTAGTTTGTCCAGTAGATGGCAGTCAGTAATTTTATAACTATTAAGTGAAGTGTTTACTGTTCAGCGCACTGATGTTTGGAATAAAGTTTGTTAACATTCAAGATATCCTGCCTCCTCTATGTGTCTTTGTCACTAGTATTTGGTAACCACATTCAGCCGATATTGGCTAATATAACAAATATCAGAATTTTCTTGCTCTGTAATGTTGATATCACCATGGGCCCAAAAATCTCATATCGGTCAAACTCTAATTTGGAGAGTAAAGTCTTGCCAGCAAGAGAGACAAAACTTTAAAAAACCAGCTGATGATGAATGCGACTGACAGCATTATTTTTCAGTGTCTTTTGTAGATATTGCGATACCATTGTGACTGTGAATTCCTCAGCCAATAATGGTGTAGAGGACATACGATAACCTGACAGCCCAATTTCCTCAAGATCAAGTTTATCTGTCGCGCTGATGAAAATTGGTTTAAAACACAGAGACAAACACAGGCTTAGGTTCACACAGCCGAGCCAAGTGCTGAGCTAATCTGTTTCCCACAATAACTACAATAACATTACAAGTAATAATTATGTGACCAGAGTCGATTACTTGTGTTTAAACACAATGATAAGACATTGTGATCCAGCTTGAGGTCAGTTTAAAATGACAGCCTTGTGAACGGGCACTTTGCATAGTTAAGTGGTTGATATCTGATGCTTATGAAACATTTTACTTATCAAATTTCACAGTATGTGTAGGCTAAATAAAACAAGAAGTGCCATAATCAGAATCAAGTAAGTAAATAAGTAAAAAAAATAGTCATTTTGGATTGAACAGAAGTCAGTTTTTCAAGTTTTAAAGGAGTTATGAAACAATATTTAAGAATCAGAAGCAATAAATCATACACGTTATTTTTTCCACTGTACAGTAGTCTGCCATGAAAACTAGAAGTGGGATTTCTGAAGAAGCTCCAAGCAGGAGAAGGCATCATCCCCCTACAGCCGCTCACTTTGTTATTTCAGTCTGGAGGGCACTGTCTGCCAGGAACCTGCAAGTTATTTTGGAGCCCACAGAAGAGACATCAGACACAGGAAACATTGCTGATGCGTTTGACAACCCCGTTAATACCTGCCTCACTTCACACCATCCATCTCATTTTACAGTGACTGGTCATTTGTCTCATGTTTGTCAACCTTTTCCCTCAGCCAAGCATTAAGTGGGCTTTGACTGAGCATCTTTTTGGGGAACTCCAGTCTGCACGTACGCAATGAAGGTTCAGCGATGGTGCTGAATATAACTCGTGACCTTTCAAAGTCTTTACTTAAGACCTATGCATCAAAAAATACTGGAGAAATGTGCACACATGATTCAGATAAGCATGAAAGTGTCAAATGTGACCTATGTTTTAATCATTTGAACACTGGGGCCACAGTCAGAGATACAGGAGATACACATTTTGTAACTTTTTTTTTTAATTAAATACATTCATTATTACTGCACTTCTTATCAATCCTTCTTCACAGCACCCAGTAACAATGTTCTCTAAAAAATATATAGCTACAATATGGATGCGCTCATGATAATTCTGGCACTACAGCTGCAAAAAGTAGTTACACAGAGCCGAAACTCCAAAATGTTCCAAAATAAAGACAGTTACTCACTGTTACCTGCCGCTCAGAAACAACGCACACGCTGCTCTCCTCTCAACTCAGCGCTTTTATCTCTGAAGGTGAAGCCAATGTTCACTCCAGTTTTGGGTGAGATGTTTTTTTTCTTGTCGTAGCTCTCTTGCCTCTCTGTGGGTGATCGAAAAATGTTTCAGTGGATTTTCTGTTGTTTGTCACCACTGCTGTCGAATTGGTGTCTCTTTCATTTCAAACAAGCTGTTGTTTTGCTAAAAGAAATTACATGTGGCTTTCCCGTTACTTTGTGTCCGAGGAATTCTGCTTCTCTGCTGAAAGAAACCAGAACAAAAAACAATCATCTTTTGTTTAAAATAGAAGAAAACAAACAAAAAAAAAGAGTCAACCAAAAGTTTTGATTGTAGCATCTGTCCACCTGCATGCCGCAGAGAAAGAGATTCACAGCTATGGTCAGATTCCTGAGCAGAGAGTTTCTGGATGAAAAGCTCCCCTCAGGTTTTTATAATGAAATGTAAAAGGAGTCTGGCACCACATTGAAAGAAAATATATTTGTTTCAGGCGAAGGAGTAGTTGTTCTTTTGCTTAAAAAAAAAGAAAACAAAAACTTTTCCCACCCATTAGCATTTTACACATGTGTATGAGTGTGTATGAGGCGCTGAGCAGAGCTAGACTCAAAATAATATTAATTGTGCCAAAGAGAACATAACAGAATTTAAATGATTTACCTGGAAATGTCATCGTGTTGTCATTGTTACCAAATTAGGGCTGTTCCGCTAAAGCTTCTGATTCTGTTGAAAATACTGGATTGGCAAGCACAAGAGTCTGCACAAATAAACCACAAAATCTATTTATCAAAAACTAGCAGCAAATTTCCAGAAACATGCAATGTAACAGAGTTTTTTGTTTTGTTTTTTTTTTGCACAAGTAGCCAAAATCCATAAACATAGCCTTGTGCAACTTTAAGCACATAACGAATTTAACATCTATACAGGATTAGTAGTATATAGTTGTTAATAATAACAATAATATGTATTTTTTTTAATGGACTGGTATCAGATCAATGCTCAGTATCAGCTGCATAGATTTCAAGTAGCCCTCTTGGTATGGAGTTCCTAAGCCCCGCCTACCTGCTTTGGCTTCATTGGCCTTATTTAAAAAAAAAAAAAATGAATGTAGGCCTAGTCAATGAGAAGACAGTTGTTTTTTTATCCTGTTTAAATTGTTCTGCCAATTTTAATGATGTTTGTCAATATAAATGATAATTTTGCATGTCAGTACAGTCACAGTTTATCATACAACTGTTGAAGTATAAGACTTTGATAATAGGCATTCAGAAAGACGGCACACCCGATCATCGTATAAGTGATGTCGTAACAATGATCTCTCACACAGCTGACTAACTCTCTTTTTGCTTTGCTGCAGCTCTCAACGTGCCCGTGCCTGTAATAATTTTCACCTTTTCAACTCCATTCTCCTCATTCTGCAGGAACGAAAGAAAAAAACTGTTAGTTACAGCCATGTTAGCGTTGGTGACGTATTGTGCCAGACGAGAGACATAGTTCACTGAGAGTTTTTTTTTTTTAATCAAAAGCAAAGCGGGACTTAATCATCATCACAACAAACTGTGACTTTACTGATTTGTAAAATCATCTTTTCAGCGTGCATGAGCTTTTTGTTCTACTTTTGTCGACCTTGGGTCTCCTCCTACACATCTGTCGACGTAGCTGTGCAGAAGTATTCACTCTGTAAAATAATCTTTTAAATGACAAACATAATTTTTAAGAATGCGGGCACAATTGAAACAGGATCAAAAATAATTTGCCTCTGTCCATTTACAATCCCACGGGGTCCACCAGAAGAGGCGTGACTTCGTCACTCTTTTGGGAAGGAAGAAAAGAATTGGAACATCTCTGTACTGAAAGATAAACCTCACATATAAAAGCATTATGCAGAATATGTTCCTGTACCTGGACCATCATTATGAGGTAGGATGACTTTACTTCATCTGAACTTACAAACATGTCACACATGGAAATAATGAAACCCTTGATGTGTTGTGGCAGTGCCATCACATCCATTTTGCCGTTGTTACTGTTGATCTGTGGCCTCCGGGGGGGCTGATGTCTGCACAAGGACCCGGCCGCCTGCTCGTTACTGTGATGTTATAATCCACCAGGGGTCAGTTGTACATTTGATGAATGCAGTGTGTTGTGCCAAGAGGCAGGATGAAAGTGGTAAGAATATCTGTTGCATTCACTCTGGAGAACAAGCCGCTTTATTTTCATCTACAGAAAGTGGTGTCCAGTGCAGCGTTAAAATATTTTTTTTGCCACATCTGAGCGCCGAGCGTGAGGCATCTGTTATAATTGGCACTGCCAACATTCCTATTTATTTTTTATTTATCGTTATCCTGTAAAAATGATTACAGCATTGGCATCACCCATGAGGAATTATTGGAGATACTTTAAACTTTAATTTGATAAAATAGATTCAACAAGGAAACTCTAAACTACGGATCAAGGAATTGTGAGAGTGCTAACTTTATTTCTTAAACCACCGACGGGCACTGACCCAGTGAATGTTACATATTGCATATCCAGTTTCCAACAGCCCACATGCAAACATCTGTTATTAATGACTGTGGTATTATGCCATATTCAGCTGATTTGCTCCAGTGAATTCCTTATGGATGCAGTGATTTATCCATGAACAGTAATGTATGAGAAAACGGCCACATATAAAGCTCAAAATGGCCTTTGCTTGGACAGTTTCCCCATTGGAAAGGTGATCTCAGGGTCATCTTTATAAACTCTGAGAAGCAGTTTCTCACACTCACTTCTCCTCCGTAATTCCCTCTGAGCAGACATCCAAAACCAACGCAAATACTGGACAGTTCAACTTTGGGGAACATCCTGGATGAAAATGCATTTCAAGCATTGAAAAGATACATTATGCAAGATTCATTTATTTATTTTCTTTACGGTTACAGAATAAAATTTACTCTCTCGCCAACGACTACAAGCCAGTCCGAGATTGACTCTTGTTCATCTTCTTGCTTGGTCTCTGTTTTTTTCTACAAAGCTTTCTCCATCAATGTCGTCTTTGATCTTGTTTGCCATTATGTCATTATGTTATGATCTCTTCTTTCAGCTTGACAAACAGTTGGTGTTGTGTGACAAAGTGTCGTAAAGTGTTAGGCAGGGGGTTGTACCTGCTCGACCCAACATGCAAGGTGCAAAAACAGACATTTGGGGTGTTAATCGGCAATGAAGGCGCCAGTCTCACTATTACGGGTCAGTGTCACATCAAAATGATTTGCAGGCTGCACACCTGATCAAGATGGGGATTTTCTAATTTTTTCTGTGTTTAGCTTTACTCAGTTTATCTGTAATTGGTGTTTTAAGTTTCAGCAAAGTGATGGTGTTTGTTCGTAAGACTGTTTGACATTACTTCTGCTTATCATGCGTTATCACAATATAATGCATTTAACACAGGCTGCCATTAGGGCTGGGCGATACGGCCTATAAATAATTTATTTTTTTGAATCAAAAGACGAAGGAATTATTTCAAATACATTGTTTTTATGTCAAACAAATATGAATTTCCCTATTGGGAGTGAAGTGCAAACCCAGCTGTAACCAAACTAAACCTTTTTCAAGCAAAAGTATGACTGAACAAAGATGAATACTCCAGTCTGGAATAATAAATTACCAGCCTAACTTTCACGAAACTTTATTTACAAAAGATAAGAGCCCAGAACTAAAAGAGCTGAAGGTTAGTTTATTTACCCTAGTTAAAGGGAAAATGATTTGCACAATTTAAATTTGTTTTAATTGCTCAAACAAATTAATTTGAATTTTGATTTAAAATCTATTTATTGCCCAGCCCTAGTTCCCACAGGCAAGTCAAGCCAAATTTATTGATATAGCCCCAAATTTAACTGCAGACTGTTGTTAAAATATTTTAGCTCACCAAATAGAGCTGCATGTTTCAGCCACTGACCAATCATCCTTTTTAAAGGCTAATAATGTTTTTTTCTGTGTCTTCCCTCAGTGAAGTTTTGTATTTTATCAGCTGTTGGGTATGTCACATGCCAGTTACATAATGGGTGGACAGTGACTGAAAACATGGTGGCATAGATGCCTCACTAAAAATAAGAGAAAATCTTTAACCACAGAAATAAAAGACTAAGTCCCTTAAAAATTCCATAAGTCTGAAACTCCACTTGGAGGAAAACTGTGACCAAAAATTCTTTATATCAGCTGCATGGTGAAATGCACCACAAAAATAAAACAAATCATCTGCCCTGGCAGCCAACTTGTGACTCTGATTCACTTGGAGCTTTGACATCGGTGGGTCATTTCCTCATTCCTGACAAAAGTCTTATCTCACAAAATGACTGTCTCTGTTTACTAACACAGGGAAGTATTCTCGCTTAGTGTTCTGTGACCACAAGTCATTTAAAAAAAAGAAATAGGGTAAAATGCTCCCCTCTTCTGTCTGTAAGAAGCACTCCACCCTTTGCTGGAGAAAAGAGGAACATTCCTCAGGAAGTTTACCCTCCGCCTCTTCCCTTCATCCCTCACTCTTCCTGCCTCCGCTGATCTCCACTGATTACTGTTGGCTGGGTGGGCCGATAAGAGATGCTAATGAGGAGAGGAGACCTTTAGACATTTAGTAGTGTGAAACTTTGTCACACACAGATAAGTCATGACAAAGCTGCCTTTAAAACTTCAGTCAAAAGTCACTCGCATTCATACAATACAGCCAGCCAGACTCCATCCGAGGGTCAGAGATTTGATTTGATTTCTTTCACACAAAAATATAATGTTGTAGCAGCTGCCACAAGTTCCATCAGATATCGTGATTGTTGTCGGCTGTTTGTCAGCACGGCCGTCGACACCATCCACTCCCGGTCAGAACACCTGCTGTCACTGCAATCAGAAGAGTAATCCAAAAGCTGCAGCTGCATTGTCTGTGGCTGAAAGAGTAGCTGCCTGTCACTACAGACCGGTGACAGGCAGCACGTCCCAGTGCCAGTCCTATTTGTGCACTCAACACTTTGCTGTGGAGCAGGTGATGGGTCTTTTATACTGTCGCTGACTCACAAACATACACGGAGTTTAATCCAGGGAAGTGAAGTTGTTGTTACAGTGGTACAACACGTCTGCATGTCTGGTGGATCGATGAATGTGATTGGCTTTCTGTCTATGTTGGCGTTAAAAGTGTTTTTTGGCCCCTGTGTATCAATCAGGGCTGTACTCGGGATTTGAGGAACATACTGTGAAGCACATTCACAGTAAAATTGGGAAAGATTCCCATGTAAACCACTTGTAAGTGTTTACGTCATCTTTTTAAGATTACAGAGCTGGTAATGGTAGGACTAAAATACTGTGGATTGACAGTATAATCATATCGGTTAAATTTAAGGTTAATTACAGATTATTGAACAATGCTATTTGGCTGACGCTAGTCGTACATATTTGGTTTTCAAACATTTCCAAAAAGCCAAGTGCCAATCAGATATATTGGGGTTTAAGAAAAAGACTCATACATAATCACAACTTGGATGTTGATGTGAACATTATTTACAAGTGGGAAACCACAAAGGATAAGTCCAGCATGAACGCAGCATGAGGTCACAAGTCCGTTATGCACCGTTATGCGCCTGTCAGTGAAGTTTTGGATTAGAAACCAAAGATCTGCCTTTATTTTTAAACTCAATAATTTCTTCGTACTTTGATCATAGTTGGGGAGGCATAAGGCGTCTGCAGGAGAGGGCGTGAATGTGCACGGCAAAAATATGGGGTGAAACTAGGTTTAGTAAATTGAACTTCTGCAGGGAAAATAAATAAAAAAAGAGCTTGCTGCTGCTATTATACGGACTTAACTTTTTTTTTTTTTTTTTTTACTGAATTCAGTCAGATTCAGGCAAGAATGTTTTACAGCATCTACAGGGAAACATGCCAGCAAAAATTCAGAAACCCTGGCTTATGGATGAGGTCAATCCTACGTTCTGTGTGTCCTATGCAGTGTTGGACTAGTTACTCAGAGAGGGAACGTATTACACATTACTAGTCACTTTAAATAAATAAATAAATTAAGCATTAATTTACTGAATTACTTAATTACTCTCTGCTGAAAGTAATCATTTACACTGTTAGTTGCCAGTTCTATTGATTTGTTCAAGTCCAGACTCAAAACCTACTGTTATTTGTTTGAGTCCGCTGATGTGGCTCTCTCCGACGTGTGCTTATTAGTGTCACCTCTCTGAATGAGCTGTATACCTGACAGTTATGTTACCTCGTGTGTATGTGGTTTTAGCTTTCAGAGACCCCTTCCTTTTGTACAGCACTTTGGTCAATGTGAATTGCTCCTAAATGTGCTTTATAAGTAAATTTGAGTTGAGCTGAGTTGAGTAGTTCGGTTACTTTTGCATAACTTTTGCATGACAACACCTGAGATGCAATGTCACTTAATTGCCAATTAACAATACAAAGTTAATCCTTACATATGCCCACATTAGCATAGATCATTACTCTAATAAGGCGGACAAAGGACAAACACAACACTTCTCTTTTTTGCTCTTTCATATATATATATAAAAAAACTGACAGCAATTATTTGAAAATATGGTGAAGAAACTTCAGTAAAGCAAATAACTAGATAACTAACTGAAATTGGATTACAGAATTAGCAGCAGTAATGCTTTACATTACTGTGTTACAGTTACCCCCAGAGGTGGAAAGTAGTTAATTGCATTCGCTTGCATTACTGTAATTGAGTAGTTTTTGTGTGTACTTGTGCTTTTTAAGTAGTTTTTAAAATCTGTAAGTTCACGTTTACTTAAGTAGGTTTTGTTTGAAGTATTATACTTCACTACATTTTAAATCACATCTGTTACTTAGAAAAAAAGCTGAAACTTTTACTCTGAGTACATGTTAAATGAGCTTCTTTTTGCATTTACTTGAGTACATTTTTACACCAATAATTTTACTTGAATGAATGAATGAATGAATGAATGAATGAAAATTTATTTCAGACATGAGAAAACAAAAACAAAAAATTAAATTAGTTCAACAAATAAGCAGAATAGTATGAAAAAAATGTTACGAAATAAAACAAAAAACAAGCACTGATGTTTCTGAAACACTTATTTAATCCTAACCCGTTCTCCACAACTCAGTAAATTCTCACAAATTCACTTCCATTCCTGGACCCGTGTACCTTTGTTTGCTCCTATGTAAATATATACAACTACTAAACTACTATTTATTACTAAATTATTAAACTACTACAATTACTAAACCATTATTAATTTTACTTAAGTAAACTTTAATCAAGTCCTTCTACTTAAATAGATTTTTTTGTACTCTTTCCACCCCTGGTTACCTCCAACATGGTCCCGTGTTCCAAAGTTCTGCACGTATGCTCTCGCAGGGCCACGTTCTCCCAGGTGACAGTCGAGGGTTTTGACCCAAACACAACTGAAGCCTAAATGTGTATTAACAGAATACTGACCAGTGGAATAGGAACCTGGAAACATAGTTAATCTAATATGGACATCTTCAGCTTTAAATGAAGCAACTCATGAAAGCCAATCAAATTACTTTGTTGACATTAAAACGAAAATTATTCACAATGGAAAAGCTGTGAGCTAAATTTATCTGATGAGTGTGAACTTAAAAATGTAGGCAGGCTCTTTGTTGAGCTTTTTCTTCATGTTATGAAGATTCAACCACATTACATTCTAAAAAAAAAATTGGATGAAAGATAAAAGTACCGAGTGGTAACTATTTATTAGATCACCTCCATCTGAGGATGGTTTGCTTTTGTCTTCCACGATATGCATTTTCTCATTTTGTTATTACTGAAGGCACATATCTTATCTATCTATCCTCTAGTGTTTTCAAATATATTTGCTATTAATTTTGCACGCTCAGGGGAATGGAAAAGGAATTGGCTTTTGTTGGATGGCGATGAGGCATTACAAGAAGCCCTTTAGGCATCACAGCCAAACTTAAAATATGAAAAGGAAGTCTGCTTTCAATTTTCTGCACTGTTACTTTCTGTGTTTCCTTTTCTAAAACTAATTCAGAGCAACATGCATGAAAAGGAGTGTGACATCGATTGAGGAAAAACGGAGAGAATTGTAATAAAGCATTCAGACAAACGCTGGTGAAGGACTCCAGCCATGATCCATAGTGCTGGAACGTCCTTATACTTTGTTCTCTGGGTCCTTTGCAAATTGCAAAAGAACAGAAATGGGTGGACATTTTAAAATACAATTTTAATTGCAAAAATATGTGAATGTATTCATGTTTCAAGTCCAGATGAATGTCTTGCCAGCAAATTTGAGGGTGTACATTTAAGAAGTGTAACATCACTAGGTTACAGGCTAAGTGATTTCAAAATATTGACCCACGGAAACATAAACATTTTGACCTTTGGCATAAACATTGCTAAGAACATAAACCCCTCTGAAATGTCTCCTTAATGTGTCATATATTATTATTATTATATATATACTGAGCTGTGCAGTATAGAACCCTGGGAACATAAATATGCTTCTGCTGGAATATTTCAAAATGGATCCCGACAGGAATAAATAGTTTCCGATCTTGTGTCTTCTCACAACCAGCGGGGTTTGAGGTGAATGTTTGGCTCTAATGAAGGTAAGAAGGTGAAGACTGACACAGAGAAAGTGGGGACAGATGGTGTTGACTTTAAAAAAGCACCATTATGTGATATGAACAATGACATGCACCAGGCTACACTTTAAAGGAAGCGAGCATCTCATTCCTCTGTAATTTTCCTCTCGATGCTTCACATGCACTTTCTGCACAGTGTCTGTTTTCTTCAGGGAGCCACGTTCCTTTCAAAATGTGCCTGCTCGCCTTCCAGAATCTCTATATAATATCAGAGGTTGGACCATACCTATGACAATCTTTACACTTTTGACAAATGGGTGCAATGATTAAAGCTTGGAGCTTGCCACTGTTGAATCACAATGCAGTCGAGAGCGTTTGCTCGGGTATGTCATGATTGGCTTTCTTTTGCAGGGGGATGAGATCCAGATGTTTGGTGTGTCTGCTACTGGAGAGACAGAGGGCACTCCAGCTCGCACATGTGGGTATATTGTGGCTCACACACTCCAAAAGTCTAATAATAAGCTATTCCAAGATAGAAGAGAATGCCAAAACAAGCCAGCAGATAGGAAGGAATCTGACAGCCCCTCTTCCAACAATCATGTGAGATTTATTTTTACTTCCATCTATCAGGAGCTGCGATCCAGCTGGTTGATTTGGATTTAATATACATGACTACCTCTCCCTGTTTTCAGCCAGCTTGATTGAATATGTAATCAAAATTTGAATGGTGGATGGACTGTCTTTGATTATCTGCAGTATGGAGATGTCATATTTTTCTTGTTCAATTCTGCATTTAAAGATCAAAATATCATGGGGGCGGAGGGTAATATTTGTATACTGCATTAATTGGCAGCAACACCCAGTTGTAGCAGTTAGACAAAGGGCTATATATACTGTGTGACATTGCTCTAACAACAATGGAAGGATAATTAAAGGTCATTTCAGCTTGAAAAAGGCCATTTTGTTGAGAATGGCTACCTGAAACTGAGGATAGATAAAGGTCAGGATGTGTCATTAATGGTAAATGGATTCATTTTCTTTGGTGTGCTCAGGGGCACAAGTAGGGCCAATTTATTCTTTTATTCATTTCAGCAGGCACTTATGAAGTTTAGGTGACAGCGCTAAACTAGTTTTCATTCATGGTATTTTGAACAAAGAAAGTGAGTCAAAAAAGTGAAATATTAATTCCACCTTAAAATCCCTTTTGGACTCCAAGAAATGTCATGTTGTGTTTAATTGTTTAATGAATAATTTCAAGCATGAAGAAGTCAAATCGGCAGCTGGGATTATTTCAGACCTATTATTAAAGGAATAATGCTCTAAATCTCAGCAGCGTGTTGGTTATATTTTTCATGAGAATACAGATGAACAGAGGACAAGTCAGTTATGACACCGTAGTGATTTGAGTTATGCACTGTTAGTTAGTCAGAAACGGTGATAAATTACTTATTACTGATTACTTCTTGTAAAAGTAATACATTTACTTTACTTATTGCTTTGTATCAAAAGTAATCATCTACCTGACTCGTTACTTTACAATATTACTTTTGCAAGCCAACCAACCTTCCGAAAAAGAGATGCACAACCTGTTTAGCTCCCAACAACAACCTTGTTTTTTAAGCTGCTGATTTAAAGACGTGTTTAGAATATCAGCAACTTATTAGAACTTCAACATTAGCGACCGTTCAAATCAAATAATCCTCTTACAGAAAAGTACATATAGGTACACGCACATACTCGTTATCGTCATAAGATATCTGAACTAGGACAAAAAACTTGTCGCTTCCTAGTTACCCAGTAACACAGCATTACTAGGAACAGTAACTGTAATGTAATTATTGTTTTGGCAGTCGTAATCCCTTACTTTACTAATTACTGGGAAAAGCAATAAAAATACAGTAAGTCACTAAGTAATACTTCCCACCCCTGGAGTTGTGGGTGTTTAAATGTTTTTCTTGGAGCCCTATTGGTCTGAAGTAAACTTTCTACAGCTTTGACAAAAAAGAAAAGAAAAATATTTCTCTTGATTTTTCCTGAGAGTTTTAACACTTCCTCTTAAGACTATATACTCAACAAGAGTCTTTATTTGCAGAAGATTTGTTCAGTGTAAATGGGTGAACATTTAGGTCATGGTGGGGGTGAAGTAATCTGTCTCTTCTGTCTCTGAGAGTCCCTTGAAGTGTGATGTCCTTCAGCTCATATCTGGAAGTCCTTCCTGTTTCGGACCAAACCAGGTGTTGCGGTGATCACTGCAGCTTTGCGTGGAGGTGTGGCAGTGTCAGCCCTTTTGCAAAAGCAAAGTCGGGCTTTGAACTCCGGCGTGGCAGGGGTGTTACCAGCTGATTGGCCATTGCATTCTGATGTCAGATTGCGATCCTCTGAAAGTTTGCTCTGCCTCAACTTTGCTGCCACAAAACTGTTTGATATGAAAGTTAGTGAAATCTTGAGCTAAGCGACTGATCCTTCTTCTTGATGTAAGTGAAGCTCTGCGAGTTCACAGACATGCTTAGACTTACTGTAATACTTGTTGGTATGCACATATAATGCTTGCTTGTTTGGCCCTGCCTTTCACATTATCTAAATCCAGACACCAAATTTTAAAGATGTTTTGGTTCTCAGAGGACCACACAAAATGAGAACTAAGTATGTTTACCCTCAGCTTTTGGGTCAGTAGAGACCCAGCATATTGTAGATGAAGACAGGGGAAAGAATGCATCTAAGCGTTGTCATTTATCACCAAAGCACTAACAACTCTGCCGCCTAAATAGCTTAATGGCTCAATTATTTTAGCAAAATGGTCACCACATGTTTAAAAGTGTGGCTGCGTTGATTCCAAGGCATTAACTGAGCTAGAATGAATGTCCCGTACATGTAAACAAATAATCATACATTGTCTAGGAGAGATATGAGAGCATAATATGAATCAATCGCCATGTTTCTCCAACAGTTCCATTATGCCTTAAAGTATGTAAACCATTTTTAATAGAAATGTTAAACACATGTACTTGGTGCTTGATTGATCATTTGTGCTGCGAACACTGTAGGTGGCACTGATGGTGAGAAATCTGGGAAGGAATAAAAGCGGCCCCTGTGGTATTTAAACTCTCTCCCAATAAATTAAATTCCTTAAAAAGTGAGCACATGGTTTCTTTCCACCCCCAAAACACACAAACAAGTCTAGAGACAAGGATTAAATATTGGTACTATTATCTTTGAGTCATACTTTGTTAAGTTGGTGGAAAATGACAAAAACGGACTGCAGGCGTGTTTAGTGATGAAAGAGCGACCCCTGCAGGCCGAATTTCCACACTGTCATGAAGATGCAGCTTCATTATTTTCAAAAACTGCTCAGAAATTGTGTAATGCTTCATATAAATAAAATGCAAATATTTTAAGCAACTTTCATTACTGATCAAACAATGGATCCAAGAAATAGATCAAGCTTTTATTTTAACCAACGTTCCTCACGGTGGCTCCCTGCATGTCCACATGGGCTTGCAGGAGAGCCATGGAAGTGGTTTTGTGGCTTTGTTTGCTGCATTTTTTAATAAAAATACCAATGAAAACAATAAAAACCCAATGGAATGTATTAAACAGGCATATATGAATTGAAGCGTATGCACTGCGAATGGGATTCTTGACACTAAATGTCATGGAGGCAAATTTTCATCTCAGTCGCATAGGTCGGAGTATTATGATTTGTATCTCTGTTTACCTGAATTGCTCTAAATATTAAAGTGCTCTCATAAGTATGATGCAGCCTGTGCTGAGTTCTTGTGCCATGTGTCAGAGTGGTTTTCATCCACTCACTGTGTTTGCTGTTTGATTATGCAAATTGAAGCCAAATGGAATCCTGTGACAAAAAAAAGCAGTAACACATTCAAGTGAGGCTGCACATAAAGTTCAACATTCCTGACTGACTGACTGACTCTGCTGCAAGATTGCAAATAATGATATCAGCAGGATTGACCTGATATAGGCAAGAAAGAGACGGATTTGTTTAGCCATTCCCTATCCTTTGTATTTGACAAAGAAAAGGAAATTAAACCAAGAGGACAACAAATTTAAAACTTACACATTTTCTTTTTATGTATTATTGACGGAATGGAATTGAATATTGTAAGTAAATTTCAGCATGCACAACAAGAAAGCTCAAAGAAAAAGGAGAGACAACAAATGGGCAGATGTGTGGATTAATTGCCCCCTGTGTTTCACTGACAGCCACAGTAGGTAATCAACTCTGGAGTCATATTTGACTGATGCTACGATACCAGAATGCTTGAAGTAAACATGATAAATAGCATCGACTCCCAATAATGATCAACTTCCACCACAGACTATGGGGGTCTGTGGGATTCTCATTACATTTCTTTTTTATATGCAATTCCTGGCTGATACATGTAGGACTCTTGAAATTTATGACTTTTTTTTTACATTAAAAAAACCCATCCAAGATATAAAATGTGTGTGTCTCAAAAGCTACAACATTGTAGATAATTATCAGTAAAGATTCAAGTTCATTGCAGATATTCTGAGACATATTGCCAGGTGGGGCTGTCAATATTTATTGCGCCACCATAGTAAATCATTGCCAGCATTGCAGTGTTTACTATTTAAATGTCCTCAGTGATAACCTCGTAAACCTCGACTCAGTGTGACACACTGTTGGTCCTAAACACTCTTTCTTAAGGGGCTCACCGTCTGCCTTCATCTTATACTGCAGGGTATTGGAATTTGTTGTACTTTGTTGAGTTTTTGAAAGTGCCATGTGAAAAAGATTTTTTATTATTTATTTTTATTTTATTACTTTTTTTCTACAAAGAAATAGGAGCTTCCTCAAATGAACTAGTGGTAACACAAAGAAAGAGGAGTGCAGCTGTTCATTGCTGATAAATAACAATCTCTCCAAAAAAGTCTTTTGTTAATTCTAACACTGTCATTGCCCCGCGTCATGTCTGTTTCATTGAAGTATTTCACTTTACTGTGAATTAGCTGTCTCATTCCTGATATATTTACTAGTTTCAACTGTGTAAAGCACCTTGTAATTGGGTTTTGAAAAGTGCTTCATTAAGGTTATTATTATTATGATTATGATTATTATTATTATTATTATGAATAAACAGAACTTGCTGCAAGACCTATTTTTGTTCCTCTTGTCTTTAAGTGCCTGCATTTATGCACTCTTCTATATTATTTGAAATGGTCAGAATACAAATTTGCACCTTATGCTACATAATGCATGGACATAAACAGCCTTGGAAGTGCTAAATTAAATTATAAATACCACATAATTGATTTAATAATTAGTTATTTATTAATAATGCATCAATACGTCCATACTAGTTTATTATTATTATTATTATTATTATTATTATTATTATTAGGCTATAGCCAATCTCCAGATAGCTGTTGCCATTACAGCTGATCCATGCATGATGATGGCTGGATTGGTGGGCGACTTTAGAGTTGGGCTCGTTCCGTTTTTGTTTTGTGGACCAGATGTTGGGGACTAGACCAGACTGACAGGAAATCGTTGTTCTGTGGACCAATCACAGCAAGAGGAGTCCAACACCAGCCAGCAGGTCGGAGTCCGCAGAGAGAGCTCGGAGGACCTCTAGCATCTACTCTGTTTGTAGCTCTGTTAGCTCTGTCATTAAGTTTAGTTGACCAGCCTTCTTACAGACGTCTGGACGCACAAAAGCAGCGGAGGTCTGTCATTTTTCTCCGACACAGACGAGTAGAGCAGCTGGTGGACAAGGGGCCGTTTCGGATAAGGTTATCGGTGGAGACTGGAGATGTGTAATAAGCTGCACTGGACACTACGGACCTACCTGGCTGCCAGACTATCAACTGACAGCTGTCACCGCACCTAGCTGCTTAAGCTAGCTAGCTAGGTGAGCTAACGGCTAACAAGTGTTTTTTTTTTTTTTTTTCTCGGGCTCTTAGCCTGGCTAACGTAAATTTAGCCAGCTCCTGCTGCTCTCAGTTCAGAGTGGAGATCGACGACTTCCGCATGAACGTTTTATCTTATTATTCCCCCAGCAATATTTGACTCCTCCTGCTGTTCAAACTATGAGTTAACCAAAGCGCGTCGGATAGCAGTGTTTGGACTGTTTTGGGGTTTAGCTGGTAAGCTAACTTTAAGCTCAAGGCTAGCCTGCCGGCTTCATTCAATTATTAGAAAACTGCTAACGGTAAAGATATTACACTTTCACTAAATCCCTCAAAGGACAGAAACTGTTCATATCCAGTTGTATTTTTTTGTTGCGACACTAGTAACTTTCGGGCTTGACCGTGCTTTGGATTATATCGGACGGAATGAAGAAATTTTTTGACTCTCGTCGGGAGTTGGTGAGCTCCGGGCCTGGCTCCGGAGTCGGCGGAGGTGGCGCTGGTTCCGGCGGCGGTGGCAGCTTCATCGGACGAGTCTTTACCATTGGACGATATCAAGTGACCGTCGAGGAAATTGTCGCAGAAGGTGAGTATGTATTTCTGTTGTGTAGACCATCCACACCAGTCACAAAAAACATGTCTGACTACATCCACAGTCTGAACTGTAACCGCATCCTCTTACTGAGGATGGACACACAGGTAACATTAGTTAGGTGAGTGGGCCTTTTTTTTTTTTGGACTAGTGTTCCAACGTAATGATACTTCACCCTCCTTAATATGTGGTATAGACAAGAAATGGCAGTTGTCATGCTTACTGGATCGAGGCTATAACATATGCAGTATCAGTTGTGTTCAAGCTGGTTGCTTACTGGCCAGGTGTCCTTGCTGCTATCAGACTTTTACTTGTGAAAGTTAATGATCGCTGAGGTGGAAAAAACAAGATTTCAAGGCTGAAAATTCAAATACAGGACAGGGTGTTTGACACAGGTGACAGTGTGTTCAGATTGACTTCTCTTTACATTACTGCACTCGTTACCTCAAGGCTGGGAGGAACTTTGTATAACTGGATTTTCCACTGTGTTGTAAAGAACCAATGACATGCTGAGTCATATGCAGCGATATTTACAGAGGGAGTGATTAGTCACAGTAATAGATTTCATAAGTATATAACATTAATGGACCAAAAAACACATCTGGTGGACAAGAGATGTATGATATGGGCAAAACCAAGTGTCAGGATAGTATCGATGCTGACTGTGGCTTTCACTAAATATTAAAACATTATATGTATTTTAATAAATAATCGCCAGTATTTTGGAGCTTTTAAACCCAGGAAAAGACACCACTTTTGCCATACCATATCATAATAGAGGGGTATCCAAATGTTGAGACGATATCTTGTCTCAGCCCCACAGAACACAATAGAACAAGCTTCGGGATGAAGGTTTACAGGTTTCTCATGGTCATTTGTCTTTGTAATGAGAGTCTGCCATGCTCTGTTAGCCAAGAGCACCCGTAGCTAAATAATAGATGAAGGAAGACTGATTAATTCATCAGTACTATAGATGGGCCCCATCTGTTTGGCCGCACGGTGGCTTTATGAATGGGGTAGACGTCCAACCTCAGTCCCACCCTGCGCTGAAATGTCACTGGAAACATTAAGTGGAATTATTTCTGTCAGTGGGAACTAGTTTTAGCTTTCCTGTCATTTCTGGAAACACTCTGGACTTAATGCAGCATCCACCTGAGAGAGGCAACTTTGAGAACTGTAACTGTTTGTAGATTTTGCAAATAGGGTAAAAATGAAGAATTTCTCAAAGTATCTACCAGTATATAGGTGGAATGTGTTTGTGCGGGATCGTATATTTTCTTGCTCTGACAGTGGACCTGCTGCTTGTAATGTGACTCCCCCCCTGTGTCACTGTATCTATTTATTCAGATGGTTTCACTTGTATTCTTTGGTTTTAGTTTCTGTTGGTTGGCTGCTCCATTTGAAAGTGATTTTTTTTCCCCCTCTGTCCACTTCCTTTGTTGTCATTGTTAACCTTGGTTGCCTTTAGCTGAAAAAGAAAACTTTCACAAATGACAGACAAAAGCAGTCACAGAAACATAAAACACTGGCTTTTGTCACTTCAGGCACAAAGGCACATGTTTGGAGCATGCGATTTTTTTTTTCTCAGCTGTATTTTCAGGATGGATTTTCCAAGACACAGCTTTCTGTCTGAACTATCAGCAACACGTGTTTTTTGTCTATGTAAACAGAAATGCTGCTAGTGACATTAGACCTGTTCTCCAAATGCATGTAACATGTTTCATTGTAACAGAGAAATGGAATGTGTCTCCAGTTCATATTACATCAAACCACATACCTCAAATGTCTCCAACAAGCACGACTGCTGCTAGTATTTTTTGCTGTCACTGCTGTGTCATGTAACCTTGCACCGAGCATGTTTGTAAACAGCATAGTAGTCATGAGAACATGTGTAGTAGTCCTAAGCCGACATGGTCGTTATGTAAGTTCCATTACACTGATGACAGACTGTGACCAAACGCCATAACCATTCCCTGCGCTTTTCATAGCAGTGCCCAAAGGTGGGTTTTTTTGTGTGTGTGTGTGTGCGTTTGCTGGAGCGTGCATGCATAAGCTAGAGTGGTGTAATCCCGACAGTTACGTCAAGAGGCAGCGACTATTTGTAGCGGTACTTACAATTATTTGTCCCCACTGTCTGCTGAGATTGTAGACCACTGCTAAATGTTGCTTAAGAAGGCTGCTAATCCTCCTCATTTCTTACAGACCTCTCGGATTAGACTGTGCGAGACAGCAGGGGTTCAGCTGTCTGAACTCTGACATACCACACACACACACACACACACACACACACACACACACACACAAGGCCTGTGTTCGAAGTGCTCCGGAAGTATGCCTCCTTCTCTTTATTCTGACTCAGGATGGGATCTTGGTTTGATATTGTTTTTATTAAGCCCTCTTCTAAACCTCTTCGTTAACACGCATTGCTCACACGAGTGCTCTGCCAGTGCCACGTCTCGTGATGCAAATGTTGCCAAATTAGCGAGCTGTTCTGGCGTTCTACGAAACTAAGTCCTTCGTTTCTATATACGAAAGCGCTGCGAGGCCCCCGTCATCGTGCCAATCAGCCTGTGATAACCTTTACACCTTGTCAAGTACGAATGTGTCTCGCCTCTGTTACCACGAAGGCTCCATGTGCACTCTCTTTTCAAAACAAAAGCCAGAAGATGCCATAACAGCTATTCGATATTCAATTTTGTTAAACATCTTGCAAATGATGGCAAATAGTAGATAATATCGAATATGATATTCATTATTAACTAATATCATCCATTATCTTTTTTGGACTTTTGATCCAGCCTGTCAAAAGAGTTTTCATCTTCTCTCATTTCCATGATCATTTTCCATGAATTTCTCGAATAACATGTGCCACAGTAACGTTTCTCGATGCAGCCTTTATCAAGTGACACTCATAGCAGTCACATGGAGCTGTACATGGCTTAGTGATGCCAGCTGGATGAGTCAGCCCAGTGCACAGCATTCACACATGCTGCGAGAGAAAAACTGTGAACAGCAGAGCTGCAGCAACAACAGCATTCAGACCTTCACTGTGAAAACTGCTGCATGCTGTTCATATAAAATCAAGAGAGAACCGGATATGAACTGAGATGAGCTCATATCTCGATACACATGACTGTCACAGGTTTCAGTGCCGTACAACCAAAACAGTTGGTTGAATTCTTATTTCACATTTGATCAGAATTGGAAAAGATTGAAATGTGAGCATCATGTGTTTGGTATCATGGCTTTACTCAGGTATGTTGATGCATATTTGTTGAGAGAAATAAGTTTTTTCGTCATCTGTCTTGTTGGTGGTGGTTGAGTTGAGTTACAGCCATCTCGTGGTTTTTCCCCATGTGTCAGCATCACAGCCGCCAAAGGTGGGATGATGAATTCTCTCACTTCCTGTGTCCGGTGCCAGAGTCTTCTACTTCTTGCATCCTTCTCCTCAGCACAACTGCTGACTCACACGCTGCTATTTTAAGCTCCTCTTAACCAGTTGGACAGCCAGCCAGCCAGGCACTTATCGTATACCGTAATCCCTTTAAGCAGCCCTCTCCTTACCTCATTACTATAATAACATGAAATATATATGAACATATACACATTAGTTAGGCAGAAGCCAATTCCATTATTCCATTATTCTATCAGTCCGCATCGTTAGCTGCCAGGATAAAGAGATGTCTCATTTGTCAAGGTCAGGGCACAGCTGAGGGATGTTCTGCCTGAGCACCTTCTCGACACTCTTAGGCACAATAAAATGTGCTTGGACTCGTCGTTTCCACCATGACTTTACTTGATATAAGCCTACAACACTTTAAATATTAATACTTTTTGCTACTTGTACAGGGGCCTCCCTTGGTTTCACTGGTGCAGCACTACATAATATCAGCCCACGACAGGAGCTGATGCAAAAAGTGACATTAACCAGGGTTTAAAAACATGTCATCATGTATTGCATTAAATTGCACTGTTGGTAAAGGTAAAGCATCTTTGTTGTCATTATACAATGAACTGGTTAGAGTGGAGGGTTAGTCCTGAGCTGCTGCAACTGAGCGCGCCGCCACATTTGGCCAACTGATGTGCCTAACATGCATGTTTTGAGCATGTGTGTTGCATTTTATCATTTTATCGTTTACATTAGTGTGTTTAATGTTTACTATTATCCTTCTTTTTCATTTTATTGATTTTTTTATTCTTTCTTCTTTTTCTTGTAAAGCAGTCTGAGCTGCATTTAATGTTACGACAGGTGCTATGTAAATTAAGCTTAGCATTATTATTGTTGCTGCTCCTTTCCCTAAAAGCCCAAAGAGCCGTGTAACAGCATATTTTGAGATAATAATTCTGGATAATAATGAATGTTGGTGTTGTGCTTTTGAAAATTGAATGTGCTCATTCACTTTTCTTCTGTTGTATGTCTCTACTCATTGCAGGAGGTTTTGCTATAGTGTTTTTGGTGTGGACTCATCAGGGCGTGCGATGTGCACTGAAGAGGATGTATGTCAACAACGAACATGATCTGCAAATCTGCAAACTTGAGATACAGATTATGGTGAGTGAGACAGCTGAGGGCAGCAAATTCTGTATTATGTGTCTCATTATTAGTGGAGGGTCTTGTTATTGTCTTTCATGTTTGATTGGTTGCATTCTTGTAGCTTTCCACGCAGATATATTTTGTGGCATGAACGTGTCAAACCCTGAATGCTTGAAGTACAATCACTGACATTTATCTGAAGATACTCTTTGACCCAGGAATAGTGGTTACACGTGGGAGGCCATTGGTTGAATTGTAATTAATGCTCTTTTAAAATTCAAATAAAATCCCACTATAAAATGTTGAATTTGCACTTTGCCAGCTTCGCTCTTTTGCTCATCCATTTCCCAGCAAGCGTGCTTACTGTAAGTGGAACTAAGCAGTTCCTGCAGCCCCACCCTGGGTGGCGTGACTATCACTCGATTGTTATCGTGATTACTTCCTGACCTTTGGCAGAGAATCAGCATCTCAAAACAATACAAAATATACAATACAAAAAAACCAAAACAATACAAAATATACACTGAGTGCTCATAAACATGGATGTATGTTGTAATTTACTAAACCAAGTGTTTAGGAGCTGCAAAATCTCTGAAAAGTGTGTCTCTGTTGTTATGTTTGTTGTCATTGTTGCTCTTAATGTGTTTGTTTGTACAGAGGGACCTAGTGGGCAACAAAAACATAGTCGGTTTCCTGGACTCCAGCATAACAGCAGTTGGAGCTGGCGATGTGTGGGAAGTCCTGATCTTAATGGACTTCTGTCGAGGTAAATCAGCGCGCCCCCCTTCCCTCTCTGCCTCTGTTGAAATCTAAGCTTCATTACCTTCGGCTCTCACAGCATCCTGTTCTGCTCAAAGACAAATATGTCCGACTGATGTTTGTCCTGGTCAAAAGAACTTGTGTCTCAGTTGCAACATATTTGAGTTGTGTTATTTACAGAAAGTTTAAATTTTAACATAGCTGTGTAGCTTTTAAAGCCTCTGTGGAGTCCCTTTAAAGCGGTGCAGATGAAAGCTATTTGAAATTTTAAATAGACATGCCACTCTAGAAAAAATGTTTGCATTTCAAACGCATTTAATGACGTATGATAGATAACCTCTGCAAATTGGATCGCATATTATCGACTTATGGCCTCGATCAAATATTCCATTCTTGTGGTTCTTACGGATGTAGAAGTAATTTTTTGTTTTGTTCGGATTTGTTTTTTGTGCTCGGGTGGCAGTGTTTGTGTTTTTTTTATCTGTTCTTTTGGGATGCATTTATTTATTTGGGGGTGGTCTATATAGTTGGATGATGCTTCTGCTTAGATGTGGATGAAATGAGATATTAGCCTAGATGTTGGTGTGTTGACATGCCGGAAAGTTTGTTTGTTATTAGGTAATGTGTCTGAATAATTCAATGCAGAATGGGTCATTTAAATGACCAGACACAAAAGTAAAATATTTAATCATTCATTCAATCACTGTACGAGCGCTATTAGTATAGCAGCATTGAAGTAAAGTAGCAAAACTTTTGTTTTATCATCCTATATTTCTTTCAAATGGACAGTTTTTATATAAGCAAAGCACGTGTTACTGAGAGTAAGTTACATTGTTATCCATAAGTTGTTTCAGTTTCCTTTAAAAATGTGAAACAGTTTGGCTAACATCACCAGAGCTGCCATGTGAGTCGGCTGTTTTCAAGACATAATAAACACTCAGATAAATGTAAGCTTTTGTGCTTTTAATGGAGTTAGATACATTTTCAGCCCTTTTTGTAACTATTAATTTAAAAAGTATTTTCACAGATCCAAATGGTCAAAATGGAAAAAAAGAGGATAACTTTTAAATATGATGTGATTCATAAATGGTATAAATAATGATGGCCATTAGAAGGGGACAGTCTCAGCCTTGCATCAGCTGACATTTCTCTGTTGACCTTTTTTGTTTATGAAGGTGGGCAGGTGGTAAACCTGATGAATCAGCGGTTGCAGACAGGTTTCACAGAAGCTGAGGTGTTGCAGATCTTTTGTGACACATGTGAGGCGGTCGCTCGTCTCCACCAGTGCAAGACTCCAATCATCCACAGAGACCTTAAGGCAAGTTGAACACATTTTTCCAGTCTGCACATCCCACACACATAGAGCCTGTTAATTAATGCCCACACTAACTATCTGGAAGTAATTTATTGTGACATTGTTGTTTACCTCATGTACTGGCAGTTCTGACAGGTCTCATTTTGTCTTCATCGTGTAGGTGGAAAATATTCTCCTGCATGACCGGGGACACTATGTGCTGTGTGACTTTGGAAGTGCCACTAACCACTTCCAGAACCCACAGACAGAGGGGGTGCCAGTGGTGGAGGAGGAAATTAAAAAGTGAGTTTTTTTTTTCTGAGCTCTTTTTAGTGTCTGTCTTTCATCTTTTTCAAACTCAGAGGCTCATTGTTCTGCTGTTAAAACAGGTACACGACTTTGTCTTACCGCGCTCCAGAGATGATCAACCTCTACGGTGGAAAGATCATCACACCAAAGGCAGACATTTGGGTGAGAAGAACTGTGTTCATTTCAAGTATGCTGCACTGTATGATCACATTAACTTCACCATGATAAGTGTTATACTCTTGTCTGTGCAGGCCATGGGTTGTCTGCTCTATAAGCTGTGCTTCTTCACGTTACCTTTCGGAGAGAGCCAAGTTGCTATCTGTGATGGAAGTTTCACAATCCCAGACAACTCCCGCTACTCCCATGACATGCACTGTCTTATCAGTGAGTGACACGGTTCCTCAGAATACACACATTGACCTACATGCAGCATGTGCATCTTGTCTGTGTGGTTTAGGGTTCGACGTTGTTGTGTATGATTCAGACTTTCAGCCACCAGCTACCGTCAGTTCCGCAGGCACAAACCGGTGGGGAAAAAAACACGCTCGCAAAATGTCAAGAAAGGAACTATTTGTACACATATTTTCCTTGTTAACCAGAAAAATACAAGTTTATATCTTACTTAAAGCTTTTGATCATCTGATCACCGATAATCAATATAAATTCATCTTATCACCCAACCCTAATGCCGTTACAGTTTGAATGTAAGTTTTCTCGTGTCGTGTGTCTTTACTTCCTTTGGTAATTTTTCAGGATATATGCTGGAACCTGACCCAGATAAGAGACCAGACATCTACCAAATATCCCACTTTGCCTTCAAACTTGCTCGACGAGAGTGTCCAGTCCAAAATGTACATGTAAGTCTCCATGATGAGGAAAGTCCCGAATTTCAGATGGGAACATGCAGGAGGGTCATTGTGAAATACTAACAGAGGAGTCAGCTCTTTATTTTTAAGAATTTAGGCCTATTTATATATGCAATATATATATATGCTTGCAAATGGTTGTTTCAGCTTCCTTTATGCTTCTAAGTAAAGTAATGTAGACCATAATAATAATGGAGAGAAGCTCTGCTTTCTAGTTCTTGCCATTTGTCTGCCTTCCATTCATCATGGTCTTAAATGCATTTGCAAAGTAGCTCAGCGCTTGGACTGTAATTTAGCCAAAGTCTGACCTCATTCCGTAAATATTAATTGTTATAAAGTTAACAAACAGTTTGACTGAAAAAGCTGTGACACTGAAGATGTTTTTTCTTTTAAATATATTTTACTGATTTATGGAAATTTTAACTCTCTGGTTTTGTTGTTAAGTAAAAATTGCAAATCTCCATAATGTTGTAGAATTCACATATTCCTGCAAAACTTCCTGAGCCGATCAGAGCCAGTGAAGCTGTGGCCAAAAAGAGTCAAACCAAAGCCAGGTGAGTGGAGAGTGAAGCATTTGACTGGTGTCACTTCAAGGCACCTTTGCATCACTCAGCAGTTTTCTCTTTTCCTCCCATCAGGCTCACAGACCCCGTTCCCACCATGGAAACTTCAATCGCACCTCGGCAACGACCCAAGGCCGGCCAGGCTCAGCCCCAGCCGATATCAGGCATCCTTCCCATCCAGCCAGCTCTCACCCCTCGCAAAAGACCTAATATGGCAGCTGGAGCACCCCAGGCCATAGGTAGAAGCAGCTCTCTCTCACTCAGTAATATGGGCCTGTGTTGATGGTGACAGTTAGCCTGGTGTTGTTACAATCAAAGTGACATCTTGTATTGATGTCAGTGCAGCAAATTGCTCAAGAATTTGACTCTGAAGCCTGTGAAGGGCCTTTATTCTCTGTGGTTCAGTTAGCTCATCCTTAAAAGGCTTTTAATTGTCTTTTATGAGTCCTTTGACATCCATATATTGACGACGCCATCTATCTGTGGCCAGCGTGCAGAGACAGAATAGTTGGTGACGTGATAAATTACAGCAGCATATGCTCACGTTTTCAATGCTCTTTCTGATTCGCTTATGTACTAGGTCTCCAACTGACTTGTGTTTGTGGCTTAAAAGCGATAATGCGTCGAAATAAAATCCCAAAACAGTGAAGTGACCCCTAAGTTTAGAACAAAATGCTACAGAAATGGTTTTGTACCTGCACTGATTGCACTACTGAACAAAAGCTGCACAAGATGATGAATCTCATCCATAGGATTTTTAGCACTTAAGCCTTTTTAACTTTGGAGTGAGCGGGTACAAATGAAGGCTGTTAGAGCACTTTTGCCATGGCTATACTTATGTTTTTTTGGGCCTGTTGCTGTTTATGGTGTTTTGTTGACATCTGCTTAAAAGTGTTTGTTTTTTGATGTCCTTGTAATTGTAAAATTTTTGATTTTCCTGTTAGCATAAATAATAAGGAAGCCTTGAACCCTTAAGTACATAAGGAACAAATGTACAACAAATAAGAACCTGTTATATATTTACTTACGCAAAATGCTTTTACTAAATTAATGCATTTATTATTACAGTATAATAAAGTAAAATATCTTATTGTTTTTGTCATCAAATGGAAAATTAGGCCCCTGAGAATTAGTTTGCCCAAATGTTGACCCTTAAACGATGCCCACCTAATCTGTCGTTCTTTTTTACTTGTCAAGAGTTTGTGCGCTCGACAGGTGAATGAAAATAAATCTGCACAATCCAAATTCTTCACGACACTTGAAATGCGTTTCCAGTGTGATAAATGAAAGGTCTGTGATCTTATTTGCCTTCCTTCCAGGTGTTGGTATCAATGTCCCACCTACAGCTGCAGCTGCTGTCCAGCCAGCTCAGCAGGCTCCTGCTGCACAGACGACACCGCAGACGGCTCAGACTGCCAACATGCAGCCACAGGCGACGCCGCAGCATCAGCAGCTCCTCATGAAGCAGCAGCAACCCTCGGCCTTCTTAAGCCCACAGAGTAGCCAGCAGGTAGGCATTCAGCGGAACCAGAATGGCCCCTTGAAGTGAAGTTCACAGGAAGATGATGAAGCTTGTGTGACAATGCTATGTTCACAATCATGTTAAATTCACTTTCAGGCGTGATGGTTAAAATAGTACCAGGATAATGTATTTGAGATTTAAATTTGGGTGATAAATATTTCTTTGTTCATAGAATATTTTTTCACATCACAAATTAGATGAGTAAGTGCTTAACATGCATTTGAGATAGTTTGAGAAGGAATTTTTGTCATATTTGAAGGTAGAATACTTGAATCCTTTGTGATCCCAAAAAGTTTTTTTGTGGTTGAAAAGCCTGACTGTTGACATGTGTAATTATAGTAATGTGGAAAGTGGAGATGGCAGTGTTTTTATTTACAGACACAGTTTGAAATACCTTTTTTTTTTGGTGCTTCCTGCTTCAATTCATAATATCAAGTCCATAGGGGTCCATCCAAAGGGTAGAATATAAACCTTTAAAAGCAGAAACATGTCATTTAAAGGTTGCTGCTCTTGTCAGTAAGCTATAAATCATAACAAACTGGCCTTCCTCATGCTGGCTGTGTGGTATTCCAATGTAGCATCAACTGGTTCAGAGTCTCCACCAGCCACAGCAAACAGCATCTCAGGCGTCTGCTCTGCTGCAGAGCAAAGCTAAGCCTGTTCTTCCTGTCCACGAGACAGCAGCTCCCCACCTGACCCCCATCCCCGAGTCTGCACTTGCTGGTCCTGCAGCTGACCCAGAGGCCGTGGTAACGTCCCCCTCCTGTTGCCGTCTGTTGCTCTTCTGGAAGGGAGTTGATTCCAGCTCGTCTCTAGCCAATCACACCCAAATTTTTCCTTTTCCTCTTCTGGGGCACAGGGTGGACAGGAACGCTCTCGCGTAATATTTTAAATGGGACAGTGTGAATGCCGTTTAGCTAGAAATGCTTTCTGTAATGCTGACTTTATTAGAAAGACACAGCAGATCCTGTATAGATCATGTGATGACCAAATCATTTAGTGTTGCATTCGGTGCTCCTCCATTCTTACCCCAATCTATCAAAATTTCTTCATCCTTTGTTGAACCGACTTTGTGTATTTTGCCAAAAAGCTTCGGCTAACAGTGTCTTGATTTATGTATGTTCCTTAAGAATCTTTGAATGTTACTTTCTCCCCTTTTACATAACAGATTTTCTCTCCTGCTATTGTGGTTTTCAATAAATTTATTATCCATCTTCTCTTTTAGATTGTCTTTGTCTTAGTGGGTCTTGCTTGCCTGGTTCTTGTATGTTTTGGGGTCTGATTTGTTTGTTTCTCTTTATATACTAGACTGAAATTTCCTCTGCTGGCATCAAGGGCCATCTTTGTTATATTTCCTCTCTGTGTCTTTTTCTTCCTTGTATAGACGGCAGCCCGAGGGATTAACAAAGTTGGCTCCTTAACACCCCCCTCATCGCCAAAGATGGTCGCCAAGAGCGGCCACAGACGCATCCTAAGCGATGTCACTCACAGTGCCGTGTTCGGGGTCCCAGTCAGCAAGTCCACCCAGCTACTCCAGGCTGCTGCAGCTGAGGCCAGCCTCAACAAGTCCAAGTGAGCAGAGTTAACTCCCTTCAGTGATCTGAGGATGAACTGTCCCTTCATGGCTGCGAGCTGAGAGGGACTATAGACAGTCCATTCATATGACAGATCCCCGAAGGAGGATAAATGACCCTTTGACAACCCCAGAGAATCCAGCTTAAGAAGAATGACTCGATTCAGTCTTTAAATAACCCTGTTCACTCACTCTTATTTGCATACATCAGTGTGCCAGTGTCCACAGACTGAACAGCCATGATCAAATTTCACCCTGCACTCCTTCCTCTGTTTATGTTTACACCTCTGTGTGCTGCAGATCAGCCAGCACTACCCCTTCTGGCTCCCCCTGCTCGTCCCAGCAGAGTGTGTATCATCCAAGTGATGGTGATGCACAAGCAGCCCATCATGCACCCAACACTCAACCCAGCTGGAACCCATTTGGAGATGACAACTTCTCCAAGCTAACAGCAGAGGAGCTGCTCAACAAAGACTTTGCAAAGCTAGCTGAGAGTGAGTTGAACTTGTCTGCTGCATACTGGCATCTGCAACTTTGGTAAATAGTGTGTTATCTAAACATTCTTGCTGCTTTTCCAATTTTCTGTGCACAGCTGCTGCAGCAGGAGAGAAGGTCACAGGTTCCAGTGAAAATCTCATTCCAGGACTCAATGCTTTTCCAGGTAAGGTTCTTCTCAGTATGCTGTCTTGTTTCTGTGCATTCTTTATTTTTCAGAAAGCTTTTCTTTGAGTCACATGTCAGTAATCAAGTGGACATTTCTCTCAGTCTGATCTACATGCCATGTTGAGTTGAGTTGGCTCATTTGTCAGACGAACGCTGATGTTACTTTTTTGTTAATCAATTAGCTTCGCTTGCTCACCTGAGCAGCTCCAGTCTGCGCATGCGCTCCTCTTTTTCTATGCTGTAAAGTGGTCTCGACTGGCTATCGCTGGGGGCGTGTAACCAATCAGATAGTGCTGAAGCAGGACAGAACGGAACGGTTTTCTCAAATGAACTGGAACTCATATGTCCAGACCTCCAGACCTGACTGTCTGACTGTCTGAACATTGTGTGGAGTTTCCCCTTCACACATGTCGAGCACAGCTGGAAATTGTCCACGTCAGATGTCCTCTCCCACCCTGAAAATACTTTGGTTCTACATTCGAGGCATCATCAACACGCCCCTTTGCTTGTGGTAAACCTGCTCCATTTACACAGAAGATCAATCAGACATTGCCCAGACTTTGTAAAAGGAAGCTTGCAGGTTAAAGATGATGTAAAATGATTTAACTTAATTGTACATTTGCATTCTAACATATAGCTCCTCCAGATAACTTGTAGGTAAGTTTAGGGTTGCAGTGAGAGACAGACACAGATTCTTTTTCTCCCTTATCAACTAATTGGTTGGTTAAAGAGTCTCATTTTAGTTGACAAAGATTTTCTCAGATTGACTGCATCACTTTTATTGAAAGTGATGGAATTCAGCAGGTTAGCTGGATTATGTAGTCTTTCCATATATGTCCCTGTTGTGACAGTATCATCATAAACCTTCATTTATGTCCCGTCCTCTCTCTTCTTCTGTTGTACGTGCTCTCTTCATCCTTTATTTGTTCCCCTCCATCTTTATTCACTGTGCAAAGTTAAGATCAAAGATCTGCAGCTTCGCTGTGTTGACTGTCCCTGACCCTTTGAATAACAACTCTGACACCACGGGTAATTTTGTTGTCACAACATGACACAGAACGAGCCGTGCCTTTGATTCCCTCAGGCCCGGGCTCATGAACAAATATATTCTTAAGCCTGTGAGTCACTTTTTTATTGACTGAAGGGGTTTTCCTGGATATCTCACTTCCCAGAGGTCAGTTTATGAGTGTTAGTTTTGTGGTTTGGGTTTATACACGGTTCTATCTTGTTGACATAGCAAGCAGCCTCACAGTGGCTCCTTGTCAGCTTCCATGAATAGAGAGCGTAGCTACAGCTAGAGCGCATCTCATTTGCAGATCTGTGCTTTGGCTGTTGCCTGGTAACGCAAAGGACAAATTCTCCTTTGTTAATTGGATTGCCTTACTGCAGGAGGAGGCTGCTTACCAGTAGCCCGAAGAACAAGTGAAAGTTGAGCATGCGGCCTCTTTGAAATGATGAGCCAGCTTTTTATGTTCTCCTCAGTTTAGCTTTTTGCTTTTTTACAAGTGGCAGCATCTTACCTGTGCACCCCTCTTTGTGTAGTTGCTGTTTTAGGCCTCAACTGAGAGGATAAAAATGTTGAGGCTATTACGCAATCAGGCTGTGGTTAATCTTCTCCACCCAGCCTAAGCTGTCTCTTTGACTCTGTATCGCTCACTCAGACTGGATGCACACAAGTAAACACAGTCTTTTGCTGGTGGAGCAGAGAGCCTAATCTGAGCAGTATTTAGGATCAGAGCAGCTGTGGAATTAATTAAAGAAAGTACTTTAACATTACATGTGTTCTCTTTTGACTTGAGTAGAGGAATTCAGGATTCGTAAAAAGCTTTTCATCAGTGTTGGCCTCTTCCCTCTAGTGAAAAGGGGCAAAAGGTCACATCTGCTGTGCCATTTTCTGAGCCAACACATTCCTTGTCTAAGACCCCCCCACCCAACACATTTTGCCCCATAGCAGTTTCCTGTAAGTATTAGCTGCGCTAAAAAGTCACAGATTTGTTTTTTTCATGCATGGACTGTATTTTTTAAAAAATATATTGATAAAGGTGCATAATTTTAAATAAAAAAGTTTTTCTACAAGTTGAACTTAACATTTTAACATCTGCTCATCAATCTGTGACCGCTGTGAAGAAACTTACCGAGTGCTGTGGTTTGTTTCGTGTACTTATATGTTTGCTGTTGAAGTTTGTACTTAAGTAGTCTGCAAAATTCTCTGTTTGCTGCAGAAATGATTTTAGACCATAATTCTTTTGGTACAAAGAACTTGTACTTGAGTAGATATTTGTTCTCGGTATGCATGAGATTTTACCTGGATTTTTCTCAGTTAACTGTCCTTTGAGTGAGTGGTCATGTTGGGCAGAATCAGATAAACTAACAAATCATTATGCAATTATTTCTTAATATGGTTTCACTGACATTGCAACGACCTGAGTCATTAAATGTAAAATGAAATGGAATTATTGTCATGATGTCAAGCCGTCGTCCTTTCATTCTTCTTCCAACATCACCTTTTTTGCCTCCTGAACATATTTTCTCTCTAATTGTAGACAACTTGATGTTTACTACGTTATGCATCTTGCTAAGCCATATTTCTGGAGTTTGATATTTCTGTAGTTTTTCTGCTCCCTTTTTATTTGTATGCAGACTCCTCCCTCATCGCCTTTTTCTCTTTGCTGCTACCTGTTGCTTACATCCTCTCCTGATCTTCTCTCTCTGGCTGGCTCACAGAGAAGCTGATTGAGGGACTGATGTCCCCTGAAACTTCTCTGCTGCTCCCTGACCTTTTAACCCTGGCTGACCCCTTCAGTAGTTCTGCAGAGAGCTCCACCTCTGGTACCAGCTCTGTTTTTGTCTCATGCCTTGCTATAAAAATCCCCATCTGCTCTGAATGAACCTTCCTCGCCGTCCTTCTCCTCTTTCACTTATATGTACATAAAGTTAGAAAATACCCACTGGGGGAACATCAATTTTATCCTTACTGAAGGAAATCTATTTTCTTTTAAATTACTAATAATGTCTTTTTATCACAGTTTTTTAAACTTGCTGTCTCTCCATAGCCAAGGCAGAGGTGTGTGTGGACTCATTGATCCCTGGTTTGGAGGCCCCGCAGGCCCAACGACACTCGGGCCAGCCAGAGCTCATCCCTGCCACCGTGCCAGGTTAGCATCCTGGACCATAGAATAGAAAAATCCTCATATACTTAGAATCAGCATATCCCCAACAAATAATTGTGTCCAGTTGTGGTCATGATCCTCTTGTCAGTTGGTCGTAACAACTTGACCCAAATTTTTTTTTTTTTTGGGGGGGGGTGACTTTCACAACTGCCAGCACAGACTAACTAATAACTGCCAAGATCTCACTGACTTGGCAAAGACACTAAAACTTCAAGTTATTTTTTCAAATTGGAGGCTAACTTCAGTGAGCGGAGTAGTTGCTTTAGTGTAGAACAGTGATCTGACTGGGACTCTGAGGTTTTTTAATATGTGAAGCCGTTTATGCAGTGAGAATAAAGGCCAATTCATACTTTCTGTGTCTGAGGCTCATGTATGCATGAGGTGAAAATCATCTTCCACCCATGTCCATGAGGGTCTGCGAGGGTGCGCGTGGACCCCTGTGCGGACATCCGCGCGCAACCCAAAATTTGTGAGCGTGCGGACTGTCCGCTTTGAAAGCGCGCCCACTGTACATGCTCTTTCACGTGTGCAAATAGAGCAGTGTTTTGACTCAAGTAGTTTAACCGTAGATACACTGATTCACGACAACATTTCAAACTGAAAGATTTCTCATTTCGTTCAACAACAACAATAACAACAACAAAAGAGAATATAATACATCCCACTCAGATAAGAACGTGCCCT
>JAQLOL010000022.1:10233365-10256939 GCA_029783665.1 Naso thynnoides
AAACTGAAAGATTTCTCATTTCGTTCAACAACAACAATAACAACACCAAAAGAGAATATAATACATCCCACTCAGATAAGAACGTGCCCTCCTTCATGTCTGCAGAAGCTTAATTTTTTTTCTCCTGTTGTTTCTGCCTGGATGACACGGATTTAGTTGTAGCTGCAATGTTAGTCACGTCAGTCTGGCTAAAAGTGATAAAAGAAAAGAAGTACAGCCACTAAAACTTCATCTGTTTTCTTTACTCTGCTGTGATCTGCACACTGCACATCACCTATCGCCACACTGACCTGGACCTTTGTTTAGTATGAGTGAAACTGCTTTCCCAGTCCGCACAAGCAGACGAGTGCGCGAACGTCCGTGGACGTGCAATGCAAAAAGTATGTTCGGGCCTTACCTGGAGCAGATTTTTCATTTTCATTTTGCTGTTGTCACATCTACAGTTTGCATCCTTTTGTAATGATCAATAAGGCAAATATTGATGTGGCAAACATGCAGGTTTTCATAGCTACTGCTCAGCATGTGCTTTGAGGCTTTGTTGCATGTTTTCTGTGGGATTTCCACTAACACTTTGCTTTGATGCTGATGATTATATGCTTTTAGAGATGAAACGGTAAACTGTCTTTACTAACAAAATGTAAATGCAAGAAACTTTCCGTGACTCCTCTGGCTTTGCTTCACCCTGTCTCAGACTCTCTCACTGGGGAAGACTCTCTGCTGGGTTGCGATCTGTTATCTCATACTTCTCCTCACGGAAACCAGTCCGTTTCTGCTCTCCCTTCCTCCTGCTCCTCCGCTCCTCCTGGCTCCGGCTCTGGATCCTGTCTGGAGGAGCTGCCGCCTGGTCAGACAGCTTCTGGTAAGAGATCTCCACCCTTTGCAGCATCTCTCAGCTAGCCTTATATCTGCTGGGTGTTTCGGCCTGTGAATCCATCACAGGTGGCAGATCCTTCCCAAAAGAGGACGGCCTTTACACACAGAAAACAAAAAGTGACACGTGAAAATGGACTTAGACGCATTAAATAACAGCTTCACAGACCCTTGACTCATTTGTAGAAGAGCCAAAAGCCACCTAAAATGCATGGCTTTTAAATACTGTGACTGCCCTGGCACCATCTGTTTTTAATCTACTTGCATCCTTTTTTCTTTTTTCGCTCTTTTCTTTGGCTGAGTTAACTTCTTTTCCCCCTCCATCATTCCTTCACTTCCTCTTCCTTCACCGCAGACTCTGCTTTCCTCATGTCGTGTGGGGAGAAGGGCAATGACGACGAGTTTGACCCTATTCCTGTGCTCATCTCCAAAAACTCAAACCAAGGTAAGGGTAACAGAATCCAGAGATGAGCACTCACACCTGCTGAAGCCCAGACTATGAGCCCCAAGTACAGCCACCGTAGCTGATGTGAGAAAGCTTGTATGGGTGTGTTCGTCGCATTTAGGCTTTATTATCCCATCAGGCTCTCACATTAGTCATCTTTCTGGCTTTTGTTTTATTGTGACACTGCCAGTGGTTCTCCACCTTGCAGGTGTTTGGCTCTTTGTGGTTTAACTTGAAAGTCCCTTTATGTCAGAATGGCCTTCCCTCCCTCCCCTCTTTATTGATGCAGCTGTATAAAGATTATCCCAGCTCACTCTCTGCCTGTTTCTCTTTCTCTCTCTGCCCCCATTCATGCATCTCTCTGCTCTGCCATCATTTTCCCCTCATCAACATTAACTTTTCGCTCTTAATTTTTTCCGTACAATCTCTGTTAATATTACTCATTCTTTTGCTCGTTTTTCACCATTTCCCTCGGCTCTTCCATTTTCCATCTCTCTCTTTCTCTCTCTCTCTCTCTCTTTCTGGCATGTTTCAGGTGGTCACTCGCGCAGCAACAGTGGCAGTTCAGAGTCCAGCATCCCCAACTTGGCCCGCTCCCTTCTGCTGGTGGATCAGCTCATCGACCTCTAGAGGGGGTGGGAGAGGTCGAAGGGGCAGTGTGCAATCCTAACAAAGGGAGGAAGGGTTTGGGGATAGAGATGAGACAGAGGCACTAAATGTAGCACCTTATGAAGTGAAACAGAGGAGCCAGCATAGATCAGTTCAGTGAATATTTCTTTTTACGTGCCTCCTTGGCCTCAGCTCCATCTCTAGTTGCCTGATAAGCTGGTTTCATATATATCTGCTGGCCGCTGTAATTCCCACGCTGGAGAAAAATCTCTTCATTAACGCCTGAGCATATCTACACCATGATCCTCCTCACGCTTTCCTCATACTTGCATTAATATCCCGCCTTAAGCGCACCGCCATTGTGATCGGCTGCCATCGTATGCACTTGTTAAATCGCTTGATCACAGCTTCATTGTGTTCACTTTGTGTATTGTTCAGGGTTGAAGATTTATTTAAACAAGCCATCTTCGGGCGCACTCGTTTGTGTCAGGGGTCTGACGTAAGACTGAGGAGTTAAAATGCTGTAGAGCTCCAGGATAATGTGATGCACTTTCCTTTGAAAGCTTTGAACTAACTATTGATCAGACAAAGAAGCACTGAGAGCTGTTTGCACTGATTGAGCCAGTTTGCAAAGAAAAGAAAGTCAACTTTGTGCAGCCTCTGCAGATACGTTGTGGTTTGCTGTTGTGCAAAGAGAATCAGGCTGCCTCTTTCAAACATTTTGCACCATCTTTTGCAGGCAAATATGATCAACTCTGTGCTACTATTCCACATATTCTAAGACCAGTATCAATGTTTTTACAGATATTTATCTGAGCTAACATAGAACATGTATTTAGAGCTGCAGCTTCGCTTAACTGTATATTGCCGGCTCTCCTGAATGTTCCGCAGGGTATTATTTCTCATAAAATCACACATGTAAATCTGTCGGTTGCGATGAAATGTTGAAATTCTGAAACTGGTGAAATCAGTGTTAACACGGCTGATTCATTCGGCTCCATTGCCACGGCAGGATGCTCTCACTTTTAGCATTATCTACAACTTCAGAAGACCATTAACGGTACATGTGCGTGTTATGATCTCAACTTTTTACATTTAGGCTCGTGAACTCATTCTCATATCTTCCATTTTCAGGGCAAGCACGGCAGAAACAAAAGGGAATCACATTATTTGCCATGTAGCCATGCCAAAGCTAAAGGAAAGACTTCATGATGATGAAGCTGTTTGCTCCGCGTGTTAGTCTGCTCTCAGGGTCAGTAAAGATGAGCAGAATTTTAGCAGCATATCGCTGTCACAGAGAGGGAGAAACACTGTAAACTTCAGTGTAGATATTGCGCTAAAAAATTAGCATCACATGAAATTCCCCTTCCTCCTTTTTGACATCCTTTCTGTATAATTTTACCAGTCTGTTCCTTCCACATACATGGAGGCATCTCGGCCAATGTGACTTGTATTTCAGCTGGAAGATAAATTTAGAAAAACTCCTTTACATGTACATAAAATCACTGTTAATTTTCATTTTTGCTCTAGTCAGGCACTGGTAAAGGTAGACTTCTAGTGTGTGATATTTAAACATTTCATCTATCGTGGTATGGATAAATTTGACTATTACTGATAGTGCTTTAGAATGAATGTATGCACTAAGTTATGGATTATGTAAAATTTATATATATATATATATAAATATAGAAATAAAAATGATAATTGTGTATGAAGCTGTATTTACGAGTGCAAAGTCCCTCAGTCTTTTTTCTCCATTCATGTCAAGCATTAAGTGAGTGCTCCTGTTTTAGATTTCATCATAGATACATGAAGCAAAGTGCTTATGACTTACCTGACTGGGTAGATTTTTACTGTGCCTGTACAGAGACAGATTTTATCCAACAGGCAGCAAAACAGAGCTAATGACGGACTTTATTTCCTGATATCTCTGTGGTGCCTTTCACCTCCGGTACATGTTCTCTTTCACTTGGTTGGTAATCATAAAGAAAGCTTATGTGACCCTAAAATTGTTTTAATTCATCTGATCACAATCAATAAAACTCATTTTGCATTTCATTTTAAATGTCAAAAATCCCACCAATCATGAGCGTTTTTCTAGGGTCCAGATTACTTTAGGTATGTACACTAGGACCTGACTCAATATGAGATTTTGGGGCCAGTAATATCGTAATAAGGAGCCAAAAAAATCTGATATCAGATATATTGGCTGATATTATCTATATACAATATCAGCTGAATGTGGTTATGAAATATTTATGACAAAGATATGTAATGGAGGCAGGATATCTTGATTTTAACAAACTTTATTCCCAACACCAGTGCACCAAACTGTGTGCACTGTCAGTACCTGATGTGAGTACCCCGAAAATGTTAACAATTTAACCTGTGCTGCATAATAAAGCTCCAGCTAGCCTAGCCAGCTAACAGGGCTACTTGTGCTAACATCATTGCTTGCTTGGGTAGGGCTAGCTCTGGCTTTGTGGCTAGCTAGCGCTAGTCAGAGCTGTTTGAGAGCCATTTAAATGACTGGCGCGAGCAACAGCCTGTTTTAAAATTACAACTTGGTGGTTAGCTAACGCAGAGTAAAGACGCTAGCGTAACTTTAGCTGCTGACACAACTTCAGCTAATGTTAACTGGCAAAAAAATTACTTATCAACAGTTTACGTCCAGTTTACACAAAACCATCACTTTTCTGCCAACTCATCTTGTAATCTAAGCATATTATAAAGTTGGGAATAGAGGAAAAATAATTACTAACATAAACATTAGCATTTAATAACCACGTGATTTGTCCAGGTGGTGTAGCCGTAGCTAGCTGTCCAAGATGGCAGACCTTGTTGTGCATGCATGACTCACAGCAACACAGAACTCACACTGTATACAGACAAGCACTTCACTAATTAGTAAAAATACCTAAATACCTGACTGCCCTCTGCTGGACAAACTACATAATTACACCATTTGAAAACACAAGTCCAGTCATTTTTTTTTATCCTAAAATTTTTTTTATATCGATGTATATAAGAGATTATAAATGCTGATACTGATATAGCTGCAATAGTTCGATATTGGCCGATAATATTGGAAAACTGATAGATCTGTCGGGCCCTACTCTGTCGACTTATTAGAGTACCTTTAAAGTTTCTGACAATTTTCTCCTCCCCTCATATGACACTGTGTACAAGTTAGACATAGACATGGACAATACTGTAAGAACCAGCATGATAAATAAAAACTACGTTTTTTTTTCTTTTCCATCTAATGTTGTTCAGTTAAGTCATTTGCATTTTTGTGGCTAAGCTAATCTATGCAACCCTACATGAATGCTTCATGTTCTTATCAGACACTCTGTACTCTGTAGAGTTCTCGCCTCGGCCGTAGAGTTTCACTTGTGTTGCCGTGTGAAACCGATGTACTTGTTGTGCTGGTTGTTTTGATATGGTGGCAGGTTTTAAAACGACTTTGATTACCGGTTTATCTTAATGTTGGACATGATTTGGCAGATGTTTATATGTGAAAACAGGACCATTATGGAGTGTGTACTTCTATTTTTATGAATTGAGGTTCAAGAGGAGAAACGCAGAATAAAACTCATTGATGTGAATGTAAATGAAGTCTTTGGGTCACATTATTTGATTTGCACACAGTAGAAAAATGAGCCAGTGGGTTTAATTGACAGTCTTTAGATTCATTCTCCCATTTTCATTGTTTTAATTAGCAGATGGATCATTTTTTCCTTCTGGGAAGTAAATTAGATGAAGATGCTCTAATGTAACTGGATGGTTTCCACTCAGGCCATTTCTGCCCAGATTTAAGTATTGAGCTATTATTTATTGAGTGACTTGCTGTGTTAAGATATTTGTGTACATCTTAGTAAAGCATCATCAGACATTTGTCTGTTTGAACACTACATCAGTTTTCCTTAAGAGCTTTAAAAAGACTTCTCTGGTATTTTCTGGCTTTTTTTCCCCCTCTCCTTTTATTTTGTTGCTCTTTTATATCCTAATAGTTCTGTTTCTTGATGTTTTAGGTCATGTCTTTTAAAATAAAGGTCATTTTAAAGTCCAGACCTTTGATAAATGACATTTAGTCACTAAATTTTGTTCCTTTTTGTTAGGCTGTACTATAGATATGCTGCAGATGCTGTGAGCTGTATTGTGAGAAGTCGAAAGCTGTTATTCCACATGATTACATGAGCCGTCTCAATGTTTGCTGTTGTTTCCGTTTTCAGCTCCTACCGGTGCAATGATCTGTAGCTCATTTATCAGTTTGATTAGCTGAGGCTCAAATCATGTAGAAAGGTTCAGACCATGTCAAATGGGCTGTGGACAGTTTGAAACAGACGAGTGATGAAGGAAAATTTCCCAAGAAGTGAAAACAAAACAAAAACTGGCGTTTTCCTTTAATGGCTGCAACTAACATCTCGCCAAGAGCTGCCAGCTAACAGCTGCTGCCGACACTGCTGAGGTAAGACTGATCTGTCTCTGCTCATCTGTGCAACCTGTCTGTCCCTAATTAGCCGAATTAGCGCTACTTTTGCTGTGACGGCTCTCTGTCCTTGTTTCCACAGACGCTCTGACTCCCTCTACCTCAACTCGATCAGCTCTAACTAAAAGCTAAACTGTCACTGTTTCCTCAAACACTAGGCCTTGTTCTTGTTTGTTTTTGGAGGTTGAGGATTCTTCATCAGATGTGCAAACGCCTTGTGGAATAATTTGTGGAAACAAGGTTATTTGATGTTGTAATGGTCGAGTTGGCTAGTCTTGTCTGTCTGATGTGACTTGTTCAGAGTAGAATGTGTCTGTATTGTTGTAATCTGTGCTGGTTTTTCACTGTCGGGTCGTTCTCATTGATGCTTCAGAGCTACAGATGTTACAGATGATGCACTGGTCACATAGTATGTTGTGTGTTTGAGGTTTATTGGTCTCAGAGATAAATTGGCAACTGAACCTGAGATGGTAAATATTCTTATTTTAACATGTGAACGCATGTTTTTGCTCACCTTTAATATTTCCTCCTCTATCTCTGCTCTCTAATCCAGATGTGCAAGGGGAGAGTGATGGCTACTCTGTGCTTGGTGAGGGACAAGAGGCTGAACCTTCAGTAGGAGATTCTCAAACAAGTGAGGGATGCGTGCACTCCAGTGATGAAGATGAGGAGAAAGAAGCGCACAAGGAAGAGCAGCAGGAGGAGGAAGCTGCTGAGAGTCATGCAGCAGCCCACGACTGCAGCGGCTCCAGACCTCTGCTGCTGGACTCTGAGGATGAAGAGGAAGCAGGACCTCAGTTAGCCATCCACTCATCACCGCACTCCAGTGCAGCACCAACACAACCATCCACCACCTTCCATCAACCAACTCAAAGCACTTTTGCTCAGAACCATTCCCAAATTGTGCATGAGCAAGCAAAGGGGTCAGAAGTAGCTGCTGATGTTTTCTCCAAAGCCCCCTTTCGGATTGGGCAAGAAGAAACATGGGATGTGTTTGCCAACGCTCCATTTCAACGGGCCCCTCTTTCAGCGCAGCAGCAGCAGCTCGATGTGTTCTCAAAGGCTCCTTTCGGGAAAAGAAAGGAGGCCAAGGCAGCTCAGCCCAAAACCTCGTATCCTCACCCAGCTGGAATTCAAGGTGCAAACCCTGATCAAGTGCTAGGACAAGTTGCCCAACAGCCGTTCCGCCCGCAAGCTCTGGCCAAATACTCCCGGCACTTTGAGGGACCGATGCCCCAGCAGCTGGTAGCAGCTCATAGAGTTGTGTCGAACGTTAGCAGGCAAGCCGCTGTGGCGTCCGTCCCAGTTGGACCTCTTCACTCATGGACCTCAGAAGTGAATGCTGTGGACCCTTTCGTCTCTGCACCCTTTCACCTCAAGGCCCCACAAGAAAAGCCCTGAACGCACACGGAGAGGTCAGAGCGGTCCGTATCAGCACCACTGAATTATGCAAACTACACCAGGCAAACTGCATGCTGTCACCAGCGCTGCAGCTGGACTGCAGGCCTGCATGGATCTCATTCTTAACTGGCTCCAATTAGCTCTGATAGTGCAAGGTCACCTTTACACTTGAATGCTCTGTTAGAGTAAGACAACTGACATCGTTCTCAGACTCCGAGTCGCATTTTGTCGTTACCGTCTCATCCTTTTGCATTTTGAATTGTCCTTTTGGTACGTACATCTACACAAAGACAAGACAGTGGTCGAGCATTTGATCGTTTACTTGCCTACCTCAGTTAGTTGTTGTGTCAGCACTAAAGCACCACACAGTGAGGAAGTTTGTAGATCATCTTCAGCTTTGGCAGTTAGATTTCCTGTATCTGAGCTTTACTCTGAAACTATGATCTGATCATGCCTCACTCCTCCATGTTAATAGTACTCAGAAAGGACGGATTCAGTTTGAATCACAAGATCATAACTTCACAGCAGCTTGGAAGATGAAAAGACACTGTATAGCACTATGAGTGAGTGAAACACGTCTGCAATCTGATGACACTATTGTGAGATTTTTGTGACAAGATTAGGGCCCGACTGATGTGGAATTTTTGGAGCTGATACCAATATTAGGAAGAAAAAAAAAATCCAATTTCCGATATATCGGCCGATAAATGCTTGTGACAAAGATTATAATGGAGGCAGGATATCGTACATGTTAAGCTTTATTCCAAACATCAGTGCACTGAACAGTAAATGCTTCTCTTATTAGTTATTCGGTAACAGACCGCCCTCTGCTGGACAAACTACATAATTGCACCATTATAAATCACTAATCTAAGCGATTTTCCGGCCTTAAAAAAATATTTTAATATCGATGCATGTCGGACAATATATATGCCAATTCTGATATGTTGGTGATTGGCTGATATTGGCCGATACTGTCAGCATATCGACGTATCAGTCAGGCCCTAATGAAGAGGTTTCAGAAGAATTAACTTTAATCGCATCAAACACGACATTTTGAATGGCCGTATGAACACGCCATCAGAGTCAATACTTTTGAGCCTTTTAGGTCTTAACACTCGACTGCTTGTTTTGAAGCAGATGCTGGATAACGATGCTTTGACATTTCAACGAAGTATTTGTTGATATGAACTTTTGTTTGTTTGTTTTTATCATGTGTATTACGTTTGTGGTCGCTGTCCCATCTGATGGAATATCTGTATATTCCATGTAACGTACGAGCCGTATATAAATGTTAGACATAGCAAATGCATTGTATTAGGTCCTATGTTATATACATGTAGACAATTCACTCTTTTTTTCCTCTTTAGTTCACAAGATGACATCTCTGAAGCCTTACACTCTTACAGTACTCCTTCCTCTCACATCACACAACACAAAACACTTTTGCCATTTGTGCCCTCCTAAAAAACTGCTGCATTTACATTTTATTGCACTTGAATCGTCCACCAACTATTTGTGTAAAATAATGTACAACTTATTTTTTTTCTGTCTGCAGCATCCTAATGCACCATGTCCGTTCAATTCACAATGCATCTCTATCGTACACATCTCTGTGAACTGCAGATGTTTACCAACTGTGACTCACTTACGAGCAACTGAAATGAAAACCTACCGCAACTTTAAGAAAACGCTTTCCTGTAGTTACACAAATATCCACAGCACTTACGCTTAGCAGCTCCAGTCAGGGATTGTAATAGAAGTGTCTTGTACTTGAGATCCTGAATGGTGGCTGATTGATGATGACATTCCTTTTTTGAATTTATTTCCATTGCCATTTGGGAATATTTTATTGTCTTTGTGCTTTGTAAAATCATGGAACACTTTGTTTCCCATCGCCGCACTTTTAAGAAAGGGGATCCAACCTGTTTCAACCCAAAGTTTAACTCATGTATTCCTTTGTTGCAATGTAAAATTCTCAGTTTTCTCTTTCTTTTTTGAGTGTACAATCTCTCTTTTTCCTCTTGTGCTTTTTTTTTTTTTTTTAAATAAATGCTCACTTTACTGACGCAACTTGTGTACATGTAGGTTGCACATAGTGTCTGACACAGAGTCAGGGTTCCCTATGAATGTGTTTTGATTGTAACACAGCTGTAATGTATTTCGACCAGTGTTGTACAGGACATCTTTGGATGATTTGCCACGTTGGACAAAGTAGCGCTCGGAATACTTGTCATGCTGCACAGCCTGCCTTTAAAAACTATGTTGTAAGTCATGAAAACAATAAATGAATGTAAGTAAAATGTTGTGGTTTATGTCATTTATCATCACTGACATGTGTACTCAAGTACTTTGTAAGTACATCTATATTTCACACGAACTTATGCCTCTTTCTGATTTCATTTATGTTTTAAACAGACTTTTTAGTCACAGTTTAGTTATCAGTGAATATCATTAGCTTTGCAGATTTAGACTGAATCTACAAAACATGATCATAAAGTTTATTAGAGCATCGCATCGGCTTACTACAACAATAAAATGTGTATTTGTTGGTACAGTCAAGTGTATTAATCCAATGGCAATACTTTAAAGATATTTATCAAATATGTCTTGTTCATATAGCCACTTAATATGGTTTTATTTTTAGAATTTCTGCATTCTGCCACTCATAACCATCCTGAAAAGCTTTATTTCGGCGGTTTATGTATTGATCCATAGTATAATATTATAACTAAACGTAACTCAAGGTAGAAATTAAGTTTCGTAAAGTCACGGGGTAAAGGATGGATAAGAGCAACCCTTTTCCTTTTCGAAAGTGACGCTTGTTTTGTCTTTTCGCTGTCGAATCATTTATCATCCGCCAGGGGGCGGAACTACACAGACACAACGGATGTTAGGCACCAGAAATGCGAAGAAGAAGAAGGAGCTAAAGCAGAGCATTTGAGACTCGGACGTTCTTTTATAAAATAAATAATAATAATAACACACTGTCTGCAAAGTATGCGGTAAGAACAAAGCAACAACAAATGCAGAACATACACAAAATCGATTTATACTGAAATACAAATGAAAATCGCGTACGCTACACCGATTTCATCCGCTTGTTGTTAGCATGCGCCTCCGCATGCTAGCTAGCTGAGCGCCCGGGAATGAAGTTTGCGTTTTGTTTGTTGGTGTTTTCGGTTTTTAAAAATCGTATCGGCTGAATACATGTCTGTCTTTATGTGAACAGGTAGCTTAACGTTACATTTCTCTGAGCACGATGGCCACTCAGAGAGTTCTCCCGCAAAGCAAAGAGACTCTGCTGCAAAACTACAACAAGAGACTGAAAGATGACATCAAGTCCATCCTCGACAACTTCACGGAAATCATCAAAACGGCTAAGGTACGGCGACACAGGCCTCTTTATCGTTCTTGTATAACGTTATCTGCCTTTTGCCTCTTTGCCCTCCAAACGTGAGCATGTGTTGATGTTCTCGCTCTGTCCTGTCCGCCAGATAGAGGACGAGACGCAGGTTTCTCGGGCGACGCAAGCAGAGCAGGATCATTACGAGATGCACGTCAGAGCGGCCAACATTGTAAGTTAAGTTACAAGCACGTTCTTCAGAATAAACTACACACTCTCCACATACTGCACATACACTCTGCACACGTAGTACGTAATTCATTCACTACGTAGAAGGAAAGTAGCGCAGAAAGAGCTGCAGCGTAACTCGGCATTTTTACGTGAATTTTACATTGTCACGTCACTTTAACTTTGTCACATTGAAAGTGCAGGCACAGACTTCACTGTCTGGCTACTTTGTAAAGTTGTGCCAGCCCTCGAAATGTAAGTATTACAAAAATGCATGATTTATACAAACTCCCCCCAAATTCAGCCTTTTATTTTTGGTATTTTAGGAAGGTTACAGAGGACTGTTGTGCAGCCAATTTCACTCAAGAGGGCTGCAAAACATCCACTTGTTCTTACTGACCAAATGGTTGGATTTTAGGGGGGTGTAAGGGGTTAACGATAAGGGGAACTGCATCCGAACCCTGTAACTGAAACTAAAACGTTTTGTTTTTAAGCACAAGCTCAGTTTTGCCCCAGCAAGAAGGTCCTGGGTTCGATGCCCGGCTGGGGTAGGGTCTTTCTGTGTGCAGTTTGCATGTTCTCCCCGTGTGTGTGTGTGTGGGGGGGGGGCTCTCCGTACGTGCTCTGGCTTCCTCCAACAGTCCAAAGACAGGTTCAGGCAATTGGTGAGTTAAAATTGCCTGTAGGTGTGAATGTGAGCATGAAGTTTTGTTTGTCAGCTCTGGGATGAACTAGCGACTTGTATGGGGTGAACGCCGCCCTCGCCCAATTGGCTCCAGCCCCCACGACCCCCCGCGACCCTGCAAAGGATAAGCAGTTACCTATAATGAATGAATGGTTGTCATTCGTCTATAACCCCACGTTCCCTCCTCTGTGTTGTTGTATCAGGTACGGGCTGGCGAGTCCCTGATGAAGCTGGTGTCCGATCTGAAGCAGTTCCTGATCCTGAACGACTTCCCCTCCGTGAACGACGCCATCAGCCTCCAGAACCAGCAGCTCCGCTCGCTGCAGGAGGAGTGTGACAAGAAGCTCACGTCGCTCCGAGACGAGATCGCCATCGACCTGTATGAGCTAGAGGAAGAATATTACTCCTCCAGGTACAAGTAGGCTCATACTTGCCCCCATCCCACCGCCCATCTGTCCCATGCCAAGCGCCATGTACTGTCTCACTTTCACCATTCACTGCTGAGCCCGAGGACTCATCTCACTGAGTGACTTGGTTTTGTTATTGGCTAGTAACTGCCTTGACTTTATTCTGCTCCATGACGTATGCCATTATCAGTCTAAGTGATCTCAGCGTTAAAGGTTTATGCAACTGAATATCCGCAGTCAGTACGTTTACATGACGTTAGAGGAAAATCAATGTATTGTGTTAGTCTGGCTAAAACCGGACTTTACTTAGTCTGACAGAAATCGTACTAAATCAAATTTCTCAAAATCGAGCAAACAAGCCCGGATAATGTGATTGGAAATCAAATTACTTCCCCTTACACCGGAACTCAAACAGCATAGATTTGTAGAAGAAAGCTAGTACGAAAACAAAAACCCTGTAAGCACGAGGGGAAGCGTGCATCGAATCTGTACAAAAGTAAATCGTAAATTTTAAGCGAACAGCGTTATCACCGTTAAACATGAATTTCGCCAGCTGCTTGCTAACTTGCTTGTAGCTCGCTTGGCTGACCATAAGACGATCCAATAGCAACCAGCTGAACGGGGCATATCGGCGCCTAACGTAACACAGTCAGATAATAAATCGATTCTCCCTCAGTGATTCTATACTGGGGCAAGGACAGAAGTCCAGTTAAAATGACCAAACTAGATTTAATCATAGCTCGACTTAACTGTGCATGTAAACGTACTGTGTGTAAATATAAGCAGCTCTTGAACTGTGACAGTTCAACATGTATTCTTGGGCATTCAGTGCAGTTTACTGACAGAGTATATAAGCCAGAAATGATCTATTCAGAGGTGAAAGCATTATATTGATGTATCACTGGGTGCTTTTTCTAAACAGTGATTAGACACCGTCTCCTGGTCTACAGAATTTAATAGGCTTGAGGGAGGTTTAAACACATATTAATCACTTGGAAGAGATTAATGGTTTAGTGGAATGTAAGTAAACATGGCCTTCACTCATAGTGAAGTAATTAAAGGAATAATCAGAGTTAATTAAAATCAATGAATTGAAAGCACTTGTTGTTGAATCCATGGATAAACTGTCAAGTAATCAATAAAAAGCCTTCTGGGTGGTTCTAAACGAAGATTTGCGGAGAAAGTGAACTCCCCGTAGAAGAACTGAAAGACCTGAAATTATAAGTGTAGATTTTATAAATGTGTAAATCACGTAGGATTATTTATACGTAACATTTGAATCATCTTGATTGTAACGGTGGTCACATTAATCGTAGTTTTAGGGAGGGACTCGATGAACGTTTGACTTTAGACACAAATGTTTGTTATTTAGCCAAGGTCAAATCTGAAGCCACTTTCTCAAGTAGACGTTTTCTGTAAAAGCAAAGAAACTGGGTATTTTTTAACTGATCCGTCCTTAAAACCATACGTGACTCAAGCTGTAACCATGCACGCCATCATCACACGTGTTGTGGTTGTACATGTGTACCAGTTTGTGCCAGCTGTTCCTCCAGACTCAGAATGTCAAAGAAATAAAGTAGAGACGAAACCTTGTAGTAGTTTGTCTTGTTTTCTGTGAGAGAGTTTTAAGAAGTGTCTGTGGAGCATGCTGGGTGTGGGCCTTCCTTTCTCACTGCACTCGCTCTGCTTTCTCCTCCATCGGCAACTAATTGCACCTTTTGCTTAACTCGAAAATCAGTGATCAGTAGGTTACACCTCTGACTAAAGCACTTAGTTCATGTTGATCCAGTTTCCAGTGCTTCTGCATAACCTCCATGCTTCTATCATATGTGTCTCCCTACATGTGCTCCTCTGTGTATGAATGTGCTTATTCTGACCTGCCGCTCTCGTCTGCTCCTCTCTTTCTGTGCTGCGCTGATTCTTTGCCTCCTACTGGTTTCCGCTCCGCAAAGCTACAGTCAGTGGGACAGCACTGATCTGCCGCTGTGTGAGGCCTACCGCCGACGAGACAGCTGGGCCTCCCCGGGCAGCAGCTGCAGCTCGACACAGGGTGACCGAGAGGACGTGGAGGGACCTCCTTCACAGGAGACAAACCCCCAACACAACCTCAACGGGCACGGGACGTCCTCTATAGAGAAACCCTGAGGAGCAGTGTGGACACTGATTGGGACACCTGAGCTCGGTTTATTTGCATTTCATGTTTGCATCATTTTGACTGCACGATGTGTCTCACATTAACCATAGGAGTATTTTTTACTAAAATGTATCTAGAAAGGGACTTGAAATTACTTTTGCAGTATGAGTTTCAGGAATTTTCATACACTGACTGATGCAATGTAACTTACTGAAGCAAAATTGTGGACAACTAAACGAATTTTTGGTGCATTTAAACCCCAGCATACTGTTTCTTTGTTAATAATGTTGGAAATGGCTTGAGTATGAGTGTACTGAATATGATTTTGTGTTAGTTTATTTTTTGTAACTTTTTTTTTTTTTTTTTAACTCTTGAGCATTCGTACCATTAAAGAACAACTCAAATCTTGTGGTTTTATGTTTTTAATTAAAAACTTTTTGAAGTCTTTAAAACAAAATTCTACAACTCACAGCGAATATTTAGATGGACAGTTCTGGTTGATGTGGGGTTTTTTTTAATACACTTATGCACAGTTGGTGTATTACACAGTAACTGGCGGTCAGCATGCTTCAAATTAGGAGAAACAGCAAGAGAAGCAGTGTGGGAAGTTTAGCACTGACCTGCTGTGGTTAGAGTCAGCAGCTAGACACATCTTTAGCAAACTTAAATAAAATCAGTGTAAATGTTCACTATGAAGCTGCTATGTCCATCTATGCTCTCTTTAAAGCTACCACACTCCTTTGACAAAAGCAGTCATTGTACTTTGCAGAACAAGGGAGTTTCTACCTTCATTGTTTCGGCCTGAGGTGAGTCCAAACTTGTTAAAAAAAAACACTGACAATGGTTTAATGTCTCATACAACCCCATCTCAAAAAGCCTAAATCCATTTTGGTCTTATGCGATTATTTCTTTAGTCATTAGACAAATGTAAGCAACAAGATTTCCTCAATAATTTGCAATTCCTCTTAAACATAACATCACAAAGCAAATGTATACAGGGAACCACAGAGAGTTATTTACAATCTTTACAAAGTACAACACTACTAAGGGTGTCCAGTCTGCTCATCAAAAAACTTAAATCTTTACAAAGGAGGACATCAATTTGACTAATTCATCCATCGAAAAAAAGAAAGAAAAAAAACTCAGTTCCTCAATATCGTCGATTCATCTTCTTGAACTTCTCGTAATGGTAGTCGTCTGTGGCTTTTTCGTTGTTTGGACGTTTGCGGTAGTTGGGAGGTGATGACGCTGTGCAGCAAGAGAAGATGGTATAAAAATGAGACTATAGGTTTTAGAAGAATGTTTTAGAAACTATTACAGTATATGTATAAACAGTGACACAATATAATCACTTCTGTATTAGAGTAAAGAAAAAACTAAAATATCATAAGCGTCCTCTAACAGCCCAGTGCCTGACTGCGATAAGAAACAGTGACGCATGGCGGCGCGGTCTCTCACCCTCTGGACCAGGTTTTTCAGTGTCTCCCACACGCAGCGGCCTCGCTTTGGGCTCTTCTCTGTGTCTGTGGTGCCTCTGTGGTGCATTCACATCCTCATGGTAAACTGCGACAAAAGCATGAACATATTTAACACATTTTTCACCACACGTCACTTTCTGGTGTCTGCTTACTGACAGAACTCACAGCGGTTGTGTTGGACGTAGTTGACGGCGATGTTGGTGGGTACAAACGATGTGCCGTGATCTTTTTTCTTGTTCCTCTGTTCAGCCAGAAGCTTGGCTTTTGCTTCCTCTGTGAAGATAATGTTCTTTATCTTTGCACTGGAAAAAAAACAAACAAACAAACAAAAAAACAGCAGCAGGCTGTCAGTACAAGAGTTGTATGTCTCAAGATTCTTTTTAAGATTCTGAAAATGTAATCAATAGGATCATTTCGAGAATCTTGTACACGTACTCTATGCCGAGGTCGACTTCGGGGATCCCGCTCAGCATCTGATTGGATAACATCTCCTCTGTCTTCTTGGCTGAATTGACTCGGATGTTCTCAGGCAGCTCATACAGGTGGTCCTCTGCGTTCTTCACCTTCACTCTCTGTTCCTCAGCTTCCACCAACCCCTTCTTCTTTTTGAGCTCTGTCTCAATGTATTTCATCCTGTCAGGATACAATCAGGAAAAAAATAAGATTTTAAAATATTTCTGTGAAGCACTTTAGTAAACAACTGCGTATTTTTAGCCGCAACTGTGTAGGGGATTATCATCTTGTAACTTACGTAATTTTAGATAAGATAACTAATGTCTTTGTTGAGTTATATAGTGTAGAATGATGCACATGTTTTTATATTCCATATGTTTTAGACCATTTCGCACTGTTACACATTTTAATGTCATGAAGCAGCTGTAATGTGACCCAACATCCCCTTGGGGATCAATTAAGTATTTCTTATTCTGGTGCAGGAAATTAATTTCCCTTAAAAACAAAAACAACCGGTCTTAACCAAGCATGACTTACACATTTAGATGAAGCAGGTTAAAATACTGTTATCCATGTGGATACACTCAGGCAAACTAATGATGAAATAGGGGCTCTAGTTGAGGTTTGAGCTTGGGGTGAACCTGTTGGACTATTTGAAGTCACACCCATGTGTGCCTGGGACAGTCAACAGATTGTGAATAGCAAAAATAGTGTGTGTGTCTTCGTGTGTGTGTGTGTGTGTGTGTGTGTGTGTGTAATAAACAGACTTACATGTCTGCATCCTCGTCTCTCCTGTTAGTTTCAGCAGAAAAGGAGGTGCCCAAGTTGAGATCTGTCTCGTCTTCTGTCCTGCATGGGAATCAGAGGTCATTTTAGGTCAAATCAGTGTCATATGTAGTAACACATTGTCCATTTCCACACAATGTGTTGAGAACCAAGGGTCAAAATAATTAAAGCAATCAAAGCTTTACTTACATGTCCCTATTCCTGTCTTTGACTTTCTTCATGTCTACAACTCCTCCAGTCTTCAACTTAAAAGGATCATTCTATAAGAAATGGTTATTTTAATAACAGAATATAAAAGAGTAACAAGGTAAAACGTACATATGAGGGTAAAGCCAAACGAATTATCAAAATAGTCACTTGCATCAATTTCAGCCTCTGGCGGCAGCTTTTCTCCAACCAACAGGGCGGTCAGACTGAACAAAAAAAAAATCCGAATATCAGTTTGTTTTTTCAAATACTTTTCACCGCCATTATTATTAGAAACGTGTTTAATGTGTAATAAACAGCATGATGTGCCTCATACTCGGTACCTGACACCCGTTTGCCTTTTCCGCAAACTCTGAAGCTCTTTCGCTTCCTCCACCTTTGATCTAAACGACCGAGAAAGACATAAAAATGAAATGACATTAGCTGAAAATGCAACAAAGGCGAATGCCTGTTAATAAAGGGGTAACTTTTGTTGACGTTTCTAGCCCTGGCGGAGCCGTTAGCTAATGTTACGTTAGCTAACTAGCCTTTTTGTCCATAGAGAGCGTCAGTAAAGGCTTTTACCGAACTTCTTCAGTTGTCTCATCCTCCTCCACATCTGACGAGTCTCTCCTCCGCCGGAAGTTTCTGCCACTCGGCATTCTTACTGAAGTGTAATGTTGTTTCAAGCTTTCTCAAAACTGAGTGTGATGATAGCAGATGGTTCGGCGTAAGGGGAAAACTTTAGCAGGCGTACAATAATATTTCGCTACTTCCGCCTATTGGTTGCATCACTTCCGTTCTTTAGGTAATCACAACAAACATGGCGACTTACAGACAGGTCGGCAGGTTGGTGGGTATTTCAGCAAGACTTTCGCGCCCGTAAGTTTGCCTGTGTTATATTTCTGATCGTGCGGTGTATGTTTATTTTGAATCTTTAATGTTTCTTTTAATGCATCGACCTTTCAAGAGCCAGAGTCCGGCTGTCGTTAACTATTAGCGGCTGGCTAGCATGCTGGCTAAGTTGCAAAATGACGCAGACTGAATAGGAAGCTAACGTTACATGTCAGGCTGCATGATGTAATAAATGTTTCTTTATTCACTGAGCTTTAATTACAGCCACGTTATAAGCGTGTATAACATTGTTCGCCAAACATTTTGACAAATTACCAAAATTAAGTTCACAAATAAAAACCTTAAAGCCCAAATGATGTGGTTACCTCCGTCAGCAAGTTCACTAACATTGCAGCCTTGAGTACACGTGCGTATGTAGACATTTACTTTATTTATTTATTCATTTGTTTTTTTAGTAACATTTAAAGCATCCATCTATAATGCATTGTGAACACACTTTATAACGCGTTATAATGCGCCTATAGTGCCGTGTAATCACAGTTAAAAGCAAGGTCAGGGTTAATCCGAGCCATAACCGTAACCACATAAAATGAATTATAAGTGTGTTTATAACGTGATATAGTGTGTTACATAAGTTCAGAATGAGTTTCTCTGAGACAGGCCTCAGAGAAAGTGTTACCGTTTTGTGCTAAACTGTCATTGGTCCTCTGAAGCTTTTTGGCTACTGTAGATTTAAAAAAACAAACAAAAAAAAAACAACCTCTGCCAAAGTTTGAATGAGCCGATTGGAGTCTTGACCCTGATTGGACATGCGTAACGTTAGATCAAAATGTCTGCTAGTTGTTGTCTAGTTAAAAAACAAACTACATATACAACCGTGTAATCTTTCTTAATTTTCAAGGATGTGTGTACTCCAAAGGATGTTTGGTCTGTAAAACATGTAATCTCCTGATTCAGGTATCTTTATCCCAACACATTCATTGTACTCACATGTCATGAGTTGTGCATTATCCTGACCAATGACAAGACAAATGATGACTGCTTGTTTAAAATGCTTATGTGCAGCATGAGTCACTGTAGGCCTTGTTTACCCGCTGCCCCATTTAACCATTTATATTTCCTCTGCTGCTACGGGATTATGTGTTTTACACAGAAAGGCTTTTTGCATGAATTTTACAGAGTGTTGCACCTTGTGGTCCACTGCATTTATTGGAAAGTTTTTGTTAGTATTCACTTTGCAGATTCAGATTAAAAATACAAAATATAATCAACAGAAAGTAGATATACACTCACCGGCCACTTTATTAGGTGCACCTTGCTAGTACCGGGTTGGACCCCTTTCGCCTTCAGAACTGCCTTAATTCTTCGTGGCATAGATTCAACAAGGTGCTGGAAACATTCGTCAGAGATTCTGGTCCGTATTGTCATGATAGCATCACGCAGTTGCTGCATATTTGTCGGCTGCACATCCACAATGCCAATCTCCCGTTCCACCACATTCCAAAGGTGCTCTATTGCTTTGAGATCTGGTGACTGTGGTAACCACTGGAGTTCAGTGAACTTTTTGTCATGTTCAAGAAACCAGTTTGAGATGATTTGATCTCTGTGACACGGCGTGTCATCCTGCTGAAAGTAGCCATCAGAATATGGGCACACTGTGGTCATAAAGGGATGGACATGGTCAGCAACAATACTCAGGTAGGCTGTGACATGTAAACGATGCTCAATTGGTACTAAGGGGCCCAAAGTGTGCCAAGAAAATCTCCCCCACACCATTACACCACCACCAACAGCCTGAACCGTTGATACGAGGCAGGGTGGATTCATGCTTTCATGTTGTTTATGCCAAATTCTGACCCGACCATCTGAATGTCGCAGCAGAAATCGAGACTCATCACACCAGGCAGTGTTTCTCCCATCTCCTGTTGTCCAATTTTGGTTAGCCTGTGCAAATTGTAGCCTCAGTTTCCTGTTCTCTGCTGACAGGAGTGGCACCCGGTGTGGTCTTCTGCTGCTGTCGCCCATCTGCTTCAAGGTTCGACGTGTTGTGCGTTCAGAGATGGTCTTCTGCATACATTGGTTGTAACGAGTGGTTATTTGACTTACTGTTGCCTCTCTGTCATCTCGAACCAGCCTTTCCATTCTCCTCTGACCTCTGGCATCAACAAGGCATTTTCACCCAGAGAACTGCAGCTTACTGGATATTTTTTCTTTTTCGTACCATTCTCTGTAAACCCTACAGATGGTTGCGCGTGAAAATCCCAGTAGATCAGCAGTTTCTGAAATACTCAGACCAGTCCGTCTGGCACCAACAACCATGCCACGTTCAAAGTCACTTAAATCACCTATTTTCCCCAGTCTGACGCTTGATTTGAACTTCAGCAGGTCATCTTGACCATGTCTATGTGCCTAAATGCATTGAGTTGTTGCCATGTGATTGGCTGATAACATATTTGCATTAACAAGCAGTTGAACAGGTGTACCTAATAAAGTGGCCGGTGAGTGTAAATCTGTTTTGTTCAAATCTGTTCAATACAGATACCTTCAAAAAGTGGTCTTAAGACCGGTCTCGAGACCAAGACCCCTCTCGAATACTACAACACTAATCGGACCAGCAGGGTCAGGTTAAGATAAGATTGCAAGGTAGCAGAGGTGAAAAAAGACAGCTGTTCTTCACCTAAAGTCTGAAAGAAAGATGATAAAGTCATTCGTCTTCCAATCACGCCTCCCAGACAGTCCACCCCTAACTCCTCTTCCTCCCCCATGTTTAGTCTCTGTATTGGTTATTTATCAGGGTAAAGACTTCCTTTCCTTTCACAACAACAATCAATGCTTTCTTAACTGTGTAATCTGTTCTCAGCTGGTTCTCATACAAGATTAATTTGTGTCTTTGCCTTTGTTGCCAATGCTAATGATCCTCTTTCAACGACTGGGACTCTCCTCCGGCTCTGTGTGTTAGGACTCTCTCAATGCCACCGTGGAACCGGTCTGTGGCATTTCAATGAAGCAGGCTGCCTCGTTGTGAAAGCACCCTCTTTTCACTGTGCCAAGGCATATCACATTTGGGTGTTGTGACCGTGCGTATTAATTTGTGCCAGCGTTTGAGCCTCTTATGCAATGATGGTTTGTCTGGAATTTCTGTCGGTCAGTGAAACATTATCAGAGAGCGAAATGCACAACGATCAAACAGCTGACAGGGAATGACTCTGTTGGACTGAATGCAAAGTGAGTGTGAGTTTGTGTGTGTGGGGGCCATGAAAGTGTGTGTCCAGTAGAGAAAAGATACAGCATAGGAAACTCCCTACATGCCCCGAACTTAAACTTTTACGGTAGACCATATTTCCAGCTGTGAACGCTGTATATTTAATTATCTTGTAAATGTGTATTGTTTTGAATAGTGAAAACAAAAATCCACAGTTGCTTTCAGTGTGTGTGTGTGTGTGTGTGTGTGTGTGTGTGTGTGTGTGTGGTTGTTAATGTGCCTGGAGGCAATTGCCGAGGGCTTGATTCTGTTAATTAAATGATACCACCTTTAATCTAGAAACTGCAAAATCCAGAGTTTGGGGATTTCTGTTGACTATGTGCCTAATTATGAGCAACATGTAAATAAAAGATGAAAATGTTTAAATTTCTCCCAGGCTTTGGGAATTTAGATATATTAAAACATTTGCAAGATAATTGTTTTCATGTGAATATATTTCAAATGCCTCAGTGTTATCGTGAAGTCACGACAGTTTGTCTGTCTGTGTTCTGACTCTGCATTGCGCTCTTAGGTCCGTTGGTACTAAATCATTCTGCCAAGTGCATATCAAAAATTGACAGGTTAATATTGGTCAGAAAGTGGAGAGAAGATGAGACACCGAGCAAATGATTGCATTCTCTTAAAGCATTCGTCCAAGAATCCATTCTGCGGCTGTCCTGTCGCTCCTCCACCCGCTGCTCTCAGTGGGAGCAGAGAAGACATCTACGTTGTGCATCCCTCCTGTCGGATCCTCAAGGCCACCGGTGTGTCTCTGCTCTCCGCTTTGTCTTGGTCCTTGTCAGCTTTGCTGCTTCAGCTGAAGCCACCCAGGCATGCAGTGGGAGCCCAGGCTAGTGTGGTTATTATTGTGGAGGTGGGAATGGAATGTCCACTGTTTCAGTGCTCCCTCTCTGCATTATGTTTAACTTCATGATCGTCCCTACTGGTCTACAAGACTGTGGCTACCACCAGCTATGCAGGGCCAGGAAGTGGTTAAATGTGTGTGTGTGTGTGTGTTATGACACACCCATCCACCCACACGCTCTCTTAGTGTGCAGGAGTGTATGTTAAGTCCTGGCCATTTTTGTTAAGTAAAAGCTTTAACAGCTTTGGGCTGCGGTTTGGTTGTTTTTGGTGCTCGGCCCTTCTCCACCCTGCAGATACACACACACACTCACCAGTAAGCACCCCAACTGAACATACTAGTGGCTTTAGTGAAATCTTGGATACTGTGAGTGTTCCCTTTGCTCAGCATATTTGAAAAGAGTTGGTCACACCTGTAGAGCGGTAACTACCATCTTGAGAATTGTGTTTTTATTTTATGCAAAGTCATACATTTGCAGGATTAATTTTCTTAATATTCTAATCTTTCAAGTATGAGCAATATTATGACTTTGCTAGGGAAACTGATGCTATCTGGTGTAATGCTCTCAATGCTGAGATATTGTGTAACTGATATGCTTTTCCCAGATGCTTGGATGTATGGTTTATAGTTCACAGAGCCAGACCTTGGACTGTAAGCAGCCTCCTGCTCAGAAGCCCCTCAGTGTGGCTTCTGTGAGTGTTTAATGTGGCCTGGCAGAAAACTGTGATGAACTGAGCCTGTTTATGTAAGCATATGCTCGCCTTCCCACATACACAGAGGGAAAGAGGTCGTAGAGATGTTGCCAGGACGACACTTGAGCCAGCAAAGAGGAAGCACCTCAGACCATGAACCCATTGAGAAAAGAGTCGTTTTCAAGGAATGCCAAACTTCCCCTTAGTCTTTTTCTTCATTCAGCTCTCTGCACCCAGAGAACAATGAGCCATCACTGCACCGTTGCCCAAAATCAACCCTTGTGCTTGGGCATGAAATGCTGGGTGAAGGGGCCGAGGGGCCTGGGAGCTCTTAAAGGGTAATGCTGATTTTATATATATATATATATATATATATATATAATATATATATATATATATAT
>JAQLOL010000022.1:10257039-10267786 GCA_029783665.1 Naso thynnoides
TCTCTGTAAACCCTAGAGATGGTTGTGCGTGAAAATCCCAGTAGATCAGCAGTTTCTGAAATACTCAGACCAGCCCGTCCGGCACCAACAACCATGCCATGTTCAAAGTCACTTAAATCACCATTTTTCCCCAGTCTGATGCTCGATTTGAACTTCAGCAGGTCACCTTGACCATGTCTATGTGCCTAAATGCATTGAGTTGCTGCCATGTGATTGGCTGATTAGATATATAACAAGCAGTTTAACAGGTGTCTCTAATAAAGTGGCCGATGAGTGTATTAATTATTATAGGTTAAATATGATGTTAATGATCAGAGGGATAAATTTACCATCTGCCCAGCTGTTTATAAAGTCATTAATATTTGCGTCACCTTTACCGGCTGCAGCGTTAACGTGATATGGACATAAATGTTCCAGTGTTTATAATCCAAAAAAATATATTCTGAAAGGGATCATTCTGCATTAGCATTTTTGGTAATTTAAGCTTTTTGTGACGCTCATATTTTTTTTTACCAAAACAGAGTTTTCTTCACTGCACTGTTTCTGCTTTTACTAAAGTAAAACATTTAAGAGTCTCCTTCACCACTGATAGTTACCTTTTGAATCTCATTTGTGTTGTCTCAGTCTTGCTGGCATTGGCTATCAAAGCCATGGATTACACTGGCCTTCACACAACACCGGGGTCTCTAACAGATGGCCACAAAACCCCCACTGGGTTGTGCCTGGTATGTATATCTGCAGCACCTTTTTGGATCTCTAACATAGTTTTTTTTTTTTAAAAAAAGGAATGTTTTTACATTCTTGCCCTTTGTGTTTTGTCTTTTCCAGGAAGGACCATGTTTGTGCAGACACAGGACACACCAAATCCAAACAGTCTAAAGTTTCTACCCGGTCGCACAGTTCTTGAATCGGGAACTATGAATTTTGCCAGCCCTCGTGACGCACACTGCTCGCCCTTAGCCAGGTCTGTGACTTCATTAATACCAAGTTACAGAGCAGAAAGTAATAAACCACTTTCACGGCAGGCATACTGATATGGTGTTACAGGATAAAGCACAGATTCAAATAATGATTCTGATGCTGGTCAACGTTTCACTGTTTAATACCGAAATGGCATGCTGCCATTATTATCATTGGTTACTCCTTTTTAACAAGTCTCCTGTGACGAGTCATTCATCTGCTGTTCCTTTAGCATGAGAACCAAAGGATTGTCTGTTCTCAAAAATTACATTTAGATTCTTGTAAACCACAGAATCGGCAGTGAAACCTCTGAGCACGTGTTGTCCTTGAGTCTGCAGCTGTGTTCTTAAAGCCGTGCACACTGTTCCTCCACCTGCCCCGTGCAACGCTGAAATGTGCTGAATGAGCACAGTGTGCCCTCCGGTGTATGATTAGATTCTGTTAATGTGGTTGCTGCCTCTGAGACCCAAACGAGCTTCAATGAATCACCTAGAAATAGATCTCAGTGCACCTTGTATGCAGTTTTATGAATGAAAGATTAGACACTGAGAGATAATGTGCATATGTGCCTAGATCCTGTGTAATGTACATTCACTATTTCATTTCTTTTTAAAGCACGATACTTACAATTGGTTTGTTTGATTGTTAGCTCATTTTAAAATATTTTATATGTTCAAATGCTGAAAGTGTCGACTTCGCTGATGTTGTGTGTTGCCTTCAGGCAGCTGTTCAGGATTGATGGAGTCAAGGGTGTCCTCCTGGGCCCAGACTTTATCACCATATCAAAGGTAAAACTGGGTCTGCATAATGTGTACCTCATGTTTTAGCATTTTGTACGTCATTTTTTTTAAATGACTCGCCTCCTTCCTTTTCCCTCTTCATTCAGTCTGACACAAATATGGAATGGAAAGTAATTAAGCCAGATGTTTTTGCTGCCATCATGGACTTCTTCACGTCTGGACTTCCTATCGTCAATGAAGACAGCAGACCGAGTCCAGATACGGGTGAGGATTGCATTCAGCTCTGCAGGGGGAAACACTGACACAGAAGTGGTAGGGCAAGCTCTTTGTGAATATTAAAAAAAAAACGTCCTTTTGTCTCTGCAGCACCGTCAGATGACGACGATGAAGTAGTTGCCATGATCAAAGAACTGCTGGATACTCGAATAAGGTAGCAGCTTGTGAAGATTCACTCTAATATAAAGCATTTGTTCCCTGTTACCATGGCTACCCGTCCTCTTTCACACATATTGGCATCCGTCTTCCCCAGGCCAACAGTGCAGGAGGATGGTGGAGATGTTCTGTATCGGGGGTTTGAAGACGGCATTGTTAAACTGAAGCTGCAGGGCTCCTGCACCAGTTGTCCCAGTTCCATTATCACTTTAAAGAATGGAATCCAAAACATGCTGCAGTTTTACGTCCCTGAAGTAGAATCAGTGGAGCAGGTTTGTTCTCCTGACCGATCATACATTTAACACATGCTGCTTAATTTAGTTGCGCTCATGCTTCCTGACTTCCTCATTATCATCGTGTATATGTCAGTGGTTTGTTCATTAAAGAGGCTGGGAGAGTCATTGATGATTAACTGATAACTATAAACCTTAATGAAAAGTATAATTCTGCAAACATTGGTTTTGTCCTAGAATGATTCTAAAAAGACTTTTTATGATTGAATATCTGATTATATTGGCCGTTTCTTGTCATTACAACAGCCAGCTGCATGCAGTCCACATAAAATTGCACTCATTAAGATAAGCTTTTGAAAAAAAGTCTGTGTTATTTGAAATGTTTACTCAATTGTTTTTTTTCCCCACAGGTGAAGGAGGAGGAGGAGGCTGCTCAAGCTTGAAATTCACTGAAACCAGAACCGCATTTTCACATTCCTCACTCCCCTCCGCTCCCCTCTGCCACTTCCTGTTATGCCGGCCATAGTTGCATTAACATCGCCTGATGAATAGTGTATCTGTTTTATTAAAGGACAACTCGTCAGTCACAGTTGTCGCTGGTCTTGGCAGATATTTTCTGTACTATGACAGTATTTTAAAGATTGGGCCAGAAGAGTCCATTAATAGATACCGATGACTGCAGAGCTGAAATAAATTGTATTTATTCTTTCAAATTGTTGAACCTTTTCTGATTCAGTCACTTGTCAAAACAGCCTTTAGGGCTGAAATATGTATACTGTATGTATAGAAATAAAGTTTATTGAAATATTTTATGACTGTTATGCCTCTTGTTACGTACTATGTGTTGTATGTTTTTATGTTTTATGTGGGAGTGAGTGAAAACGTAATTTTGTTTTCCTGTTTTTCTCACATGTGGTAATGACAAAAAGGCCCCCTTGAACCTTGAACCTGATGTAACAGTTCACTATAATGTGTTTAACTAAACAAATTATTTATATTGCAAAGTAATGTTTTTCCAGAGCAAGGGCTGCAACTTATTTTCTGTACTCTAATTTGTCTGTGATTTTGACACAAACACACAAATGACCGGCTTTGCATTTAATCTTTTTTTTAAAAAATTTATTAAAAATGCTTTTGCTATTGTCCATGTCACATACTAATTTGTCAGTGTAGGGATGCTGACACAGTATTCTTACATTTTTGAGAGAGAGACCAGCTAGGAAAAAAATGAAACTGAAATTTAATAAGTAAAAGGTGAAGACAAGTTTCGATTGTTAGTACAAAATGTAGAGAGTGTTTACGTGTAAACGTTCTGACCTTCTGCTAATTTGTGATATAATCTCACTAATAATAAACGACGGTTGTTCTTTTGTGCATTGCCTTGCCAAATTTTGGCAGACAGCACAGGTTTGCGTTTGGGCAGCGGTGTTTTTTTTGCGTCAATGTCCCGCACACGGAACTGCATCCTGATGCCACGTCAGAAATGCCAGCGCCGAAAGGTGCAACGTGACATACAGGCCGCAGAACCAATCAGATCGTGCCATGGATATGAGGCGGTCGGCTCTGATTCATTGAAGTCAAAAGGGGCGTGTCTTCTCGCACAGGAATTCCCAGCTACCAGAGTAGCTGTAACTGGCAGCCGAACTGTAGCCATGTGTGGTGAGTGTTGAATAAATTCTGCTTTATTTCCTTCACAAGGGGAAGTTACTGTATGACTTTTGTCGGAGCAGCCGCCGAAGCAAATCTGAAATACTGCTAGCATCGTTAGCTGATGCTAAAGGTACATGTCAGTTGAAATTAGCAAGGGGTGGCTAACCTGAGTTAGCGAACGTGAGCTGGCGCTACTGATGCTGTTAGCTAGGCGCTCTCACAAAGCAACCAGTGTTTCATTTTACCGAAGTTCAGGGTGGAAAGGCAAGTCGACATCACTGAGTATCGTTAAAATTAAATGAAGTCCTGTTTGTTTGTTTTTTTTTTTCTGCTAACGCTAGACAGCTCAAAGTTACGTGCTTTGCGGTAACGTATCAGCGGGCATCATAACGTTAACGTTACTTCTTGCCGCACCGTTGACACACTCTCGCTTTAAATGTTGGACTAACTGTGATTTATGGTTCCCCGTTATGTCTTGATACGATTCTTACTGATGACGTGTGCTTGGAAATAAAACGTGAATAAAGGTGCTCATTGGTTACGTGTGAGACGCTGTCATCCAGCAAACTGTAACTGAGGAAAGTGTTACCCGGAAATGATGCCTTGTGGTCGGGATCCCTTGGGTGCATGTGGCTGAGGCGCTTTGCTTTTGTCTGTCTCCTTCACTGTCTCCCACTGTGATAACCCGATGCCTCTGTCTCTCATCACTGTCACAACAATCTCAGCTCGCCACGCAATCGGTGCACTGACCAGACCAGATGGACCAGTTGGTATTTTAAGAATAGCAGAACAAATGCTTTTCTAATAATATCTGCTGTCACAATAAGACGTCAGTTTGTTCTGGTTGGTCATACTCCTGTTAAACCTGTTACTTGAGCCATGTCAGTCTTGTGATTTTCGCCCGCTTGCTGCAACACTTTCCCATGGCGATTTGCCAGTCATGGCCTCCCTCGATCACCAGCTGTCCTGAATGAATGCTCTGTTGAACCAGGCAGCCCCCAGCCTCTGCATCTTCACGTATCTGTCTGTGCTCAGCCGTGAGGCAGGGCTGTGTTTCCTGCCTCCCCTTTGGCCGACTCAGGTCACACTCCTGTCCGTGGGCGTAACTTACTGGACAAATATTGGACTCGCTGTGGATACTAAAATATTTGTAGATGATGTCCTGGATATTTATTATTGCTTAAGTCTTGATCTACGTGGGCCTGTTGTTGTGTCACATCAATCTTGGAGGCGGTTTTGTAAATGTTCCCAAACACATCTCAGTCCAATTTACCGAGAGAGACCGTAAACCTCCTAAAATGATGTGCTTAGAGGTGTTTTATGTGCCGTCATATTTGTGTACAGGTTTATTGGATCCATAACTGAACACCTTGATTATAATTTCTCGTATTTCTGGGAGAGTTACTTCCTCTCCCGCCCCTTTCCTTGGGTGGAGATACCAGCTTATACAACACCATGTCTTTAGGTCCATTCCATTATCTCTAAGCCGGTCTTGCGCAGGAAGACAAAACATTTTCCGTTACTCTAGTGCAATAACTCCTCCTGTAAGACTGGTTTATCAGGTGTCACCATCACAGAGTTGATCCTAAATAGCAGTAGCTGGCATCAGCAAGAATATTTCTTCTAATAAATATCTTACTATTGATTTCAGCAATATCACCTGGTAATTTTTCTCTCTTAATCGCCTGGAGAAGTGGGTATACTCTTAATTTATGCTCCCAATTTTTTTTTTTCAATCAATCAAATCAATATTGTTGACACAGACTTGATTGATTTGATTGGTTGTTTGTATTTCTTGGAAGTGGCCCGTCCAGCGAAGAACAAGCACCCTTTTTAAACAGTGACATGTTAGAAACAGTAGCATGTAGGACTACTCTTGCATATTTAGTTCATCCAGAAATGGGACGGTAGTAAACATTAACAAATAACAAATTGTACATTAGCACACAGCAGACATAGAATTGAAGCGAATAGAATCGCTGTGTTGCTGTGTATGATATTAATTAAAAGGGAAAAAAAAGACTGGATCGGAAGGCTGGATCGGCGTCATTCATCAGATATCCGATCCAGCTCATTAGTCAATATCGGAGCCGATATTCGGATCGGTGCATCCCTGGGTGAGACGACTACATAATTAGACTTTTGAGTAGAAAACCTTGCAAGCAGTCCATGGGTCAGTAGTGTCTTTTGTAAACAGTCTCTTGGAATAGCTGATTTGCAACAGATAAGATCAGAGGGGATTTAGAAGTGGGTATACTCAATGCAGACTGAAAAGTAAGTGGGTGTACTCTGTATTCCTGTGCATGCCCTGCACTACACCACTGGTTATACTGAGGCCGCACAGCTACAAAGTCAGCTGCAGAACAGCACTTCATTAACAGATAACTCACACTGTCAAACGGATGCACCAGTCTGGAAGACATTTCAATCAATCTGTGCTTACCGTTGCACCTTTCAGCCGACTTTTCGAGCCAAACACAGCGTGGAAGCTTGACGTGTTGTTCCTCTTCCCAGGAATCTTTGCTTATCTCAACTACCATGTGCCAAGGACTCGCCGTGAGATCCTTGAGATCCTCATCAAAGGCCTGCAACGTCTCGAGTACAGAGGCTACGACTCAGCCGGTAAGAGGGATGAAAAAGGGTCAAACCACCAACACAAGCAATGACAAGTAGCTGATTGTATTTACAGTGTGTCCAAATATAACATGAATGCAGCACAAGAAGAATCATCTTATTAGTTAAAAAGCAAGACTCAACTTCTTGATTGGCCATTATAATGTGCAGGTTTGAACTTACTGCATCACAAATGGATCTAATTTGCTTTATGTTGAATCGATTTGCATTCCACTCAGGTCTTAAAGTTTATTTACATGATATTTAAAAGAACCTCATGAAACTCCTCGCAAAGCATTCACAGCACCATGATATTTTTGAACCAGTTGCAAGATACTCGCTGACTTGTGTTCACCGTAATTCTCGTGCTTATCTTATTTTTAAATCACGTTAGGCGTGGGAATCGATGGCGGCAATAGCAAGGACTGGGAGTCTAACACCAAGACCATCCAACTCATCAAGCAACGTGGAAAAGTGAAGGCTCTTGATGAGGAGATCAACAGTAAGCTGTCATAAATTTCTTCACAGGACAAGAGTCCAATATGAACAAATGGAGTCTTGATTTGTCATCCTGTACGCTGTGGTGGAGCTGGGATGCTCAGTATTGCGCGTGCTGTGTTTGTTTGACCTTTAGAGCAGCAGGACATGGATCTGGATGTGGAGTTCGATGTTCACCTCGGCATTGCTCACACTCGCTGGGCCACCCACGGTGTACCAAGCCCTGTGAACAGCCATCCACAGAGATCTGACAAGACAAACGGTCAGTCGAACACAGCTGGATGTTTGACCTCATATTTCAACCAGTCATTTTTTTTTATGTAGTTTAAAGTTCAAGATAATCTTTCCTGTCTGCAGAGTTCATCGTCATTCACAACGGAATTATCACCAACTACAAAGATCTGAAGAAATTCTTGGTAAGCTAAAATCTTTCAACTACTCCACGGGTGCTTTCCAAACCACAAACATTTTCTTTTTACTTGTACTACGTACTGCAGCTGCCCTCGCAGATTACATACTGGGACATACTACACTGTCATGGTAGTGTGCCTTGAACTTTGACTTTAACACTCTTTCATCCGTCGCAGCTGAAACACAAGATTTCTGGGTACGAGTTGAGAAAGAATGCTTTTAAGCAGTTCTAAGGTCATATTCATTACAATATAAGTTAAAGGTAGAGTCAGTAGCATTCGTTCGTTGCTGTCTGTAAACACAACATTCAAATTGCCCCGAACCCCAAACCGGAACAAGTTGTATCTGCCCTTAACCCTTTGCACTCATTTGCCTTCTTGAATTTGTGCAGCAACAGCATTTTAATATAGTAACTGTAAAATATGAATCGCAAAACTTATGTAGTACTTACATGTAAAGGCACTGTCATCTGTCAAACCAGCTGTCGAATGTTTGTGCGGAGTTTTTTCCACTGCACAGAGGATTGTGGGTCAGAATGGCCAGAAAAGCACATTGGAGCATACTGCAAAATCCGACCGGATGTAGCAGGACATCCTGGCACTTCTGACATACTACATTTTTGGACATATTAAGTTTTTTTTTCTAGCACAGTAAATAGTAGGGTAATATGGATATTGGAACACAGGACAAATGTCTTTTCGTCCGTTCGACAGGAGATAAGTCTAAAATATTTCTCTTCATTTCCACAGGAGAGCAAAGGCTACGAGTTTGAGTCAGAGACCGACACAGAGACCATTGCCAAGCTGGTGAAGTACATGTACGACAACCGAGAGAGTGACAACATCAGTTTCGCTACACTGGTCGAACAGGTCACCCAGCAGCTGGTAAGGATTGTGAACACAGCGACTCGTGAAGTGACCAGCCGATAAAAGAGCCTGTCTGACGTGTTTGTTCTTCCACCTGCCAGGAAGGAGCCTTTGCCCTGGTCTTTAAGAGCGTCCACTACCCCGGGGAGGCAGTTGGCACAAGGTACCCTCCCTCTGATGCTGTCACCCTGTTTTTAGTCATTAAAGGTTGAGGGATGTTGGCTCATACAAATGTTTTTTTTTTGCAGGAGGGGAAGTCCTCTGCTGATGGGAGTGAGAAGTGATCACAAGCTGTCCACGGATCATATTCCTGTGCTGTACCGCTCCTGTAGGTTCAATTTCTGTTTTGGCCTAATTTGTCTACATGTGATTAAATGAGTGAGACTGAGGCCCAGTTTTCTCTCTCACCACCACCCCCCCCACAGCTGGTGTAGACAAGAAGGGCTGCGCTGCCCTTCCCAGGGCTGACCAAGACACCTGCCTGTTCCCGGTGGACGAGAAAGCTGTGGAGTACTACTTTGCCTCCGATGCAAGGTCAGCGGATTTTTGTTTCTTTTCATCCACCTTTTACAGCGGCCAAGTGCTCTTTACGTATCATCAAATGTCTCATCTTTATCTGTGGAGTGCAAAAATCCTCTGTTTGTCATCGTCTCTTGTCTTAACAGCGCAGTGATCGAGCACACAAAACGTGTGATCTACCTGGAGGATGACGATGTTGCTGCTGTGATGGAAGGCCGTCTGTCCATCCACAGGATAAAGCGCAGGGCCGGAGACTTCCCAGCCCGCGCCATCCAGACCCTGCAGATGGAGCTACAGCAGATCATGAAGGGTGAGTGGAAAGTCATCCTTTGTTCTCCTTATTTCCCCCAGGTGACACTCGCAAATAAATCATTGACACACTGCCTTGTAATTTTGTTCTGAACCCTGTTATTATTGTGTAAGTCTTAATGGCTGCTTTTTTTAGCTGGACTGGCTTTTTGAGTCCATCCCTGAAGCCATCCAGTTCTTTACAACCCTGCTGGATCCTCTGAACCCACAGGGAAGCCACTGCCATTAAAAACACCTCTGAGTCACAGTGCGTTATCGCCATCACCTTCCCTCCATGTGCTGAGTGCATGTAGTTAGTAGTAAAATAATGACACTTGTGTCGCTGCTGCTGTTGTTTTTAGCTTTCGTAGCTCAGCAGGATATAAAACTAAACAAAGGCCAATGAGGCTAGTGTGTCGGTCTCATCTTTAATGTGAGAATATTCACAGGTACATCAGATAAACAGTGTAGATATTGTAGCTGTCTTTATAAAGAGTTCCCTAAATCAATAGAATTATTTAACTTTTCGAAAAATGATGTCAACGAAGGTTGATTCTCAGGTGTCAGTTGTCATTCAACATGTTTTATCTAATCAGCTAAAAACAGGGTGTTTATAGAAATGATCCTCTCTCTGGCACACAAGTGGATCTGTGTCAGACTATTTTTTGGCTGGAACCAACTGTAAAGCATCCAGGGGAGGATGTAAGAACCTATTAGTTCCAGCCAAGAAACAGTCCTACACATAACCTCATAACACTGAATTTTTGATTTTACACTTTGTTTTTTATATACATGAAACACGTGAGGTCTAACATGTTAGTGCAGGGTAGTGAGACCCCGACTTTCGGCCCCACATATGTTCAGTCTTACGCTAAACTGAGATAACTTTTGTTGACGTTAGCTACATATTTACCCTACAAACATGAGATAAAAATGAATCTTATCGTCAAACCCTGTTCAAGAAAACAAATACATATATTACACAAATGTGAAATCTACTTCTTTAAGAAGACTGGCTCTGCCTTTTCATTTTTCCACTATCTTCGGTGAAAAATCAGCAGAATACTTTCTTGATAAACATTTTCCCGTCAGTTTCCAGGCACTGACAGCATTTTTCATCATATTCAGTAATGTTTTAAGACCTTCAAAATATTTTCTCTCTGAAGTATACAGTGAACATACCAAAAGAAGACCAAAGCTTCTGTTTTTAAAAGACAGAAACATTTTATTCTAGCTGTATTTATTCACTTGGAAAAGGTCAAAAGATTTTTGACAAAAAACTGTGAGTGAATGTGTGTGTTTTTATGCTCTCCTTTTGAAATATTGTGTCACTGGCGGTTAAAATTTTAATCATTTGAGCTATAAGAATGTCAAGAATTAGTGATAAACATCAAACCTGCACAGAACCCAAAGTATTGTTTTGAAATCACAAGAAATTGCAAATAACATCCTCATGTTTTAGAAGTAAGAAGCTTTCAAACATTTTTTCTTAAAAAAAAAAAAGATTGAATCAACTAACTGCTGCAGATCTAAAGGT
>JAQLOL010000022.1:10270949-10287889 GCA_029783665.1 Naso thynnoides
AATAGAATAGAATAGAATAGAATAGAATGGAATAGAATAGAGATTTATTGCCATATGTACAAGTTAAAAACAGGTTAAAACAGGTACGTTGGAATTACATTAGATAATTACATTATTACAAATTGACATGGCATCTGAGGGTTAAGAGCATCAGAATAACGGAGACTACTATGCTATCCACCTATGATTTGTTCATCATATTACGCATGTCAGACACCTGTTTTGAGTGAATTTGTTGGAACATGTGAAACTAGACCATATTAGATCACGTCATGTGTACATAGTTGACCTGAAATCTCCAATCAGAATGACAAAGTGTACACCTAAATGCAGCCACCAAGCTCTATGAGAAATGTGACGCTATAGTTAGCAGCCAGGTTGCATTTAGCCTAGCACTAATGAGGAGAAAGGGTTATCTCATTTTTTTAATGACAAACATAAGAGACTTATTGATCGCTTCTTCTAACCCTTTAGAGACAGAAGTGAAATAGCATATTTCACCATGTTGCACTCTTCCTTAAATGTTTTAGAGAATCAGATTTAAGTTTGAGTTGGTATCAGTTTTCCCCATTCTGTGACACTGAGCCCAACCCCTGACAGAGGTCATACGTCATTTACCATCTGTCCTCTCCTCTCCTCTCCTCTTTTGGGAACTGAGACAAACAAACGTCATTGGTTAACAGATAAGATGTTCTACCAGTGAATAGTCAAGAGGAAATAAAGAGGCTGATTAGAGGAAAGGTTGCCAGATGAAAGGACTTTAATCCCCAGAAATACCCGCCATTCAGTGGCAGGTAGATGTATGTAAGCACCTGAAGCGTTCCACAGTGCCTCTGAGAGGCTGAAAGTATGACAGCCAATCGGACCAACAACAACAACAAAAAACTTTGTAGGAAGATGTCAGCGTCAGGACAGTAGCTGCTCAATTGACAGAACAAAGCCAGTGCTCATAAACAGACTCCTTTTGTTTACTGGTATCAGGAGAAGAAAACGTTATTCAGGGGATTAGAAAGCGGGGTGGATATATTTAACAAAGCTGACAACAATGCTCAGTGGTCTCTACTTATTGGAAATCCTGTCATGTTTAGTGACAGTTTGAGCTGCTGCGACATTATATTGCAAATAAACAATGTAACGTGAAATGTATATTAATGTGCTTTAAATATGCTGTTTCATAATGGAGCCCTTGTTAGTATTAGTTATACGTCCTGAATGCCTCAGATTCCCATTTGGCAGATAAAGATTAACACTCAGAACTGATCAAGATTATATTTTTTTATGGTAATAGAAAAACAAAACTTTAGGTCTAACCTGTACAGGGTTCCTTCAATTAAAGAGTTTCCCAATGTACTTTAGCACCTTCTGCTGCAGCTACTGAGCCATAATATTGGCATAAAACTACCTCCTTAATCAAACACCCTATCAGCAGCAACCCTCTGGGATGCGATGACATTAGCTTGAATTAATCACCTGTATGCTAATCAGCTGGAGCATTGAAAGCAGCAATCATACCAGTGTTTTTCCTTTGTTAGCCAGGCTGGTTGCATGTCTGACACTGTTTAACATCTGCCTATTATGTTCTCTAATGATGGAGGTATGTTGATTGACAGATTTGCAGCTATTGGAAAATCAAAGCAGGTGATTGTGTTGCAGTTTAGCAGAAAATAACGTAGAAACACATTTTTCGAGGAGAGAGAAGTAGTGAAAAGAAATAATCAGATATCTATGAATAATAATGTTAACAACAACCCCATTCTCTGTGCTAGCTGTGCTAGCTTGCAATAATTATATCAGTGGAACCTTTAGAGGTAGATTTTGAAGTGATTTCTCCACAAAATGTGCAGATTAAATTCATGACATTTCAGTAAAGTTACAAAGAACAGGAAAAGGTTGTCTGAATGAGCTAAAGCTGGTCAGACAGTGGGATGGACTGTGCAGTCAGGTGAGTTTTTTTTGTAAAATGGTCTGAGACAGACTGGTGAATAAGGCATGGTGGTCCCTCTGCAGTTTAAAGACCACCATGACTTTAACCTTGACAGACAGACAGAGAGGGTGAGAAACCGAGACAGAGATAGACAAGTGGGAAACAGGAGTGGAGGGAGTTTGCAAAAAGTGGAGCATAATGGGTGCAGGTTCTGCCAGGGTGAACGTGGAGAATGTAACTGAAAGCAAGACGGATATCAATAAAGTATGGTTCTTCCTCCTGACTTTAATTATTGTCATAACTCAATTTAAAACATATTTCTGCCTTAACAATCTGGCGCATGACCCCTTGTATGTGAAAGAGGATGCTTGTAGCAATAAAGCCACAGAGAATTTTCATACAACTCTGTGTTCCCCTCAACTTCACAGACTGACTTTATTTAGTGTCTTTCACATTGTTGTTCTGGTTTTACAGTCTATTATTTTACTATTGTGGTTCAGTTTTATTACCTTGTTTTCAGCCAAAAAACTACTTAAAACCCACTGTGGGCTACATTACCTGTTCAATCAGCACCAAACAACTGACAAACAAAGTTAGCTATAGCTAACAGAATAGTGACACATTTAGATGATAAAGAACAAGCTCATTTTTTGCCTCATGAATTGGTGAAACCAAAACAGAGCCTAAAGAAAAGTGAGCGTCAGCTTTACGTTTATCTGAGTCTAGACACATGACTCTAAGTTATGCTAATGTTGCTACATATCTGCTGGACGTGTAATGGCCAACTCTTTGCTTATAAGTTTTTCATACCGCCCTAAAACGTTATGACTCGTCAATAATGTGTTCACAGACTGTTTTTAATGGATTAAAGATGAAAAATGGTGTTCTTAACCCAGATGAATCGATTTTATGTAGCCAAACATTTGCTGTGCTGAGAGGTCCATTAGCAGGTCAGTGAATCACAAGCTAACTTTAGAGTTGCTGTTCTGTCATTGCTTTTTGAGACTTGTACAGGTTCTGGGTATTTTGTCATTTGTTGTGCTTCCAAGAGACATACAGACCAGACTAGTAACACACAACATATTTTATTTATGGCACACAGCTTTCCCAGAAACGTTCTTTACCAAAACTATTGCAATGCCCAAGTCAGACTCACTTAAAGATGTCACACAAATGGAAAACCGTGTTCACACTACTTTGTTACCTCACAGTAAAAAACAACAGTTATCCTGAGTTGCATGGCACACCTACAGTAAGACTCAAGGTACGCACATTTGAGTTATTAGCTGTTGGAGCTGAAAAGTGGCTCACAGAGTTCCAACCTGTTCCAAGGAATCATAAGTGGAGAGATGGAAATGGTAAGATGGCTCCCATCAGTCTGCCTGGCAAACACTGAATAACACCAATTTGCATTTGATGTATGCCTCTGGTTTCTGCCAGTTAGAAGAAAAATTAAAGAGGGGCGGCATACTTAAGAGTGGCACCATGGGCACTGAATTAAGCTGATGAATCTGGTTGAAGTCTGGACTGTGAAGAGATGATATCCACTTGAGTTTTGTTGCATTGCTATCCATGTTTCCTTTCCTAATCCTCCTTTACAATCCCCGTCTCTTCCCTGTCTGTCGCTTCAATTACTTTCTGGTCTGGGAGAGGAAGTGTGTGGGATGTCATGGCGTTAGAGATCAGGTATTAATCAACTGTCTACACAGAGCCAGGGAGAGTCCTCTTATTACAGGAGGCTTGTTTCGAACAGCTGGGACGCTAGAGCACACAATACTCTCTTGCTTCAGTGCCCTCGTACACATTCCTGCAACTTCAGCAGTGAATAAAACTCAAGATTTGAGAAAGGTGCTTGAGCTCAATTGCTGGAAGGCAATATAGCCCCTTTAGGTTAAGTTATCATCATGTGATGAGTTTCTCTGCCATAATCTGTCTAATCAACCAACCACACATTCTTCTATCTGGGACACTGGACAATAAGGCCTCAACAATCCCTTTCTGCACAACATTGAAATGTTTGCTAAAGACTCATTCACATCATCTTTTATCTCATCTGATCCTCAGCCAAAGGTTTTTGACCATGGAGCATCTCAGGCTGCATTCAAAAGTGATCGGTCATAGAACGACACAAAGCAAACCACAATAGATCGCATGAATATTCAATTATTTTCAATTTTTCTAAAGCACAAGCCAAACAATATTATTGATGTGCTGTGAGTGTCATTGTTCTGTTCCAGTGCTGAGACGCTGATAGCTAATTGACTGAGCAGCTCTTAGATGAACACTTGATTTAGAGGACAGACAGAGTGCAGACTGAAATGCAGAAGCAGTTTAACATCAAGTGAATTTAAAATGCATAAATCAAGTCATAAATTGCTTCAATTGGCGAAAAATGTGGAAAATGGGACTAATGAAACTTGACACAGCAAAACAAATTCATTATTTGCTAGATTTTTATTAAGAACGTTTGCAGACCGCAACCCACAGCTGTGCTAAATCACGTGCTGGATTCTCTGATATGTGTTAAAGAAGTACCTTCCCAAAAGTAACTTCCAAGAAATAGCAAGTTAGTGTTGGTTACCCTACTTTTTGTGCCCATATAGCCATATGTGTATAGAATATTGTGTTGTTTCTCTGGTGGTGCTTTCAGTTTTTATGCTCCCCACTTGTGGAACAAGCTCCCTGACTACCTGAGATCTGCTGTAACTGTCATCTAAAGCTCATAAAATTAGGGCTTAAAACATGTCTGTAGATCTTTTCTTGCTTTTCAGGTAATTGTTTTACATTTAATTTCTTTTTTTCTTCAATGACTTAATGGTTGCCTTTTTATTTGTTTGTTTTAATCGCCTTTCAAATGCAATTTCTTTCAAATAATTTTTGATTTTTCTGGTCCCTTCTTGTTTTTGCCATCTTTTAAATGCAATGTCTCATTTTTAATGTATTTCTTTTCAATGCCCCTGTAAGGCACTTTGGATTGCCTTGTGTTGAAATGGCGTTAAGTAAATAAACTAACCTCGCTCTCTGGTTTTCGCGCTTCTGTAATGTCGTGTTAAGGTTTTACTGCTGACATAATGGCAAGCTATTGGTTTGGGACAACTATTAGAGAAGAAAGGGCACTAAAAAAGGGGATATATTGGAAGACTGTGAGGATTTTTGAGAGAGCAGGAAGGGTCTTATCTTTCTCATCACTTAGATTTTAATAACAACTTCCCTTGCAGAATAAGTACAACAAAAGAAACACAAATCATTAAATAAAAAAGAATTCAAAAACTTAAATTAATTCCCATATTGGGGCGAAGTGGCATCAAGTTGCAGACTACATTAAAGCTGTTTGACCTGGAAAAACTGGAGACAATATGAAGCTTAACAAATGAGAACTTTAAATCTTTACATTTGTTTCTTTGAGCCCAGAGGACAAAAAGATGTTGCCCATCTAAACCAGATAACCAAACCTTGTACTAAAAGTAGTTTCATAGTGCACCTTCAAGCACCTTGTGTTGTCTGATTGCTTGGCCACATGTACAGTGAGCAGGGAATGGAGCTGGCTGCTCTGTGTGTGAATTATGTGGAACGCAGACAGATTAGCTGAAAATATAACATGTCACCATACTGGGAACCTGTTTGATGTTTAAAGGATGTGCAGGTTGATGAATCTGTTGGATCTGCCAAGAAAGTCAGAGAGCTTGGTTGAAAATGTAGCTGGAAAAGGGGGAGAAAGAGGCAACCGAAAAGGGAAAGGAGGGCAGAGCTTTCAAAGGGGAAGATTATAGAAAAAAGGAGGAGGCATCGGAGTGGAGGAGAAGGTGGGTGGATGAGAGAGAGATAGCGAAATGAGGTGAGAAGGGAAATGGATTTAAGGGGAAGATATGGGGAAAAGAGGCCAGAGAGGAAATGAGAATGCAGAGAAAAGTGGAATTTGGGTGAGGAGGGGGGAGGTAAATGCATGTGAGGGAATGATGCAAGCTTGTTCTTTTTACCTTAATTGGACAGACTGGCATTCGGCATATTTTTAGTTGGATGACAAAGCCAAAAAAAAAAGAAAAAAAGAAAAAGCAAAATAAAAACTGTAGGGCTTTTATTGCTCTCACCGTTTACCTGTTCACCCTCAACATGAGCTTGACTCAAACACAGAAATATGCTCACTGAAATAGACTCACAGCAGGGTGTTAAAACTGACTGATGAGGCCACATAACCTGGACTGATGCAAAGTTCTACAGAGTCCTACTTCCCAAAATGGTGCTTTAGCACAAAGAATAAATTCTTAAAACATTTCAGAGTCTCTTAGTGCATGTTTTAGCAAATTACCTCCAAACTGCATATACAAGTACCAGGCACAAAGCATAGAGCAACTTCTGAAACTGATGACCTGCTTCAAGGCAGCCACGTTTCCATTTAAGTCACTAACTTAGACTTGCAACCGTTTTAAGTTACTCATAATGTAGTGCAGGTAATGCAGGTGATGCAGTTTGTAAAAATGTTGACCCCCCCAAAAAGGGCTGAAAGCATAACATTTAATGCAGTGCTTTGAATTATATTCACATACTTTTTAGTCAGAAAAACAGCACACATTAATGCCATTAGGAGGACGTGCACATAATTTTAGGTCCCTGATGCTGGAGTGTGTTTGAATGCTACATTAAGGAACAGTTTGTAAAACAGACCCTGCTTCCAACTGCACATTAGATGAAGTGACCCAAAGCCTCTACAGTAATGTGATGTGACCATAGGGATGTGCAGTATAACATTATGTAACATGAGATGTTAAAAATGTGTGAGCTTTCGTTGATTCTGCTCTCATGTTTGTATCGTAGTAGCTTTCCTTTAAAAGCAGACCTGCCTGAGGGACATGGTGAATTTTTATATGATTTCCTACATCAGTGATCAAATTCGGTACTATTAGTCGAAAAACGGACATCCCTCTCCAGTTGTTTTATTACTTGAACTTACAATATGTAGCATTTCTGCATGAAAATGTCCAAAAACAATTATATCTCTGTTATGTATTTTGCTGAGTTGTATGTTTACAAAAATGTTCAAACTCAGAAAGAAACCACTACCACCAGGCTACTTTTAACTTCTGTCCATATATATACATTGCTTTTTTCATAATTGGTCTAAAAGTAGTCATTTCAAGTAGCCTACCTAATGTAACACTTTTATCAGATCAGTCTTTTTTGCACTTCTTTTTTTTAAAAAAAAAGGTGCAATGCAGAGAAAAAGTACATATTTATATTTAGTATTTGCCCACCATGCATTGTCATGTTTTTTTAATGTGTTTTTCACTTTTTGCTTTTACAGACCATCACACCTATGTCCAGCGCACCCACAGCTTTCAATGATGTCTATAGCTGTCTGTGACAGCACAGTCAGGAGGCCTTGACATGTTGTGCATTAACTATTATGTAATATGTAGTGTGCTTTGTGTATGTGAGGCCGTAGAGCTGTTAAACCTCAGTAGCAGTAAAGCAAGTCCTTTAATATAGCTTCTGGTTCATGTATCTTGTAGACCTACATTACTGCAACATTTGGCTCTTATATGACAGCCTTGTGTGTAATGTCCACAATCTGTTCATTCGTCAAACTAATCCAGCAGAGCTTGTATTGTAATCCAGCTCATTTGTTCTAGCCTGCGATGGAGATGCCAAATCACGTCCGTGTGGCTGTTCCTTTCAGACTGACTGATGAGCTCTAAGGTGGTGAAAAGTCAGGGAAAGGCAGATGGAGCTGCCGCATCCTCCATTATTAAAGTAATGTCAGCAGAAATCTGTGTTGTCACCGTGCCTGTGACCGCTCACTGCAAGAGGAAAGAGGGCAGACATGTGGCTCTGTCTGCTGCTGTCTGATTAATGTAAGGATGACAAAGAGAGAGAAAGAAGAATAACAACAGTGAGAATAAAATCAGGACATTTTTATCTAATTTTTGTCGAGGTTTGGGGGAATAACAATAGAAGACCAAGGCCACCACCAAAAGTACAATCTGTTTTTGCATGAGCAAAACTGCTGGTGTATTTTGTGTCTGACCTGAATTTTAAAAGGGTTTGTTATTAAGATTGACAATCAAAGAGAACTGAGATAATTTAAGATGTGTGGGTGGAACATACAGAGAGATAATACTGTAAGTCTGAATGCGACACATTCACCTTGCACCTTCGTTTAGCAGCTACAAAACTCCAGGAAAAAGACACTTTTCAAGCTAAACCAAAGACTTTTCAAGGGCATGAACCAGTTTTTAAGCCTTTATTCTAAAGTCCCTGTCAGTCAGTGTTTTTTACTTTCAACCACCACACAGGAATTCACTTCATTTTGAATGGGCTTTAGAATCTATGTGGTAATTAATGTCACAAAAGCAGATTCAAATCCCCATTCTGGCTAAATGACCTCTTACTTGATTTAATGCTAAACAGCATTCCTGGAGGGGATCAGGTGTTGTATGCTGTGCCACGCACTCACTCATCCTGCTGAGTGCTTTTCTGTGTCTTCTCTAAAGGAGGTCTTGTCTCTTAAATGAGCTACATATGCTTCGAGCCTTATTGCTCATAGCACATTGGACCTAATGGACCACGAAAATGCTCTGGGGACTATGTTTACAGATGTTTAAAGAGCTAATGTGTCAGGCAGACAGACATAGCTGTTGAAAACACTACAGCCCTGTCACCCTGAAAGTCAAATAGCTGGAAGTTTTTAATTTGAGTAAACTGTCACGTGCAGCAGAGATGTGAAATGTGCTGTCGGCAAATTTATTACTTCCGCCAAGGAGGTAATGTTTTCGCCAGGGTTTGTTTGTCTGTCTGTCTGTCTGTTAGCAACATAACTCGAAAAGTTATGGACGGATTTGGATGAGATTTTCAGGAAATGTCAGCAATGGGACCAGGAACAATTGATTAAATTTGGGGGGTGATTCAGATCTCCGTGCAGTAGTTATGTCCATATTCATGACTGTAATAATAACAAAGCAGTAAGACTCGTGCAGTCTCAGTCTCTATGTTGATTTTTTTTTAAATACAAAAATGCCAAAAATGTTTTTGATGGAGTTTCCCAAGGGCTTAATTGTCTGCTGGTTTTCTTGGTCTTTTATGACAGGAAATAGATTGTATTTAGGTTTTAATTTATTGCTCATTAAAAAGCATTTTCAAGACATCACCTCAGGCACTAAGATGTTGTGACTGACAACTGCACAATACTTTTTCAAGCATGTGTTCATTTGAACTTCCATATTTACGTCTGAGTTAGGAGATGTACCTCCCTACCAAATGTGTGTACATGGACAGGTGGCACCTGAGGTAAAAAATGAACTTTTTTTGTGTTTTGGGTATACTGACCGTTTCGATACTGAGCTTGAAGAAACTGTACAACAGTTTGTTGCATCATCTCATAAATGAACTCGACGCCCACAGACAGAATGAAACCCAGATGAAAACTCCATTGTGAGTCTTGGAAGCTGACATTTTCCTCCACTCTGATTCCATGGGGAGGTGGAGAAGCCTGATTTTCTCATCTCCTCTCATGTAAAGCTAGGATCCTTAGTTTTCTGCCTCTCCCCTAACCTCCTTTGCCAGTTTGGACTCAGAGCTGAGCAGAGAAGTAGTGGAGCCCCAGCTAGTGAGAAGTGAGAGAGAGTGGAGCAGGTCCCTCCCTGGCCCAGCCCTTGGGCTTGGCTCAGCGACTCTTGCGCTGCTCCAAAGCCCCAGAGCACGCCGCAGAGACGCCATCATTTACTGCTTGGCTGACTGGGCCACATCCCCACACCCGGCTCAGCCAAATGCTGCACAGCCTAGCTCATCAGATTACTGGAGAACATGCATCGCACCCAACTGCTAGATGACTCCAAATTCATCTGCATGGCCTAAATTTTCTCTGTTTCATGACAATTTGAGGAAAATTGCTTTTTTTCCCCCAATTTTTCTCTTCTTATTTAAGATTGATGAAAAAATTTGAGACGATGCAAAATTGTTTGATGCGATCAAAAGGAAAATCCCTCTGGCAGGTCAGCTGAAAGTAAAATGAATTACTGTCTTCATGATTTAAGGAATTCACGGAGTTACAGTGTTTAATTTCTAGTCTTATGCTGTGTATGAGGTTGGTCATCTTTGCAGGGTTATAATTCTGCATGGAAAACACCAAAAAAAGTTGGTGACATGAGCACAGGCAAACACCACAGTTTACTGTGTGGATTAAATATGTCACCACATCTGACCCAACAGCACGGACTGTCAGAGTTCTGAGGGACTGTGGTGATCGTGCTGTCAGAGAGGGGGAACAAAAAAAAACAGTGTCAGGGTTTACAGCTATTTTCTTGGCTCTGGGCAGTGGCATTTCTGAGTCTGGAGGGTCCCGTGAAGTGAATTGGCTTCATGCAAGCACTGATTAAATCTCCCAAAAGGGCATGGAGAGCCTCCAAACGTGCTCGGAGATGAAGGAGCAGAGAGGGAGTGGGCAGCATTGACGCCAGGCGTGGAGTTGAGAGTGGGTACGTTTCCAGAGCGAACGGAGAGCGTGCTCTGCTCTCTGATGTGATGCTGCGTGTCCTAAGTTTTCCAGGATGAGCAAGGCTAACTGGCCTGAGCTCAGCTGCATACATTTTAATGCCGCTTGGCGTGTCTTAAAACCCACCTCTTCCTCCTTTTCTCATCTGGTGCGGATTATTAGCTGCGAGTTCACTGTCAAAGCAGAGACGAGAAGCTCAGAGTCCGGTCTGAAAGAGAGGCCCCAGGCAGACTCTGGTTGCTGCTCTTTGTTTTCAGTTTTGTGCTGCAAAAGAGGAAAATACTCAATACTTTCAAAAAATTTCAGTGCAATGTCCAGTAGGTAAATAGTTTTGTGCCCATTTCTTCATTCATGTGCACATCAGTGGACAGCTGTTTGTAAATCACATGATGAGAAAAAGAGTCAAACATTATAAACCAGTATTGAGCAAGTTACTCTGAAACTGTAGTAAGTTACCTATTACTGATTACTCCTTATAAAAGTTATAAATTTACTCATTACTTTGTATCAAAAGTAATTAGTTACATTACTTGTTACTTTATTACATTACTTTTGCAGCCCAACGGACTTCCTAAAAAAAAGTGACGCACAGTTCCCAAAACTTATTCCACTTTACTAGAACAACAACTTTGTTTTGATAGCTACTAATCTAAAGACGTGCTTAAGCAAAGCAGCACCATCAGTAGGTTATTAGAACTTCAACATTAGTTACCTCTCAAATCAAAATAAGCCTCTTTTGGAAAAATGCACAAAATATCTAATCGTCATAAGATATCAGGACAAACAAACACATCCTTTCTAGTAATGCACTAATGCAGCAGTTCTTGGATCAGTCACTGTAATGTAATTACTGTTTTGACAATTGTAATCCCTTACTTTACTAGTTACTGGGTAAAGTAATAAAATTATGTAATGCGTTAGTGAGTAACGCGTTGCTTCCCAACCTTGTTACTGACACACATGCTTTGCTTTTTGTGCCCTGCAGGCCTACACCAGCCAGTTTGTGGCCCTGATCATGTTTGCTCTCCTGATGTGCGATGACAGGATTTCCGTGCAGCCCCGACGTCGTGAGATAATCCAGGGCCTGAAAATTCTTCCAGGTAAATCAATCCACCAGTATTCTGGTTAAGCTCGGGAAATCCTCAACACATGTGAGATTAAAATGTATAGAGATTGAAATCCAGCTCTCTTAGGTTCAAGTATCAAATACGCAGCCTGTTTCTTTTTTGTCAGTTGTTCAAACAATCCTTTAAGTTTTGAAAGAGCGAAATAGAGGGAAGGCAGGCCTTGACTGTAGACCCTCGCATGCTTCACTGGATCTAAAGCATATGATGGAATGTCCCTAATGGTGAACTAATGAGGAATGGCTTGCCACTCGGCCGCTCCCTGCCCTACATAATGAGCCCATGGGTCCAATGTTATGCATATTATTATGTTTTGTCACTCCCACTTTTAAAGACTCTTCAGTCATATTTGTTTTTCTCTGATGTGTACGTTAGATCTGATTAAGGAGGTCCTCAGTTTGGATGATGAGATCCAGAAGCTGGCGACCGAGCTGTACCAGCAGAAGAGTGTACTGATCATGGGCAGAGGTTACCATTACGCTACCTGCCTGGAGGGAGCACTGGTGAGCGAGTGCAGCCGTCTTTCCAAACGGCTCAGTCTCAACTTCTTTCTTCTGATGCGAGTGCTATTAAAACTGCTCCTGTTTTATAAGTCAGAGATGGGCCAAGAGGTTCTGAAGGCCTTTATAAAAGTAATTCCAGACTGCAAGAAGTATTTTACCTTTTTAAAGCTGTGAAACCGAAGAGGTTGGATTTCTTCTGTTGTCTCTGACTGTACAACCCCACCCCCATTTTTTTAAAATAAAACACCTAATAAAGCAACTTAGAAAGGTACTGAGATGGACTGAGGTGCAGTCCATAATGACGGCAACATAAACTTGGATTTTCTCAGCCTGTCTATGTTTTAAATTCCATTTAGAAAATCAAGGAAATCACGTACATGCATTCGGAGGGCATCCTGGCCGGAGAGCTGAAACACGGCCCGCTGGCTCTGGTGGACAAACTCATGCCAGTCATCATGATCATCATGAGAGACCACACGTACACCAAATGTCAGAACGCCCTGCAGCAAGTTGTAGCCCGCCAGGTAAGAGCTCATCAAATTTGTCTGATGTTGTATCATAAATGTTGGTATGCAGAAAATAGTGAATAGTTTACATAATATATTAGTTTCGTTGTGTCGTTTATTTTTCCCTAAAAAGTTTTGATTCGGTCTTAAAGTCAAGATGAAATGAAAAATGCATTTTAACCTGCTGGATCATATTTCTGGCCATAGTGTGCCCTATTCAACAATGTATGCCCAAAACGTGACATAAATTGAATTTTTATATATATAGATATTTCAGGCAGCTTAGAGCTAAAATTCATCAGAGAGAGTTGGACAGATAGACTCAGAGACAGATTTACACAGAGAGACAGACGGCTTTAGAGAGAGAAAGATTAAGAGATTTTTAGAGAGAGAGAGAGAGAGATTAACGTTAACGTTAGCAGTTTGGTAGGTAGTCAGCTAGCTAGCTTGTTAGCTTCGCTAGCAGGATGATGAAGTGGATCGAGTTATATTCTGCCTCTACATCTTGTTTGAAGCTGTTTCACAGTCACCACACAGCAGTTAGACACTACGGAAATACCGCTTCAGGGCGTCTTTAAATTCCCGTCCCAACTTTATTTACCCCGCAGATTGTTTATTTACTCTTTACAATGCTCTGGGAACACTTTGTTTACAAGTCAAAAGCTAATCTGTGATTTGTTACAAATGTAAAACATTACAGTACATTAGCTGACGTAGTTTTCCTCTTTTTGTGCTTTCATTGAACCAGATAATCTGAATTTTATGTCTGTGGTTCAGTATTTGAATTTAAAATCCTGAACTCCCTGAACGTTTGATGAGAGCACCACATTTTGGATGTAAGGTTAATTTTTACAGTCCTGTTGGGGCCACACCTCTGATCTTTAGCTCAATAAATGCAAGGGAGGGGTCAGCTCAGGGTGACATCAGCCCTGTTAAAGATCTGCAGCAGATGTGCGTTTAAAAGGTGTGAAAATCAACCGAGAAAGGAGATCACACTCACTGATGATTTGCTTTGTGTGATTTACAGGGCCGCCCCATTGTGATCTGTGACAAAGACGATTATGAGACCATCAAGAACTCCAGCCGCACCATCAAAGTACCTCACTGCGTGGACTGCCTGCAGGGCATCCTGAGCGTCATCCCGCTGCAGCTGCTGTCCTTCCACCTGGCTGTCCTCCGAGGTTACGACGTAAGTGCTCTCCCTTCAGGCCCCACAGCAACTGACAGATTTGCCAGATGAGATTCAGTACCTCATCTGTCAAATACAAATAAAGCATCAGTTTCTCGCATTTTTCATTTGCAGTCTTTTCTCTAACTGAAAGCTTAGTATAACCAATGTGCTGGTGTTTACACGTATTGCTTACTGTGGAAAATAGTCATTATAAGAGGTGATCTGAGGTGAAGTGTCCACAAGATGACGCGCCTTGTTGGAAGGGAGATGTTGTTGTAATAAGCTCAGTAACACTAATTATCTGGCCGTGGACCCCTTGACTGCTTGGAATGCAAAGTCACTTAGAACCGCTGCCAGAAATAAACAATGTGCAGTGTTTATACGCTCAGGTCATCGCGTTTCCAACTCAACGAAATCTAAGTAAACTTTCTTAATTCAGAACACTGAGATGAAGGTGATAGTGATGATTCTGATTACATGTAATCAACTAAGTCTGTGCCCAACTCCAGACCTCAGGTAACCTGATTTTAAAAAAAGAGCACTAACACTCATTCAGAAAGTTTCCATGCACAGTGAACATCGGTTGGGCCTTAATCGTGGGCAACGCATCTTGATATTTTCTTGTAAAGAGTTGTGTTGTGATTTCCACTGCTTGTTGTTAGCGTAAGTGATAATTTTGTTTCTTTTTCCATTTTTAGACAACTATTTAGACATGACTGGACAAACTGTTAAACATTTTGTAAGCTTTGTTGTACTTCAAGATGTCAAGGGTCAAAATAAACAGTTTAAGTTGAGCACAGTGTGTAAATACGGCCTGTGTTGATGTGGCTCTTGGAGTACTCCACCTCGGAGTCAGCTCAGGACAGTTAGCTGTTGTTTTTAAGTCAGTAACTATTTGCAGCCGTACCAACACTGCGATGCTCTTCTGACAGAGGAGCAAAGATTTGTGTACCAACAGCTCTTTTGCAAGGCCACCACTCAGGCTTTAAGTGTCTGAAGTCTGAGTGATGACAGTCGCTCTGGCTGAAGGTTTGCAGCCACATCTCTGACTAGCACATTGATGTTTTTGTTGTGATTTTGGTCCGATTGTGCTTCGTAGGCTGCCTGTAGCCTTTAGTCAACAGCTGAAGAGTTGCACTTGTTCTCTGTTTGCATAACTGCTGTTCATCATTGGGTAAATGACCTCTTCTGTCGAAATACAGGTGGACTGTCCAAGAAACCTGGCCAAGTCGGTTACAGTAGAGTGAGCCACATCATTCATCACCTAACTACAAAAGCCTGATAGACGCATCGAAAGAGACGGCGAGGGAGAAACCAAGAGAAGACAATGTTCCGTTTATGTGTCACGGCTTTTTTTTAATGCAACCTTTTACTCAACAGTCTTGTATCTCACTGTTGCATATTATCTGTATCTCACTGTCTGTTTTCCTAAAAGCCTTTGGCATCAGTGTCATATTATTGTTAGAGAAGTTGTTTTGTCCATGGTGGCACAGTCTGGGCTGGCACTGCCATATCTTCATCACTCTCCGGTTCTGTGAAGCCATAGCAACTGAGAGCAACCATTTGGGTTTATTTAAAGTCATGCTCAAAACTTGTGCACAAGTCCTCCTTGTATAATTATGCTGATTAGTCTCACTGGGAGCATCTCGGGGCTGACGTTAAAGCTCTCAACTGACAGAAATTAAGATTTAAAGACCTCACTGGCTCTGTTTTGTCTTTAGTGCAATGATTTGTAGTTTAGTTGGGACATTTTTCTTTGGCAGCTAATCGTCTGAAGTGTCTTCACTCCACAGTTGAATTTAACGACAGTCTTAAATCATTCCAAGCTACAGGTCATTGCTTCCTAATTGCGGCGAAATTTGCCAATTTTGACTCAGTTTCTCTCTTGGACTTTCTTCTGATAAAACTGGTTGCAGAAGCAGCATCACAAGCTAGATCACAGAAAAGCTTGTGAATACACTACAGTGTGAAAACATCTTGGGTTGCAAAAGTCTGTTCTTGTGTTTAATGTTTCTGAGTTCAAACTGTGGTGTTGGTCGGCTCAGTTAATGAGAGACGCCTCATGTACCGAGCTGCCTACTCCAGCGTGTGACATTCAGTTTTTGGTTCCATTCATTCTGTCTCACTGTTTGCCTTTACAGCTTTTTGTTCACAATTTGGTGTTTGATGTTTATGTTAAATTCTGTTGCCTCATTGCTCAAAAGACAGATGTTTTTGCTAGTTTCGGGTCAGCAGTTTACATTCAACGTAGAAACTGAAGCGTTTACATGAGATGAAGTCATGAACCTGAAGTTGAAGTTGCACCCAGTGTCCAGCCATGCGCTCTGCCACCATGATTGTTGCAATATTGGGACCATTTGAAGCTAATTTCCTTTTATTTTGTTGCAATTGTTTCAGTTTTCAAAAAAGCGATTTTTTTCTGTTATTGATGATACTTTTGAAAATGTGAATGTCACTGTCATTTGAAATGTCCTGTCAAACCAAAAATCTCTACAATGGCTTTGGCAGTTTTAAACCAAAACATATATTTTGTATGTTCATCCTGTATTTGTTTTTGTAGCCAAACATATGCTGATGATGGTAGTGTGTGCTGTGAAGATGCTTGGAGGCATGCAGGTGGCACGTACAGTTTTATGGCAGTAAGTCAGACAGTAGATGTTTATTTAGATAGAAAGTCAGATGCCAGCTGTGTATGTGTGCGTGTGTGTGTGTGTGAGAGTGAGATAGAGAGAGAGATCCCAAATGTGTGTTTAAAATGCCAAGAAACGAGCGATGTCGGAAACTGCTTGTTTTTTGTTATTTTGTCCATCACATATTTTAGATTTAAAGATATTTATCGTGTTTTTTCAACCGAGCCTTAACTCAGTTTTTGCATTTATTTTCCCAAACATTGAGCTTCTCGGGCTTGTAAACTGGAAAATGTTAGCTACTTTTTTAATTCACATACATTAGCAGATAGCAGATCAATTTTTCGACTATAGGCATTGACAAAGAAGGCTGTACTAATTTCTAACATCTGTCGGGGTACTGAGGGCTCGAGGCACTATGTATTTATTAGTGGAAATGATGCAATAAAGTGTCAAGTATTTCCCTTTTAAGTCCCTGAGCTCATTAGATAAAGTGCAGTTGTCCATATTTACATCCCAACAATGATGTCTCTCTGGGCAAATTGAATCGCAGGCAACTGGACTTGTATTTGTCTAGGAAGACGTTTCGCCTCTTATCCA
>JAQLOL010000022.1:10287989-10323732 GCA_029783665.1 Naso thynnoides
CCTCCAGGTCGGAGGAGAGTTCCTGCCTCAAGTGGAGGAGTTCAAGTATCTTGGGGTCTTGTTCACGAGTGAGGGAAAGATGGAGCATGAGATTGACTGGCAGATCGGTGCAGTGGCAGCAGTAATGCAGTAGTTGTACCGGTCTGTCGTGGTGAAGAAGGAGCTGAGTTGAAAGGTGAAGCTCTCGATTTACCAGTCAATCTACGCTCCTACCCCCACCTATGGTCATGAACTTTGGGTCATGACCAAAAGAACAAGATCTTGGATACAAGCGGCCGAAATGAGTTTCCTCTGCAGGGTGGCGGGGTGCTCCCTGAGAGATAGGCTGAGGAACTCTGTCACTCAGGAGGAGCTCAGAGTAGAGCCGCTGCTCCTCCATGTCGAGAGGAGCCAGCTGAGGTGGCTCAGGCATCTATATCGGATGCCCCCTGGATGCCTTCCTGGGAAGGTGTTCCGCGCATACCCCACCAGGAGGAGGCCCCGAGGAAGACCCAGGACACGCTGGAGGGACTATGTTGCTCGGCTGACCTGGGAATGCCTTGGGATCCCCCCGGAAGAGCTGGAGGAAGTGTCTGGGGAGAGGGAAGTCTGAGCATCCCTGCTTAGACTGCTGCCCCTGCAACCCGGCCCTGGATAAGCGGAAGAAGATGGATGGATGGATTTTATAGATTTCACGCGTGCTTTATTCATTTTTCATGTGCCTGTTTTATTAAAACTCAAGTGTGATTTATAAAATGTGTTTGCGAAATAGGATACACACGTACATTTAAAGAAAACGTACACATCCATGTCACCTACCGGGCTCCGTATTCTTGCTCATAACATTTGAACACAAATATCTGATGCTTTTGTCTCTTTGGCTGAGCTAAGGATGCTTCACCAACACAAAATGCCTCTATTTGACATTCTGGGAATGAGACTCAACAATCAACTGGTTTTCTGGTGCATTCAGGAACAGCTCGGACAAATCCTACTGATTCTACCTTTAAGTTTAACAGTCTTTGCGTAATATCAATAGGACGTGAGCTTCAGTTAGCTTTGCACAGAAACGTCCTTCAGAGGGAAACTTTTGACTTTGAGTACATTTCACAACCTGTACTTTGTTACTTTGACTTGAGTAAAGAAGTCAAGTCAGTACTTCTACTTTGTTTTACACAAGTATCTGTATTTTTAATAAGTAAAGACTGTGTGTATTTTTGCTACCTTTTTTCATTCTGTTTATGAGTCACACATTTCCTAAAAGGAAAAATCAAACTCAATTTGCAAATGGATCAACTTTTCTTCTTGACTTTAGTTTTTGCAGTTTACAAGCAGCACTTAGTTGTGCAGCTGTGATTGGCTGCTTTTTCTCGCATCAACAACGCATTAATACAGTCATACGCATGTGTTGGGGGCGTGGCTGCTCCTCTGCTCTGCCCACAGCTTTTCCCCTTAGTGCTTTGCATCTGACATTTACACTCATGCTGGGTGCAAGAGCCTGGTTTCCGACTCACAAACCAGTTTTTGTGCTTTTGTCAGTGAAAACAGTCCAGTCTGACACTGGATGCTCCTGTTTCAGTCACTCGTCCTCGTCCCTCAGAGAGTCTCAAGGCACAAGCTGAATATTGTCTGTCTCCCCTCTTTTTTTAAAACTTTGTCTTCCACATTTTTTCTCTGAGAGGTCAGCAGGAAGGATGGAGCCATCCGCTCTCTCTCTTGCTCTCTCTCTCTTACACACACACACACACACACACACACACACACGCATGCGCGCACACACACACACACACAGTTTTGTCTTTCCTCTTACTTCACCTTGACCTTCACAAGGAACTCAGAAATGACTTTCGCATTACTAGGACAAAGCTTTGACCACTGGTCCCCTCAGTGTCTGTGCTTGTACAGGAAAAGGTCCACGGTAGGTAGCAAAAACATGCACACACACAGACAGAGGGGGTGTGGTCTCCTCCATCAGACCTATGGAAAACATGTCATAGATCTAGACCAGCTAGAGAGGATGAAAAGACCCTAATACAGCTGCAACAGCAGGACTTTGACATCTGTGTCATGGAAGCAGCATCTGGGTTTCTTCTTCTGCCTTTTCTTTCTTTCTCTTCCTCTTATTCACTTCTTTTTTAATAACACTCTCTAGCCACACTCCACACAAACACTATCAGCTCCTTTTGCTGGGTTTTCTTTAGGTTTTTTTTTGTTTACTTTACTCTGAATAAACTTAAATTAGTTTTCTTGTGAAGAACAAACAATTTGCATTAGAGAGCTTTAACTTTTGATATTCTTTAACACTGATGTTTTGTTTTGTTTGTCACTGAAGTTTGTAAAGTTTTAAATTGACTGTTTTGTTTGTTTGAAATTTGTCTGTTTCCGTTTGTGCAAAACATCATGGTACTTCCACGTCTTGTGTGCACGAGATAAAATACTGTCACCCTGCAGGATCTCTTTACAAAAAGACAAACAAACAAAAAACAAACAAACTGTTTTTTTAGTTTCATTCATTTTAAATTTTTGTGAAACTCCACTAAAGTGGATAAAAAGGAGTCCTGCAGGACTTTGTGTGTCTGCAACTGACAGAGCTTCTCCGGATGTGATCTGTTCAAAAAGGAAACTGTGCAGAGGGTGCTGGTGAGGTTGATGATCTCAGCTGCAACAGGTGTGAAATCTTTTCCTGCCACTGTTGTGAAATCCTGTCACCTCTCACTAACTCACTTTTCTCAGTGAATAATTTAAAATATGCAGCTCAAGTGTGTAAAACATAAAACCAGCAGCAAAAAGTTCACTTTCTAATTTAAGATGGGGTTTTTTGTCTTTTAAGTGGTAACTCGTCTTTTAAAATCAAATTAAGTGTTTCATGTAAGTCACTTCCATATGTTTTAAATGGAGTTTCCCATGTTTAAAACACCTCTAACTCATGCAGAAGGCAACACGAGGAAACTTAATATCACAGTTTAAAGATTCCACTTTTAGTCTTCAGTCTTAAATCTGTTCATTTCTCTCCTGTAGTATTTTGTCAGGGAGGTCAGTGGTTGTTTATTCTACTGATGGATTTATTAATACAAAGTTCAGTTTGGCTGTTGATATCTGGAGCTGGTTGGAGACAAAAACTAAAGACACGAAAACATCAAAAACTAGTGCTGATGAAAGTCGACAGGTATGTTGCCTCATATCACCTGTGTTCCAGCTGAAAAATCTCATTTGCATAAAGACTACAGTAGATGACCAACTAGGACACATGTTCTGCACCTGTGTACAAAATAACTCTCCAGACCAGCAGGTGGCAGTAGACTGCATTTGACAATTAGGAAGAGAATTGAGGTTGTAGGAATGCCGATATGCAAACTCTTGTTACTGTCAGTACCCGATGTGAGTCCTGTGTCGATGTGAGTCGTGCATGCACGAAAATAGCTGCCATCTTGGCTACCAACAAACTACCGACTACTGATTAATTTTCTAGTATTCCCAACTTTATATTTTTGTCAGGATTACAAGCTGAGTTAGCGGAAAAGGCATTGTTTGTGGTAAACTGGATGTAAACTGTTGATAAGTAGCATTAATTTATTTGCCAGTTAAGTTAGCTGAAGTGGTGTCAAGCAACTGATGCTATGCTGGCGTCTTTGCTCGGTGCTAGCTAGCCACCATGTTGCTAGCGCCAGAGCAGTTTAAATGGCTTGGGCTAGCACTAGCCACAAAACCAGAGCTAGCACTATCCAAGCAAGCAATGACAGGTAAAATAATAAGCATTTCCATTTGGTTATGATGTAGTTTTAAAATATTAAACCTGGTTTGGGCCGTCAAACTCAGATTGTGACGTGGTTTATCCAAGCGGTGTAACCACAGCTAGCTCACACATGCATAGCTCACAGTAGGTTACTGACTGTCACGACTAAACAGAGACAGTTGAGCTTTGAAAATCTTCTTGTGTTTGGCCAGCTATATGGGAGAAATGAAAGCGATCACAGATTATGACCCATCCATTCATCCCATTGTCACCAAAGTTTGTAGTGGCCCCATTTTTCAGAAGACGCATATTTAAACATTTGGACACTAAACTGGCATTTTTCAAACAAATTAGGAGATTTGCTTTGTTTGAGACCAACACAACACATTCACAACACTATACTACTACCGTATACCATTTCACACCATTGGTGCAACATGTTGTCAGACTTTATTTGAATTAGGCAGCTTTTGCTTGTTAGAGTGCAACAGCTTTTGATTGACAATTTGTCTGCTCAATTGGTACAAATGATACTAGAGGTAGATAAGTCAAATGAAACCTCTGATATAAAAAAAACCGTAACTGTTTACTACCAGGTTTATATTTCCATGTAGGTGAACAGCCAATCAGGGGGTTTTCTCTTATCGACAACATTGGCGCTGATTCAACATAACATCACAAAAACGAGGGAGTCTGGGCCAGAAATGTCTCAAACATTAGTCAGGAAGACTAGACTAACATGTTTAAACATTCCAGGAATGTTTGAAAAAGGGACAATATAAGTTGAAAAGGTGGACATTAGGGATGGCATCACCATCAGCCCTATCAAATCACGTATTTAATATGACTGACTACAAGCTCCTGCATTTTGAAATCAAGCTAGCTGTAGCATTAGACTCCAAAGAAAGCAACTCTGCTGCACCCTCCCCTGCCTATTTTTGCTCCCACTCACAGTTTATTTCATTTGTTGTCGCTCTCTCTTGTAAGTCCACTTTGCACCAAAGATTCACAATGAGACCAAACGGGGAAGTTGCAGCGGTGTAAACCGGTCCATCTCAGCTGGACTCAAGCTGGCTGATGGTGCCGCCTGCAGCTTGGCATGTCAAGTCGCCAGAGGCCAGTTTTAGAACATAAGACAGTTTTAGAACATAGGACAACATACCACATAAGACACTTAATTCAACAGCCAATCTGCTTGTAGTGATGTCACCTGTAAAAAGCATAGTGTACAACAGCTGATAGGAACACGAGCTCTAGGAAAAGACTGTGATTGGCCCAAAAGTCACGGTCTGAATCCAGAGCCAAGGAGAGGAGCAGAAATCTAAAGTTATTTCAGGCTGGCTGAGTTATAAAATGCTGAAAAGTTATTATGGGATTTTTGCCTGATGCCACCAAGAATAAACTGCCTACCCTAGCTTTAAGCCTAAAATCACCTTTTTCATTTTAGTTTGTACACAACTCGGTTTACACACAAAACTGATGAATTTGGCCTGAAGTGCATGAAACTGAAACAGCTCCTGAAAAACTTTAAAGACAAAAGCAAAAAAATATCTGGACTCAAAGTCCATTTAAGAAACTTTATTCAAAGTTTTAAACCAAATAATAATCAACTAAAGTTAGCAAAAGAATCACAACAGAACATACTCAGAACTCTGTTTTCTTCAAGTTCTGTTTTTTTATTTTTAATGAACTGAGATTTTACACAAAGCACCGAGTTCTCCTCTGACTTCTGAAGCCTCTCCTCAGAAATACAACAGCTTCAGTCACGTTTTCCTGGTTACAAAGTGTTTACATCTTTCTTACAACCGCCTCTTGTAGTCACATGAATAATGATGTAAAGTTACATAACGCTGGCAGAGAACTCCCAAAACGTTGCAGAGAGAAGGCGGAGGTGGAGGTGGAGGGTCGGGTTGAGACGCTCACGCCTTCCTCCTTTGTTCTATTTTGTGTGACTTTGATGCTTAAACTCAAAGTTTCTGCCCGTCTCATTCTCACACTGTGCATGTATGTCAGAAAAAACTTCTGACCGTAAATTCAACAGTTAACACACACACCAACAACCTTTACTTGCATTCTTCTGATAAATGAGATGTGAAACTTGTTGAGAGGGAGGATGTGGTGGATGGCTGGGCATCCCATCACTCTTCAACCAGCCAAAAAGATGCTTATCTGTCAAACTCTTAGCAGAACTGAGCAAATCAGGGAATCCAATGCAACCAAATCCCAATCCATCACTTTCCTCTGTGTCTTAGAGCCCCATTGTTGTCCAGGAACTATTAAAAACTCATCAATGAGCCATACTGTTGCTCTGGCTGAAATTTTCCCTCATTAGCATGAAGAAAAAATACTAAGTCTTTTTAAAAATACCCTTTATATTTGTTTTTAAAATTTGTTCCTTCAGCAGGAACCAGGCAGAAACATCTCATCTCTCTTTTTGGCTTTTTCTTGAGATTTGTGAGCAGGAGTGCAAATACAAATGAACAAATATATAAAGTATAAAACCGTCTGCAATCATTTTTAAGCTCTCTGTCCACATCTGTCAAATACTTTCTTGTGTTTCAAACAGGGTCACACTCTGCTGTGAAGAAATACACCTTGCTGCATGGAGGGACTGCCTGTGTAAACTTCCGGCCTTATATCAGATAATCAAAACATGTTTTCAAATGTTCAAAGAGTCAAACTTTTCCTTTCATATTTCTTTCTGTGTGTATTTGGTCTCTCTCTGAAAACTGTTAAATAAGCCAAAAAAAACCTTTAAGTGCTGAACTGAATCTCCCAAACTTTAAAAATAATCTTTTAAAATCAAAACAGTGAGTGAAATTTGTTTTCGAGCGTTGTGAACGCCGTCACAGTGGTGTTTGGGAGCTGCTGGGTGTGTTTGGCGGATTCTCTCAGTCTCAGGTCTCTGCGTTTCACTGTGGATCACTTCTGTGTGTCATAGCTCTGTGTTCAGTCTCACTCATGTTCACTCTGCACGCAGCTTATCACAGCACACACTGCTGCACATCATCACACACACTCTGTTACAAGCACACACTGTTCCAGGTCAAATATAGCAAGAGGATTAATTTAGTATCTAAAGTACAATTTAGCATTTGCTCTAATGCAAACGAAAAATAGGCCAGCTATCAGTCACATTAGGCTGGTTTAATACGGTATGAAAGTCAAAAGTTACATTGCATTGTTGTTTCAGTATATATGTTTAACGTACGTGTGTCCGTCAGCAATGACTGTTTTTCTAACCTCAAAAAATAAAACTCAGAAAATGTGGTTTACTCAACAATAAAAGTAAAAATTAAGAAATGTGTTTATTTTGTATAAAACAAGGTAGAAACGCAAGGAAAAGAACACAACACTGTTGCATGCACTTGCTCAACATTCAAGATTACAAAAATGTGGATTTCCAGATTCTTCTAAATTCTGCTTTATGTGGAACATTTGCAATATGAGTCTTTAATCTCTTATCAGGAAAGATAAGAATGTTACACAGACACATATTTATGTGTTGTGATCATTTTGAACATGACCATGCTCCTTGTTGAGGGCGTATATACAAAGTCTTTGGCACAAACTGCTGTTTCTCTGCTTGATCCGGATTCGTCCAATCTTGTGTGCTCATGTTGGGGACAACAAGGTCCAAAGCAGCTGCAAGGACCATGAAGGCAAATGTTTTTGTTCCGACCCAAATGACCTCATTTGTAGGGAATGTGTGTGTAATTCAAGCATCAGTGCTATTGCACTGCTGGGCTAGATGTGTACAAAAGTTACTGTAGACAAATAGCTGGAAACAAGTCTTCATGCTCCCCTTCAAAAAGTCACGACACGCCAAGTGATGCACGAGGAACTCACACATCCACGCTTGCAGGTACAATCAAGGATGGTCATGTGCTGACTCTGCGGACTCTGAGTTGCCTTTTAAAGTCCCATTACACTCGCTCCTGTCAGCTGCCAGCTCCTCTACAGGCCGGGGCGAGGTGGTGGGCGGGCAGGTGGAGGGGCTCGTCCCGGAGGTGGTCCCTGTGGAGGAGGAGGCAGAGGACCTGTCGGGGAGGCAGAGGGCGGAGGGGTGGGCGGCAGCTCTGGTGGGGCCGGTATGTGCAGGGTGGTCGGAGGAAGAGCCCGGTTGGGAGGTGGCGTGTAAGGGGGAGGTGTGATGGGAGGGGGAGGAGAGTTGGAGGTGGGAGGAGGCGTTGGTGGCAGCGCTGGAAGGTTGAAGGAGAATGAAGGAGATAATGAAGGAGATGATGGAGGACTGCCAGGGGTCGGTGGGAGGGTGCCCTTTGGTGCGGGTGGAGGGTTGTAGATGGGAGATGGTTGGTGGTTGTAGTGAGGGTAGTGATGAGGAGGGGGCGACTTTATGCGGGTGAAGTTCATGCATCTGCCCTGAAATTTAAAAAAATAAATAAATCCATGAATAAATTTTAGAGGAGTTGTAATGATAAACAACATTCTGTAAGAGCTGCAAAAAAATGCAGCACTTAACATTGTGGGATTGTTAGCAGAAAGTGGTGAAGGCCTTGATAACTTTTTAGTTACACTGTGGAGTTTTTGAGGTAACCCTATAGAGAAAAAACAATAACTGGACACAGTTTGGTAGCTAAACACACAAAGCACCAGCCTGAAGCTAACTCTGTCCACAAAACTACAGCACACAGTTTACATTGGGTTTTTTATCCACATACAATACAGCCTGTTGCTTTAGCATTTTGGTATAAATCATTTCACAGTAGCTTGTGTAAGTTAGTTTTTTATCAGCATTAGCTGTTAGCTCATGCTAACAAAGTGCTAATACTGTTGTACACATACAGCAAACAACAAGTTAGGAGAGGGAAAAAAAAAATCTTAAAAAAATTAGAAAATTGATTTTATTTTGTCAATTATGATTTTAAAAAAGGATCTGTTTCAAAGCTGCATGCTAGCAGCAATGGAACCATGTTAATTTAACCACAAACATACTGAACTGGACTTCATAACCCAGACCAAAGCACATAAAAAAGTTTTTCTAAAATGTTCTGCTTTTAAATGAATGAGCCTATAATATTTTTCAGTTGCTGTGTTTGTTTCTTATAATGGCCATTTGGTCTCATAGGACTGTGGAAAATGACATCCGTGCTTAGAGGCTTTTGCTTTTCCGAACCCAATTTCTTTGACGAAACGCACAACTTCCCAGCTTTGACAGCAGAATTAGTCTATGATATAAAAAAGTCCCTTGTTGCGGTCTTTTAACAAATCACATGGACTGATGAGAGCAGCAGATGGTAGTAGACGCATTGCCTTTTGTCCACATACACCTACACGATTGTGTTTCAATGCCAACAAAAACTCATGTAGTCCTCAATCACAGCTTTCGTTACGGGCAATTATGAATATGCTGTACTTAGCTGGACAAAATAACCTGCCACCACTCTCCCCTGGTCCAGTCCAAGTGAGGTCATGCAAGAGGGAGACAATCACATTCCAGAGACAAGTTACACCCCAGGAGCAGCTGCAGTGAGGGGAACAGGGAGGTGCTGAGGACTGATAAGCGATGACGGTGCTGCTCTGTGGCTCTCATTTACCAGCAGGGCGTAACGACCTCTGAGACAAACCCAGCAAAATGTTGCACATCATACAGCACAATTAACCTATATTTTTTCATTCCTTTAGTGCCTGAGGGAGAGAGTGAATATCATGGATCTAAATGTCTCTCTAAAGGTTTTTAGATGTCTGATGTGGAGTTTAATACCTGCTGTGTTGTGTCCTTTATGCTAAAAACACTCCCATCTTTAGAGATTCAGAAATACATGACACGTTACAGGAACCTGACTTGTTTCTCTTTCAGGCAGACTCCGCCCTCCCACCACTGTGTTCATTTAGGGGAAGTTATAAAAGCAAGGCTTTGACAAGAGACTCTTAATTGTAACCAGAACAAGCAGGATAGTAGAGCTGAGTGTTTTTTTCCAGTGCATTAATGAAGAGCTTTGTAGTGTGGAGGACTCAGTCATATACTTCTAATTACAGAGTGCTTACTGTATTGGAAAAGCAAATAACGTATGATCCTCAGATGTTGTTTTACTGTGAGTGCACCAAGCTGAGCAATTCCACCTTAAAGATTTACATAAACTGAGCATACTATTAGACTGTCATTGCATTTTCTCAGTGTTTAAATGCACTGCACTTAAACTGGAAGCAAGAAATAACTGGTGTTGCTGGCTTACAGACAAAAAAATGAATGAATCTGAAAGCAATGCCAAAGTTTGCATCATAACCAATCATTATTTTCCCTAATAAATCAATTTCTTAGCATACCAGGCTAAATCAGAACCACACTTATTGCTTGTTGTAGCCAGAGAAGTGCTCATTTTCTAAACTTGCTGCTTACAGTCTGTGAAACAAAGCAAACAGTTTTATCCTGGATTACATGAAGGAGCATTGTCTTCAACACACATGAACGGTTCGTTAGAAACAATGCAGTCCCGTCCAAATTACAGTGAAACACTACAGAGGCTTTTACTAGTTTAGTAGAACTTATATTAGTATTGTTTTTATTTTTATACTGTACACACACAATAACCCATTTTTTTCTTGGGCCAAACCGATATATTGGTTTTCCCATATTAGTAGCGGAGGTTGGTCCATTGCATATATATCAGTATCAGGGTATATGTTCTCCAGTAGCACCGAATTAAAATGTTTTTAAGGCCTGAGAAAATGCTTGGATTAGTGATTTAATACAGTGCAATTACACAGTTTGACCAGTAGAGGGCGAATGGCTCCTAACTAATAAGTGAAATGTTTACTGTTTTTGCTCCCTAATATTGGTATCGCTATTGTTTGAAAAATCCAGCATTGGTCGGGCACTAGTTATTTTCCATTTTAGTCTATTCTTAAAGTCCATGGACACAGATTGATTAGGAATGACTGTACTCAGAGTCTCTCATGTGCTAAGAAAAATACTCCTACATCCTTATGAGGCAAAACGGAAAAAAACTTTATCAGGACCACACTGGAAGGGACCTTTTCCCTGGACTTTTTTTTTTTTTACTGTGTGGGCAAACCCCACACATATGTTTAGCCCCAGTTTGTGCCTCAATTGTAATCATTTTGCTTTGTTTTAATCTTTAAAAGTATAGGCTTTGTGGAGAAAATGAATACATTAAAGACACAAACTAGAACCCACATAAACAGTGAAACAAAAAATGGTTTCTTGGGCAATCTCATCCCTGAGTTTCCATCTAGTATATCTTGTGTAGTTCACCCCTCTTGTTGCAGTTCACTGTGTTCTCCCCACTATTTAGGGTCCTCTTCTCACTCACCTCATGTTTTCATTTGCCTCCCCAAACTCATGAGCGTCTAACTTGCACATGTTTTTAAGTCCCAGTTTCTCTCTGTGACCTCATATTCTTGGTTTGGTTGTTGTTGTTGCGGAGAATTTTGTCTGTCACCTCCTACAGGAGCTGTCCAAGTTCAGCCTGCTTTTGGCCTCAAACCTGAATACTTTATTCACGTGGTTATGTCCATTGATCATCAAGTGAAGGTGCCAAAAAGAGGAACCGCTTCTCCTGCTCCACTCATTTGCCAGACAAATCACAGACGTTTTCTTCTTCTTTCTAGCATTTTGTGTCCTGCTCCAAGTTCCCCTGCTCTGCCTTCAAGGCCTTAAGATTTATGGACAGCTTCTGTAAAAAAACATGTTGTTCACTTGCATGTGACTCCTCTTAAAGTTATCTTTGTCCTGGTGTAGACTGCCCTTCATCTTCACCTCCTCAAATGAACCATTTTGGACAAAGTCCTCTCTCACACTTTTCTCTTTGTCCTTTTTGTTGCTGCACAATAGACACAAGGCAAAAATCTCCTCTTTGAAGTCTTTTTAAGGCCTCTTCCTCCACTTACAAACACCATGTCTCAGACATTTAAAGCTGGGATAGGCAATGTCTGGAAATCAAGAATCCTAAGGAAGCAACTTCGCTTCCACTCCCTTTCATGTTTTTGCTCCGGCTTGCGTTCTATTTTGTTTGTTGACTCTCTCACACCGAAGATTCATAATGAGATGAAACGGTTGAAGGGAAAGTGGCAGCGGTGTAAACTGGTCCATCTCAGCTTGATTCAGGCTGACGGTGTCGCCTGCAACTCAGCTTGTCAAGTTGTTAGAGGCCAGTTTTAGAACGTAAGGCACGTCCCTTGTTTCAACGGGCAACCAGCTTATAGTAATATCACCTGTTGCTAAGAAGCGCAGCGTAGGACAGCCAATAGGAACACATGCTCTCTAAAATTATTTCGATTGGCCAAAAGTCCTGTCACGTTCTAAATACAAAGCCAAGGAGAGGAGCAGAAGGCTAGAGTTCTGTCAGACCAGCTGAATTTTCAAAATGCTGAAAGGTTATTATGGAATTTTTGCCCCATGACCCCCAAAATAAACTGCGTACCTCAGCTTTAAGTCCTCCTCTCTTTCTTATTCGTCCTGCTTTGAGTTCTATACCTTCTTCACTTCCAGATCTGTCAGGGTGGACTGGCCATCTGGCCCACATTGGGCACTGTCCTGGTGGGCCAATGCCCAATGTGGGCCAGTCTCTGAAGGTGACCTTAAATTTTGGTTCTGAAAAACACCCTTTTCATTCTATTATGTGTGTATAGCTGTCAGTTTTAGTCCTTGTGTTCACAACTCTGTGCTGTGTTCGGTAGCTGTGATTGAGAAATACAACTCTCCTTTGTAGTATGCATGATTAAGGGGGCTGCAAGAACGGTTTACTTGAAGGTGGCGTCAACCAATTATGTAGTGGGCCGGTCTGGGCCAAAAACTGGGCTGAACTCGAGGATATGGGACTCGTGAGCAAGTTTTTTCTGACAAGCTTAATGTCATTCCCACCATTATACATAATCCATAATATGCAAAATGGTCGTACTGCCACAAGTTAATGTAATATACAGCAAAAACACCATGTCGAGTTCACTTTCAGCTCACATACCAGTTGTTTATCTAACCTTTGCTTCTAATAACTCCACACTGCCTGCAACTAGCTTCCTCGCTATGAGCGCTTTGGGAGCTCATCTTGATGTTATTGGCATTCAGTATGTATTTACAAAACTCTATTAGAATGGATGATGTCAAATTATAAACATGCTCTTTTTTGCACAGTTTTAACAGAATATTTGTCAAAAAGGATTAGCAAATCAGCAGATTCTGTTTTATTTGTGTTTTGCACAGCATTCCAACTTTCTTGTGGTGGTAGTTGCAGGCTATATCATATCACTTGTGTAATTAAAATGTTTGCACCAAGTGAAATGTTTATGCTTTGATGACTGATCATCACATGAGATGGAAATATGTCATCGCATTTATACACAATTTAATACACATTCCTTGCTCTCAGCCTGACATACAGTTGTCAGTGTCTTCACAACAAGCTTAAAATTAATCCAACTTTACTCCTGGAAACTGGGCCCCTTCTATAACTCTGTTCCTGTTGGTTGAAACAGCAACACTTGACGACGACGACGATGATGATGATGATGATGATGCATCTCTAAATCATGGTCATGTGCTCAGTTTCATCCTCCCAATTAAGCTATGCATATATACCCTACTATATATGTATAAGACTTAAGTGTCAAAACAGCTGTGTGCCATCCTTTACAGCTGATGTAATATGCTATAAATGACACAAACATTAAAGTAACCTAGACTAGACAGTATGTTAAATACTTTTTAATGTATAATTGAAAATACAAAGGAATAAAATTTAAAGATTCTTATGATCTTGTGCACCTTTGAGTCTAATGTCTGCTCCTAAATCAAAACGTCTTACTCAGAAAAAGATGACGCATTGCATAAACTCATGTGGACGGAGGATTATTATATACAAACTTCCCCCAGACTCAGATTTTCAACACTTGTGGATCACACATTCTCAGGCTGTGTGTCAGCTGCCAACAGTAGAGGTCATCACACTGTAATTCCCCCCCGACTGCAGCTGGCCTTTGAGGAATTACATTTGCCTTTTCATAATGACTTCCCCAGATGCCTTTACATCGCAGAGTACTGTAGCCAGATGCTGCAGTCTGAATCAAAAACTCTCCACAAGTTTTCTCATGAGTGTCTCTGAGCTCACTTCACGGCTCACAGCTGGTTCTTTTTCTCAACATTACCAGACAAAAAAGATAGTGATAAATATGATAGCTCATCTTTTTCAACTATTCTATAAATATCGCAATAATATTGTTAGTGTAAATTATTAAGGTCATAAGTGAGCAGTGCAAATCTGATTATGTGGCAGCTCTACACAAGAATCTTTTTCACATGCTAATGCACAGACTAGGTCATTTAAAATATTCCTGTGCAGCCTCTTATTTATTCTTACCTTGTCACCTGGATGAGGTCGCATTACGGACACACGATCGTAGCCTTTTCTTAAAAGGACCCACAATGCATCCAGCTTGCTCTGTGGAAAAACAGCAAAATCAAACTTTGAAACCTTTGAGATAATCTTAAAATATTTTTACAGGACCATACCAGTCTATTTTTGACTTGTCTCTGTAAGCAGAGATCGCCCCTGTCTTCTGCAAATATTGTTGTTAAGATTCGATTGTGTGTATACTGTAGTAGATCTTAGACTGCATTTTCAAACCCCATTCACTGCTATTCATGTTGACACAGAGTATGAAAACACTATAGGACATGTGAAAGTGAGAGAGAGAGAAGGGAGCAGTTGAGACCAAAGTTATTACGCCCGAAGAAATAGTTCCTTATAAGTGCTGCCTTCCTAGCTCGAACGTTAGCATGAAGAAGGATTTTGACACAGACGCTCTTTAACTTTGTCACACATTTTCAGCTACTTCCTGTGACATTTATAGAATACGGACAAAATGTAAACAAACACAATATCTCATAGATAAAGCAATTGTGGGGAAAAATGGGCGGGGTTTATGTTGACAAAGGACACTGACATGTATGTCCTTTGAGGGAAAAATAAACGCCCTTTTCTACCAACAAATACTGTCTGGTGTCTCTCCTGGTCACTCAAAAACACTGATCCTCACTGTGCACCTTATCCCGCAGTCATTTCACAGTGACACAGTTTAAATGGTTTGAGTTCATTGTGAACTGACTCGTCAGAATATTTTAAACAGCAGAGACTCTGAGAACACAGAAAATGCAGCTGTTTCTCTTCACAAAAACTGCTGGCTGTGCAGGCCTGTTCCCTGGAGGTCAGTCCAACAGGAGTCTGGTTTCTATTAACAATCCCCCGCTGACTGGGAAGCTTCAGCATGACTCCTTTAACCCCATGCTGGCCCTGGAGGAAGGGACCCGGTGCCAGTAGTCACCTAAGTATAATTACCTTTACACATCTCATGCTATTGTCACTACGACATTTTAACAATGTTTATATATCCTCAGATTAACATGCAGTAATTTGTAGCAGATGTTGTTCTTCTTGCAGTACACATGCTAACAGCTGAAGAAAGCATGTCCCCACAGAGCTATTTAAAGATCATTAATGTTTTCAATAATTGCACATAATCTGAACTAGACTCACAGAATTGTTAAATAAATATCTTACAAATCCTCCTCCATTTATTTCTCATGTTGGACAGTTGAAACTCATAATTCCTGTATGTTTGCATTTATAGTTGATGTGAACAATGACACCTGAGATACCAATCGCAGCCCAAACACACTCCCAGACGCCTCCTCCTGGCTGCCTCTGCCGGTACTGTACCTTAATTGGTGAGTACCACTTGCGCGGCCCCGGAGGTTTGTGCATGCCGTTGTTGAGAACCCGCATTGGAGGCGGCAGGTACTCCTGCTCAGGCATCTTCACTTTGGCATTTTTGGCCTTTTCCAGCTTTGCTCCTTCCTCTGTGGAGCCTTTCTCACCCCAGCGAACCTGAAAATGAAGAGTCGGAGATTTGTGACGGTACCACACATAACTTATAATGCTTACTGTTTTTGCCACATGTAGAAAAAGATGCTTAGGTTTAAAACTCACAGTTGCTTCAGTGGAGTGCAGATATATTTCAAGTGAGCTTGATAAAAAGCTCTGGTGTTATTTGAACATTCTAGAAGTGTTGTGGGTTGAAACCAATGACACTGCCTTACAAGAATATTAGCATTAACTAAAACTAGGAGTAATGCACAACAAAAGACATAGTTTATGGCATTGTGAAGGGATCATGGGATTTGTTCATTTCATCGTTAAACTGCCTCCACTGCAGATGAAACTGTCTGACTGACTCGGGCAGAAATATTCACAGACGACATAGTGTAGTAAAGTTTTGTTCATGTTATGTTTTGTTATGTTTGCTGAATTCCTTTCCTACATTCAGATGTGTTTGCACCTTAAGTTAATGACAGGCGACAAAATGAAACACACCTTAACATTGAAGAAAATTACACATTTCTGTGAGTTTGAACATTGTTGGAATGATTTGGGATAATGCAAGTACATACCTTAACAAAATATATTTGGTCAATTTAATGTGGAAGACATTGAAAAAAGACAAAAACTAACTCACTGTGTTAAAATACTGTGTACTTATAAAACTAGCTAAAATAAAATATAAATAATTCAGAAAATGTCTTTAATTATAATTTTTGGCAAGTTAGTCAAATTTGTTCAAATGACAAGCATGTGGAGGCATTGGTGCTTATTTAAGAGGGATGTCTACATAACTATGAGCCTGTTACCTTAAGGAAGTGTTTTTATCGTAAACCTGTTCTGAACTTCTTAAATCTGACAAATATCTCAAAGTAAGGTTAATAATATGACAAAGACTTAATCTGAACGTTTTTTAACATTAGAAACTAAAAAGAAACGAGCAAACCCACAATGGAGACTTAGTGAAACTCAAGTCAATTGAAAACAAAAATTAAAAACTAAAAAGAAATAGAAACAACCCCCCACCAAAAAAAACTCTGCATCCTTAATTAGAGATGCCATCTAGAAACCAGAATGAGTAAACCCAAAACATTTTAGCTATCTGCTTTCATGTCCTCCTTGATCTCACCTCCATCCTTTTGATCCCTCCTACTCCTCTTCCTCCATAGTAGGAGGCATCTACAGTCGGCCATTTCTTCTTTGGCGCTTCAAAGTCTTCATCATCCTGCGGGGGAGGGACAGGAAGCAGGTTTTATTGTGATATAGTGATTAATTAGACATTTACTAATCCGCTATAATTGTGGAACAATAAGCAGTAAGTGAGCCCTTCAGTGATTTTACATAAATGTATTCCTAACAAATAAACATCTAGGAATAAAAATGTCCTCTCACTGGTCAACAGGCAAGTAAATACCTTTCTGTCTGCCCTCCCACTCCAAACACAACCTACATATTTGTCCCCTCTTTGCTGGTTGTCAGAAAAGAGGAAATTACAAAGCCCAGTGGCCAAACATGTGATGTTTCAGCTCTTTAATACACTCTGTCTGACTCATTATCTGCCAGGATGTCGAACTGAGGAAACTGTAATGAGGAAAGCTGTCTTTGAGGCTCCAGTTGTCTTTGGAGTCTGTTGGGTATAAATTCACCAGCTAAACCTCATTTTCACTTAAACTGGTGCTAATAAATGCAACCTGATGTGGTGCATGTTGGCTTGCTGTTGCTGCTCTGGGATTTTGGGAAGTCAGAATGTATTTAAATGACATGAATTTGTTGATAAAAGTCATGATAAATAATGTTATTAGCAGGTTTCACATCTTTTTCTAAGAGGAGCCAAAAAGAGCTCCAGAGGAAATGATTTAAAAAACATGAATTAAGGTTGTGAAAACAAAACTGTCCTCCTTTAAACAGGGGAGTGAAAACACAATAAAAGTTAGAATTTCATTGTTATTTTAAGAGGGCGTTAACCCTCATCACATCTGATGAATTACTAAATGAGTGAAGTAAGAGTTGTGCGCCGGGGAGCAAGTGAATGATGCCACACGGTCATTGAGGTTTTAAATTTCCGAGTAAACTTGAATAATTACACAACCTAAACACTGGCAGCAGGCTGGATCTTAAATAATGGGTTGGTTTTTTTTGTTAAGAGTCATGAGAAACAGATTAAGTGTGGGCGGTGCAGCTCCTACCGAACTGTCCTCCACAGCTGGCGGCGGCGGCTCGTGGATGATCTGTGAGGGGAGAAAAAAGGTTGCATGAGGAGATGTAAGCAAGGGGACAGTAAAGTCACAAACATGTACCAAAATAGATTTTTAAATTATATCGGCATGTCACGGCAATATGTTGTCTTTGTGTGCAACAAGACGGTTACACAACGACGCATGACCGAAGAATTGTTTTTTCCTCTCAGTCTCTACAACTTTACAAAAGCAACGCACTGACCTAGAAATCTGCTGTCCAGATTTTTGGCCTCATGTTGTTGATCAGGAGACAGGAAGAGTAAAGATTTAATAGAAACCATATTATTTACTATTGCATTCTATATGGAACAATTCAGTAAAATGTTTTTTTTCAATATCTGATTTGTACTTTTTATCCATATGTTCCATTTTCAGAGCATGTTGCACAGCTGCTGCACTGCATGATCATAGCGAGAGAGCACAGTTTAGTCTATGTCTTGTGCCTTGTGTCTTTCCCGTACATATGTCGCCACATGCCTTTTTTGACAGGCATAATAAACACAGTTTCTTCTACATTAAATGCACTTGGCAAATGAGGTGATTCTGATTCTTATTTGTCATTTTCCTCCATGCTTCTCCAAATCCTGGAACACTGAACGATTGCCCATGGTAACCTAGCATCACTTTCCTAAACACACTCGCTGCACAGACTTAAATTTGCAACTTAATGGACAAGAACAGAAAAAGTAAAAAGGGAGGATCGGCCATGTTGTAAAAGCTGACATCCCTCACTGGCAAATCTCAGCATTCCTGTTTCCAGCGCTGGAAACATTGGAGCGAATTCTGGAGAGATAATGTGCTCCTTATTTGAAAGGAGAAATGCAGATTTTGACAAAGTGTGGCTGCTAACAAGAGAGTTTGTTAAAAAGCTGTGACGCTGGCAGTTCGAACACTTTCTAAAAATAATGGCACATGCGTATTTTTCCTCGTTTTACTGTATCTGTATTCAGAGCAGATGACTGTCATAAAAACACTTGGTGACTTATCTTGCCTCTAAAAACCTCCAACTCAAACAGCCTGAGTATTTGTTTCCACACCACAAGCTGGAAATTCAGATAGTTCAGCCCCAACACTGATGAAAGAGCTCAAGTCTTACCAGTTCAGTTCTAACAGTGAGGTAGGATTGAGAAGTGAGACCCAAGGGTCACCTGCTGTGACCTTTGGAAAAGCAAATTGTTTCAACAGCAGCATAATTACTTCAGCACACGTTTCCCCAGTGACCTTGACCTCCTCTGCTTGTGGACTAAATTCAGTTGCAGGGATCCAAAAGCACCCAACGCCCTTACTGACTCATAGGCCCTGACCTTTTCGCCATGGGAATGTTGTTTAGGTTAATAAGATGCCTGAAGGTGTGTTAGCCAGACGAGACAGACCTGGTAAAGACATTTCTCTCTGTCTTACGGTCCGGGACCAATATCGCTGCATTCCAAAAGTGTTTCAAGCCATCTGCAATTTGAAAAGAGTCAAGCAGAAGCTGTCTGTGCAGCAGCGTGCGTGTGTGTCATTATTGCTTTAGTGTTTTAGAGGTCTCACCACAGTGCAGCAGAGAGGCCAGAACCACCAAAGGAGAGCCAGGATGAGGAGCAGCATGAGGATGAGCAGAGCTATGGCCAGGATCGTCCCATCAGACTGTGACAAAAGACAGACACGTCAACACACTCTGAATGTGGAGAGCACTGAGAAGATGTAAACCACTTCATAAGGCTTAAAGCTTTATGCAGGAAAGAGGCTCTGTGGATTTTATCCTCCTTGGAATCAGTGGTTCAAGACTGCAGATCTGCAGATGCTAAAACACTATATTTCATTTGCATCCATCATTTCATCATCTTAAGTTTGGATTACACTATTTGTTTTGGTTGTAGTATTTTGCTATCCTTTGTTAACGTTAGCCTCATAAGACAGTATTAGCATAAATACATAAATGGAGCCACTGTTGCTTGGTCTGTGGACTACAGTTCTGAAGCCTTGAGCTGGGCATTACTGCTGGTGTCATCTTGCTTTTTTGGAGCTGAAAGTGACCATACAGGTGAACTGAATGTCACATGCTTTCATCAGCGCATGACAGTCGCAAAAAGAGATGCGAGTGGCAAACATGTAATGTCGTGCAGTGGGATGCAAGAATTCCAAAACTGTTTTAAAAAGGCCCTTAAATTTCACATAATACAGTCAAATCACAATCCTTTTTATCCTTATCTCAGACATTTTTGCTTTACAGCCCCCAGAAGAGATGACTGGAATGAGAACCACATTATAAATGCCCAGCTTTGCAGTGCTCATGTTATATCAGGTAGGTTAACGTTCAATCAGCCAGACTGTTGTGATATGCAGAGAACTTTACACTAAAATCTAACCATACAACGTAGGAATGGTTTGGAAGCAGTCTTTATCTTTTTCGGCTTTCCACAGCCAAGATGTGTGTGCATCCGTAATGTTCATTCATGTTTACTACTCCTGACTGGGTCTATGAGGCCCTGAATACACACCGTCAATCCCAAAGTAGCCACGCCCCAAAAGCGTGCACTGTTTTATCATCTATTTCACTCAAGATTGGATGTAGTATTGAAGAAGACTCGACACTAGCAACCGAAATCATAAATTCATCAGAAAAATGTTTACCAAAAACATAAATCCAGTAAGAAGTAGTGTCATTTTCTCGTTAGCTCACATACTATTAAAATTATTATAGCAACCAATGGAGTCGCCCCCTGCTGCCCATTAGAAAAAAATGCAGGGCTTAACTTTTCAGACCAGAAAGCTGTTTCCACTTTATGTTCTTTCTGTTGCTAGCCTGTGTTTTTTGTAGTTTGAATGCAACAGTAGGCTACACAAAACACTGCAGCTTTGAATCCAAAGCTGGTAAATTATACTCACACAGCTCACAGTGGTAATGGTGACCGAACTGGAGATGAAACTGAGACCTTCGTTCATACTGACATAAAGGTTTGCTGCCCTGGAAAAGAATTCATGTGGTGCCTTAGATAAACAGAGTCAATGGTGTCATATGAAACCTCTTATTTATTGAAATGAATTACAGGACTTACATCCCCTCATCTTGCAGAACTGGTGCAGGGCAGAGAAGATATGTATCTTCTACAATCAAAGGCTTTACCACTAGAAAAGAGGAGAGAAAGGGGTCAGGAAAAACAGCCAAAAATCAGCCAACATTCCTGTCTTGTCTCGTGGTAACAGTAAAAAGTTCACTGACATGTATAAAACTTTTGACAGGAGGAGGTTTTATGTAATGAATCACACTGTTTAGCCTAATTCTAGCAAGATTTTAACGGTTAATTGCCAGAAAAATGCGACATGACTTCATTTCTGTTTGATAATAAAGGGGAAACTATTCACATGTTCACAGAAGTTAAATGATGTCACAACTTTCACAAACTGTCTGCAAGTAGCCTTTCTTCAAAACAAGTGCTTTTGTTGTCTACTGTCTGAAGACATCTGTATCCCTCTCTAAAACACCAAAACCATAATTCCCTCCAGCCTTTGTTTTTCAGGCAAATGTAGGTCTTCTCTTTGTCCAGCTGGGTTTTAGGAAAGCAGCTCCAACCAGCATCGTCACCCAAGCCTGTCTGTTTATCCTGGCAGGAGGAGAGCATACCCCAGAACTGAGGGAATCAACTGACTTGCATGAGTTGTGGCTGCTTCTCTCTAGAAACACCATGCAGTACTGACGGGAGGGAGGAGGGGTGAGTGCAACAGTGCCAAAAACAGCTCCGCGCCAATGCAAACTGGCCCAGATAAGGCTCCACTAAGAGTTAATATCTGCACCCACCTTGCACCCAGAATGGCCTCACTATGGACGCATGATAAAATGGACAGAGAGCCTCATAAAAAACAAAAAGCAAAAACCAAGTAAAGAGCTGATGGCACCTGACTCTGCAGATTTGCACTGTTTACATCCTTTGACGGTAAAGAGGCTGGCAAACATCCTGAGTCTGTGTCATAATGTTTTATTGGACTATTTACTCCCGAGTTGTGGAGGGGTCATGTTGTTCTGTTGGTGCAGATAAAGGCACGGAGTTTAACATGGACGAGTAAATTATTTGGAGTTATTGCTGAGGATGATGGAAGAGGTAAAACCTTTAAGTGATTACTGAGTGGAACTTCTTAGAATTCAAGGACTTTACAAAAACAATTCCTTCAATTTCAAGGACCTAACAGAGCATAGTTTGAGTCAATGATCAAGAATAATTACTGCTAGAACACTGAAAACTTGTGTAAGGAGAACTTGACATCTTGACAGAACTGTGCTGTGTTACAAGAATGGCAAACTACTGTATGTGGTCTTTTGCCTTCTCTAACAGCACAGCAAGCACCCATTTTATCCATTTTCAAAAACTTTCAAGGCCTTGATTTTCTGGTAAATTTGCAAACCTTCAGCAATGTCAAGGACCCCTGGAAACCGAGAAAATTAAATTTGAAGGAATAGTTCTACTATTTGGTAAATATGCAACTCCTCTTTTGATACCAAGTTAGCTTAGCGTAGCCTAAAGACTGGAAACAGCTAGCCCAACTCCATCCAAAACTTACAAAATCCACCCACCAGCAATTTATAAGTTCAATAAAAAGCTCATGTTATAAACTTTTTCCGTCCAGAAAAGGAGTGCAAAAACCAAATAATGATGTAGTTTAACATATGCTGGACTATTTATTGCCAAGAAGCGGAAACTCCCCAGTCTTGTCATCACTGTGAGGGGAGACAGAAGGTAAATAAAACCACAAACTGTTGTTTTCTGGGTTTGTATTAAAAAAAAAAGAGAAATGCAAGGTAAATTTGAGAGTTTGAGAGAGAGATGTTGTCTTTATTCTCTTTGGACAAAGCTAAGCTAGCTGTTTCCCCTTGTTTTCAATTTTTTCTTTGCTAAGTGAGCTTCATATTGAGCTTACAGAAATGAAAGGTTTATCAATCTCTCCAACTTGCTCAAATAATCATATTTACTAAAAAGGTAAAGCTACCCCTTAAAGCTGAGGAAGGCAATGTCTGAAAATCAAGCTAGTTGTAGTATATGACTCCTAAGGAAGCAACTCCGCTGCACCCTTCCCTCCCTGTTTTTGCTCCAGCTGCTTTTTTGTTGCTCTTTTTTAAGACCAGTTTACAACAAAGAGTCACGACGAGACAAAATGGCTGCAGGGAAAGTTGCAGCAATGAAAATTAGCCTCTGGCGACTCGATTCAAGCCGGCTGCAACTCAGTTTGTCAAGTTGCCAGAGGCCAGTTTTGGGACGTAAGGTACGCCACATGTTTCAACTGCCAATCAGCTTGTGGCGATGTCACCTGTTGCTAAGAAGCACAGCACAGAACAGCCAATAGGAACATGCGCTCTTTAAAATGACCTGTGATTTGCCCTGAAGTGCCCGTAATGGTCTGAATCCAGAGCCAAGGAGAGGTGCACAGGTCTGGTGTCCTTTCAGACCACCTGAATTACAATATGCTCAAAGATTTTTTTGCCCGATGACGCTAAAAAAAAAAAACTGCCTACCCAAATTTTAAGTCTTGTCTTCCACACAGAAGATCACACAGTTCAAGACTGTTCATGGCACCGAAGTTGCAACATCTTTGGCAGAAACTATGGACAGCTCAGGACAGGAGCTGCCAAATCCCAGTCTGCCTGACTGTATTTGCTGCTACTTTTTCCTGCAGACACACACTTCAACATCTATTCATCTGCTCAACATATGCAGGTACATGTTGGTTCTTTCTCACCATTTCAGCATATCTGTGAAGTATGCAGAGCGCTGGCGAGGGGTAAACAGTGAGGGTGATTATAATCACGTGTTCATCTCCAGGCGAGCTAACCGTGGCCTAATTATTTTCATGTAAAGTTTACCCCTGATGTGAAGTAAACAAATTCCAGAGGATTGTGTGTAAACAATCCAGAAAAGTGAATGTATCTGAAGGAAAAACATACAAATATGACATGAACACAAGAAGATGATTTTACACAAATTGTTTCCATGTCGTTTGTTTGTCTGCAGGAAGTTCAATGATATATCACGCAGAGACGATTTTATACTGACGAATAGGAGATGTTTGACTTTTTATTTAACTTTATTGCAAGACTCTGATTTAAGGAGCAAATGCTTATACTGAATGTTTGTTGGCATCAACAAACTAACCACCATTAAAGTGAAGAAAACAATCTCTGAGCAGCTAATATGGACAGTATGTGTGCTATCATGCGTAATATATACAGTATATAGATGGAAAAAGATAATTAGCCATCATGCAACATGACAACAGACCACTTGCACAGAAGAAACCTCAAAGAGAGTTCACAGCAGGGCATTTAACAAAATACATTCCTCTGTCAGAGTACATGGAAGACAATGAACTCCAGCTGACTGATTGAGACACAGAGATGAGCTGACATGAGCCCTTGAGTTTAGAAGAGAAACTCAGTTTTCCCTCAGAGGAGGAGACATTTTGTTTGTGTGTCAGTCCTTGTGATTATCTTGCTTTGTAATTAGACCAGCACCTCCTGTAGCTACTGTGGGATGCCTGGCAGGAAGTGGGTCTAACAACTGTTACAGTAAAGATCGTGGGGAACTGTTTGTATCCTTGAGGCCTTCTCCTCCTCCTGCCTCGTGTGTGGTACTCATTCTTCTTCATCCCTTGTTTCTGGCTCCTTTTCAGGCTGTAAAATTACCCAATGTGCTTTAAACAAAAAGCCGTGATACCAATAACCCTAGCATGGCAGTGTGTGTGATCACAGAAGATTCCAGCTGCAGGGCTGTGCTGGTGTTTTACTTTGGAAAGCTCAATGAGGTGTAATTTAGGTGGGTTTTACAAAGGGCTGCGCACTCATCTGTTTATTCCAACTGTTTTTACTGAAAAATAACTGAGCTGTAATCTTTAATGCTTCGGGCCAATACTCAGTTCAAATACATTGTGTAAAATGAAACAACACATATAGTAAATCAGAGACAGTGTGGAGATGTTTCACTCACTCTTTGTGAGGGTGTCGTTGATGCGGAAGCTGCACAGGACCTTATCGACGTTTCGGGCGTGGAGGAATCCATTTCCTCGCACCACCACTTGAAAAGACTCTGAATGAGGAGATACACAAGTGTCAGCTCAATATTTCAAAAGAAGGTCACCATAAATTTTTAAGTATGGTTCAGAGTTGCTCTAAAATGTGTCTACATTTTATGTGACAGGAACTGGAGCGCACTGATAGATTGTCAGCCTTTAATACTGAAAACAAACCAACGTTTCAACACTGCTGTATCTCTGTGACTCTGACGATGACACAATAGTGTCAAAAAGTTAGTTTGTTTGCACTATTAAAGACTGAAAATCTATCAGCGTGCTCTAGTTCCTCTTCCTTTTTGTGATATTTGTAATGCTCTGTTGGGGTACTGCAGTAGGGAGCACCTGTTTGAAACACAGTATGAAGGTAGTTTGCTAAAAAGTTGTGAAATGCAGTTCATAGGATTTATGTGAAAGTACTTCCAGTGAAATTTTTTCAAATTTATCATGACACTCAGAACAATTTTTAAACAAATGTACTGCATTTTCTCAGATTTATTTGATGTATTTAACCTTTATTTAACCAGAAAGACCTCGTTGAGATTAAAAATCTCTTTGTCAAGAGTGTCCTGGCCAAAACAGGCAGCAGCACCTAAAAGCTGGATCTAGAATAAAAGAGAGTAGAAGTCCTGCCCCTTGTGCTGGACCCTATGTTACCTAATTTCGGAAAAAATATAAAGGGAGGTCAGTATATAAAAACCAAAATGGTTATTTAATTCCATTTAATTTATTTGTTAAATAAAGTTAAATCAAAGTTGTAGACATATTTTTGTAAATTTGGGTCCTGGAGAGACACCTGGGAACACCTGCAGAGGATCAACTTTGACAGCTTCAGTCTGATTTCATTCACTGAGTTGCCTGATGGGGATAGACAGGATATAAACCTTCCTTTTTTTACCTCCTGCACAGATGCTGGAGGGCTCTGCTGCCAGGATCTCAATACAGGACTTCTTCAGGATCTGAGGAAATGAGCAGAGAGGCATTACAGAGCTCAGCAGAGCAACATTTTACAGAGGCAAGCCGGAAAATAACACTCATTGGAGTGTTTCCATTTTGTTGTGCAACCCTGTGTTTGCACAAAGATGAATAAAGTAGCTAATATTTTGTATTCATAAGCACAAACAAAGAGACTTAAAAAGAAAAATTCTTTTACAGCTTCATTACCGTATGGGGATAATATCTTTGTGCAGGTATTTGTTTCATTGTCTCTGCTAATCTGTTCTCTTCTAAACTGAGTGTTTATAATTATTCTTTTTATTGTAAACATAATGTTTATAATAACTTCTATGTACCTTTTTAATTAATGTTATTGTTATTTGTGCTCTGCAGATGTATTATTGTACTCGCTGCTTTCTAGGAACATACAAACTGTAACCATGAAGACAAATGGACTGATTCATGACCCACTGCCCCGCTCACGTGAATAAGCAACTACAGCTTTGGGTTTGCTGTTAATCTGCTCCAGATGACACTCAGCTGCAAGACCTTTAACTCCGCTCAATACACTTCGTATCCCAATGACAACAGACCCTTCACATCAAGCTGTTTTTCGCTGCTCGCTGACTAGAACATGCAAAAATGTTAAATCAACACCACGGAGGTGGGTCTTCAGAGATACAGCTCTCACTTTGATGGTGTTTGGCCGACTTCAGCTGTGATGATCAAAAGCAGGAAAGTCACAGCAGGTTTTCCTGGAACTCTGCCTCTGGCTAGAACTCCATGGACGGAATAACTTATCATGCTTTCAACCTATTTTGTTTTGTTTCCTGTGTGCTATTTGATCAGCATCTTGACGGATTAAAGAAGAGGCGATGGGAGAGGAAAGATTACAAGGAATTCAATAAGCAAAATAATTTCCCTTGAGCCTCTACAGCAGTCCTCAGTTAAACTGTCGGTCATATATTCAACATGTGTTGTTTAACATGTTCGTGGGCAGAACTGAAATGCTTACCGAGTCGATGACCCCTTGCAAGGCTTCAAAGCCATCGTTAACTGGGAAGACATGGTCCTTACTATCAGCAATCTTTGCCAGCTGGAGAGGAAACAAGGTATTATTGTCACAAGTGACAAGTGCACAGGTATTTATCTAAGATACAAGTTAAGATTACAGATCACAAGAGTCAACAACAGCACCTATGTTTTTTCCTCTAAGACTGAGACAAGCTAGACAAAACATATTGATGGTTTAAAAAAAGAAAAAAAAGTATTTTAGGTGACCAAACATTAGGATAACGCTTTCTAGAATGATAAACTGAGGTACATCTTATGTCCTTATTGATAAAAATGCAGTGATATAATACTAATATTAGATATCAGTCCAATATTGACTCAAATAGTGGAATCAGATATAGGTGTTAATGGGTTAATCTGTATTTAGATACTCTTCCTTTTTCCTTAAATAAAAATTTAGTACATTTACAGCTATATTTTCATATGCTATATTTTGTTTTACGAAGCCAGGAAAGCAATGTTTAAAGGGCCATACTACTGTTACTACATAGATAATTTAATTTAGTTTAATTTATTTAATGAGAGACCATGCATATTGATAAAACATTAAAATGTAAATATGCTATATTTAGCCAAAAGGATCATTTTCATCTGCGGACCCTTGCCAAGAGGTTATTAAAGGCTACCTAAAAGATATAACACCGAAGTTAGATACACAGATATACAAAACTGCCATTATCCATTGTCAACATCAGCCATATATGTTACACAAACCCCAGGCAGGAACTATTTTTTCGAGCATAATAACTTTTGTCTTCACGGCTCCCAGCTCACCTCTTGTTAATTTAGTGATTTTTGACCAAATAAACGCCAACATTCTCTCCTTGAGAGTGAATTATGTTTATCTAACAACTGTTACGTGTCCTATATCTTGTCTCATATCCTATATCTCTGTTTCTATATCTTGTTTTAACATAAATGGCAACGAATGGGGTTTAAAAATACAGTCTGAGATCTACTGAAGTATACACATGGTTGAGTTTTGCAACATTTGTAGAAGATAGGAGAAATCTCTGCTGATGGTTAGAAGTCAAAAAAAGACTGGTATGGTCCGTTAAGTCAAGCCTTTAAGAACTGTTGGCTGCCTTACTCTAGTGGCTTTTAAATTTTCTTGAGCACCCCCCTCACCCCTTTAGATGCCAAAGAGTTCATCTCCCCCAACCCATCAACTTTTATCAGTCATTAACAATGATTGAGGACGCAAGTATAAAATAGTTGAGAAGAACGATCAACATGATAGTATCAAAAAAAACAACAACAACAACAAAAAACAGTTTGTTTCGGACAACATAACATTTATTCAATAAATTAAGTTTCACTCCATGTTTTTCCCCTTGGAATCCATGCCCTACCAGTCCAGTCAGGTCTGCCCCAGTGCCTTAGCATAAAAGTTTCCTCAACACAGAAAAGCATAGAGATTATTAATTAGAAACTGGTGCCAGTAGGTACTCAGTATCTGCCAATACCCAAAGCCCAGGTATCGGTTTCTATATCAGGGCTGACTGCTTGTTGGAACTGTTCACTTCAGTTTGCTAGGAGGAAAGTTATTAGCACTTTATTACTACTTAAAAACACAGAATTCAGTGTTTTTCCAAATAAAAATTGGATTTACTAAACTTTGGATTTACAAGCTCACTATCCATTACACTCCCTGAAGCTCGGATGTCAGGAGACATTAAGCTAAAAAACAAATTTAGTGATGAAACAAACAAACCTGTGTCTCATTGAAGTCCTTCACCCCCACACAGTAAACTGAGGCACCAAGACTTCGAGAGCGGTTGGCCTGTCAGGTATGCAGAGATTCACAGCAAAAACAGGAAGAAGCTCAGCACCTGGGTTCAATTAAACCTCTGCATTTCATAACACCAACCAAAACAAAGTCAGAGTAGGCCTGTGTTTATCTAGAAACAGGCAAGATTTTGCAAGACGTTGGGCAACACCATGTTCCTGATAAATATTATTCAGATGTCATATGACAATAGAAATGTCACATATGTGCCAGATTGCCAGACAGACCTCACAAGCCAAATAGATTGTCCCTGAGTAATAATGCAAGTGGATTTTGGTGTTGACAACTAAATGACAACCCCGGAGAAACATGCCCCGCTACTGGGAACTTTATCCCTGCCGGCATCATGTGACTGAGGGCACTCAGAGTTGATTAAAGGGTCAGACACTTTAATGCCTTCACCTGTAGGGCCTGAATGGAGAGCAAATAAATCATTAGACTCCAGTGCAGATGTGAAGAAAACCACTGGCTCAAGTGTATAAATCTGACGGACAGTTTGACCCCAATTTTCCAAAGTGGGTAAAAGGATCAAAGTGGTGATGTATAGGGTGTGAGTGTTTGATCTGGTCAACGTGCTCAGTCACATGTTTCATCTGGTTATGTTTAAGCTTTTTCTCTCTCTCTCACCTCCCTCTCAGCGTAGTAGAAGAGATCCTCGTGCAGCTCTCCGTCTGTCAGAGCAATGATAACACTGGCAGTGCGATAACCTGCAGAGAGAAAACAAAATTATCTATCATATACCATGATCTATTTAAATGATCACTGCTGATTGGCTGGCATTCATTCCTTATAAAGGACAGTGTCTGATTGTCCAGTGTTCTAAATTAAAGCTGCACTTGGTAACTTTGGGGTAAATATCAATAACTATCTGTGTTCTGTTTGGAAAAAAAATCATACTACCCATAGATAGCTGTTAGTAAGTGATGTGGTCTGAGAGTATCGTGAGATCTCTGTGTTTTCCCATCATGCCTCTGTATTCAGGACTGTTAAAAATCCTATCACTCCTGCTCTGTTTACCCAGTCAGTGACCCTCTCTGCACTCTCTGTCCTGATTTGCCAGTCTATGCTGCGCCTCTTAACCACAAGTGACATCGGTACGAGCTGATCAGCTGCTTGTATCTTACGCTCTGACTCGCGACAACAAACAAAATAAAACACAAGCCAGCGCAAACAGCCACAGTTGAGTTGCGTCTAAACAAGTCTCATGCTACAGCTAACGTTAGCTTGTTAGCAGAGGTTGCCAACTGCAACTTTTAATGCACTGGCTCAGCATGTGTCTGCGACTTACTTAAGCTCTCTGCCAACAGTACTCATGGCCTGTAATTTGTTTGCAAATACCTTGATATTGATTTGGGTACAATAACTTTGTTGGATAATTAACTTGTCTTGTTGTTAAACATACAGAAAAATCATATTCACTGCTTTTTGGTCGCTCCCAATCATATAGACTTTGAATGTTGCTAGCTTTTTGGTTTATACATAAGCAAAAAGATTTTAATAAACTGAGCAGACTAGAAATATCTCATGTAGCTTACAAAAGGTTTGTCCATACTGGAGTAGTGAATACGGTTTCATTGCAGTATAACATTATGGGATGCCAATGATTGTTCCAGGTTAGTGTTGCACAGGTAATCAAAATTTAATTGAAATCACAAGCACAGCATTTTTAAAACGAAAAGGGTGTAATATTTGTTCAAGAAGAAATGTGGGAGTCAAAATATAGTTTAATTTCAATAACGTGGTGCTGCAGCGTTGTCCTGGCCTGCACATTATATTCTACAAACTTAAAAAACATCTTTGTTTGGTACAGATCCCTGCAAATATCACAACATAAGCTGTTAACGTGTTTTGCAATTAAAATAAGCAAAATTACGTAAAAAATAATAATTCCCTCTGATATAAAAAATTATATTGCAATTACAATATCAGTCCAAATGTTAGCAATTAGATACTGTTTCATAGTCATGCAGCCCTGCTCCAGGTGTAAATCAAAGCAATGCACTGCTAATGTTTTGCAGGGTTGGGAGGTGCTGGTGCCAATCACAGCTAACACTGGGCGAGGGCAGGCTACACTCTGGACAAGTCACCAGCTCATCACAGGGCTGACATGTAAAGACAAACAACCACTTATGCTCACAGTCACACCTACAGGCAACCTCGAGTCACCAATTAACCTGCATGTCTTTAGACTGTGGGAGGAACTGAAGATCTGGAGAGAACCCACGTAGACACATGAGAACATGCAAACTCCACACAGAAAGCCCCCCCCTCTCAGCTGGGTATCGAACCCAGGACATTCTTGCTAAGAGGCACTAAGCCATACTGCTGCCCTACAGTTTTAATCATCTCATTACTCCTTATTATATGATTATGGTGGTTAGGAACCACTTCCTTAATTCAAATTCTCACAAAAATAGACAAGATTTAAAAGAAATTGTGGCTTATGCTTAAAAAAACACTTTAGCCTTTACTAGAAGCAATTTAATGAGCAAAAAAGTAATACAGACCTTCAGTGTTTCCATAATATATCTGCTCACTGGCCTGTGAGAAGAAAGAAAAGAAGGTTTGAACCAGTCTATCTGTCTCTCTGGTCGCATGCAGTAAATTTTAGTTTCTCCTCTTTGCTCTAACACCACAGCCATCTCGCTCTCTGGACCCTGTGGTGTTGATTCTGGAGTCGGGGCAGAAATAAAGCAGATGCCAGCTTGGAAGTAGACATGCAGAGTCTGCTCACCCTCAGGATGCCCTCATGCATGAAAGTGTCTCCTCCGGGAAGGACGCCCTCGAGCTCCTCCAGGCCTTTGCGAATCCGCTCCCTGAGCAGACACACAGAAGACCAGGTAATGCTAACTGTTGATAATGCGGCCTAATTGAAAATATTTACTTTGTCAGATTCGCTTGTGAACATACTTTTGAGTACAGCCAGACAGTGGGAGAATAATGGCTTCCATAAGGGCAGCATTGTGTTACAGAGGCATGAATTGAAACAATATTGGTGTGTTTTGGCTGAAGAAACTGTCACGCAGTTAGGCAGGAAATGAGCCCTTTGTAGCAAAAGATATGAGGGAAGCAGTGAAACAGTGAAAAGATTTTGTTGCTGCAGAGAGACACTCTGCTGAGAAAAAAATCTGTTTCCCACAACGTGTCAAAAACTACATGATGAAGTAGTTGTCCAGACCGACGACACTTTAGACAGATCACAGGGAAGGAAAGTATCTGTCTGGAATCTCTGCTTCGTCATAAAAAATCAGAAGGATCATAACTGTGTGTGACCTGTGTCCAGATCTGGTATTACACTCATTCCTTTCAGCTGGACGATAGAAACTAAAAGGATTAAAAGCAGCTATGGAGGATCTGCACCCACCTGTCTTCTGTCAGGCTCATTAGGATCCTTCCCTCAGTGGAAAACACAATGAAGGACATCCGCAACTGTGGGCTGAGGCAAAGAAAAGAGAAAAATATTCTCTGTTAGATCAGTAATTTTTTCCTGTCCCATGTTTTCCCACAGACATTAGTTGTCATAGTTATGGGTTTTTCTTTTTACCTTATGAATTTATGAGCTAGATGTTCGACAAAGTGGTAGATTTCAGTCCAGTGATTCTGCACGCTCCCAGATCTGAGAAGAGAAAAGACAAAATAATGTGAGGTTGTCTTTCTCAACTGCTGCTGCACATCTAAAACACATGACCTCTCCTTTGTGCAACCGTTTCAATGGAACCAAATTATCAAGAGGTGGACAGAGTTTGATAAACTGGGGCCCTGGGCACAGACACAAAAAAAGGAGAATTTTGCCACCGGTCATGCATAGGTGCAACAACCCAGGACTAAGAGACACGAAATGACTACAATTAAAAAGCCTCTGTTAAAGTCTCTTTGTAGTTGTTTTTGTCCTTTTGAGATTGTTTTGTCTTGTTTTGTTTATCATTGTAGTGGGTCTTGTGTCTCTTTATTATTGTTTTGTGTTTCCTTGTGTTGATTTGTGTGTTTTTGTGGCAGTTTGTTGTCATTTTGTGTGTCTTTGTTGTTGTTTGGGTCTCCTTGTGGTTGTTTTGTGTTAATTTGTGTTGTAGTTTTGGGTCTCTGAGATCCTTTAGTGTGTCTTTTTTAGTTGGCAGTTTTGTTTATCATTTATTGTTTTCATTGTTTTTATTTCTTTGTAGATCTTTAGTCGGTTGGTTGTGTCTTGTGGTCTTTTTGTGCTATTATGCTTATTGTTGTTAGGGTTGGCCATTTTTGTGGTAACTTTGCATCTCACTGTGATTGTTTTGTATCTCCTTGTAGTTATTTTGTGTCTCTTTGCAGTAGTTTAGTGTCTCTCCAGTCATTTGTATGTGTACTTGTGTTTTTTGTAGTTGTTTTAAGGTCATTTTTTTCATTTCTCTAAGGCCATTTTGCACTTCTTTGTAGTCATTTTGAATCTTTGCCCCTGGTCCTCTGCCCAGTAGGTCAGTACTCCATCCACCATATAGACTTCTGTAGGTAAAGGAAGAATAGAGAGAGCCTGCAGAATAATTCTGCATGATTGAATGCTCTTGGCAGCATTCTGCATAATTTTAAAATGTCTTTCATTACAACTGTTTTAATAACCCCACATTCCCCTAAATCATTGCTTAAAACACCTATGTTTCCATTGTTACCATGACACAAGTCCCAGCACAAACAGCCAGCCAACAGTCTGACATTGGTACATCTGGATGTAATGGAGAAAGGGCAGAGCAGACACAGAGAGAAGAGATCAGGCAGATACGGGAAGAGGACAGTGAGGGCAGATATAGGACATCACTGCTAAGTGCAGAGCGCACCAAAAATCCCACCAGGAGAAGAGATGGTAAAAAGAAAGTGAAAGAAACAGCTAATGCAGTGAATTGATGCCTGAAAATAAATACTGCCACGTCACAGATGTAATGTTAGTCTGTGGCATTAAAACATGGCTCATCCTAACAATTACTCTCTATTACACAAAATTGCCAAATATCTCCTCAGAGATGTAGCAGTATGCCTGGAGTTGGCAGTGAATCGTATTGTAGGTCAGCTGGAGAATCCATCAGCATCTCTGGAGGGAGAACTACAGAGAGAGGACGATGCTCCTCCAGATAACAAAAATGATTAGTTGAATAAATGCTGTTGACCTAGTTGGAAAACATTTTGTTTTCTTGTAAAGTAAAAATGTAAAAACAAGTGCTTTGCAATGTTTAGGTAAGTAGTCAGTCCAAAGGCAACAGTCTGGATAAGTTAACGGACAGGACAGCTGTATGTATGTTTGTCTATAGTATAAAGAGCTTTCCCTACAAGACCCAGACAGGAAAATTCTGACAGTGACCCCTTTAAAGAACATTAAACGGTTTTCATTTGACTGACTCTGCAAATGAGATTTCTCTGTTCCTGTTTGGCTTTATTTGTATAGCAAAGTTAAGTTGAAATGATAAGAAATTAAAAGAAACCACATCTTGCCCCATCAAAATGTTACTGATATGATCATGTAAATGTTTAATGACACGACTTTACTCTGGTGCCCATGTGGGCTAAAAGCAAACACTGGAATCACCCAAAAACAGGTTAGATAAACATTTAAATTGTTTCTAAATCAAGACCAGAGCATCCACAAGACTTTGCAGGAAATCCAAACATCCTGTGTCCTACTTGAGACACACGCATCAGAACTCCAAGAAGATGAGACAATTTAAGAATACGGATCATTTATGCGCTTGATTGGGAAAATTTTTAGAAAAAAACCACCTCACATTTTGTATGATTTGGTATTGAGAATGAACACCAAACACAACACAGTCCGCTACAGTGTTTTAAGTCTGCACAGCCTGCAGCTGATTGACAAATGGGAGAAGACCCAACAAACCAATAAGCATCGCCAGCTGTTACATATGCCAAGCTGAAACGTAGGGCAATGCATCATCAGTCCATCATCCCATTTCCTGCATGACAAGACACTAGGGGGCGTAATAATAATAGATGTTGGGATGACATCATGAAAACATTTTGGCAGACCATGATGGGAGAAGCACAAGAAAATATGACAATGCACGTCTGTTTTGTGCAGCAATATGCTTTCATGATGATGCATACTGATTCACTGTGATGCCAAAAGCTACCGGCAGAGACAGGTGAAGTATTCAAGTCCAGTTCAGTCACCGGAGGTACGTACAATGCAAGGTAACAAAACCTCAAATTTAAAAATGATATATTAGTTTCTCGTAGACTTAAACATGAATCAAGTGTCGACAGAAACCATCCAATTCATTCATTCTAAATGTGTCAGGTGATGTGTGTCCGGAAACTCACTTGTCCAAAACAAAGTAAAGATCAAAGCCTCCAAAGCAAGAGGACGACCCGGCCTGCCTCCTGTCCTGGTTCGGTCCAACATTCCCAGCAACAAGAACAACCAGCACAGCACCAAACAGCACAGGAAACCAGGAGCTTCTGCACCAGCACTGAGGCATTACTCCAGCTGAAGAAAATCTCACACAGATGAAAAATCTCCTTCAGTGCAGAAAAACTTGCAGAGTTAATCCTCCTCTCAGATTCTTCTTCCAATCCCCGACAGGCGTCTTCAGCATGGAAAAAAGTGATAATCCAAGAGATGGCAGTGAGTGCAACTCACGGGTTGAAGTTGAGGGGAGAGAGAAAGCATGAGTGTTGTGGGTCTCACTGTTGTTGGGACCCTCTCATCACTGGATCCGGCAGAGCATGCAGAAAGAGGGGGAGAGCTCCACAACAAGCCACTGTAACTGTTTGTGGTCACTGACAAGGCCATGCAACAGAGAGAGAGAGCCTCAGACACTGGATGTCTAACTCTGCAAAACTCTCTTTGTATTCTCTCTCTTTCTCTCTCTTTCTTTCTCTCTCTCTCTCTCTCTCTCACTCACTCACTCACTCTCTCCCCCTTTGTGGAGAGAAAGAAAATGATGAAGACAATATGTGGAAACACCAGAATCTCCTGGTATGTGCTGTGCTGCCACCCGGTGGCAATAAGCAATATTAAAACTAATGGCTTCCAACCTTAATTCTGAGGAACTCCCTCTCAATTTGGTGAGCAAACTTAACGCCCATGACAAAGTGATTCGCTTTATTGATATTTCATTTTATC
>JAQLOL010000022.1:10323832-10338943 GCA_029783665.1 Naso thynnoides
AGCAATCCGCACCCAATAACCACACACGTCGTGACCACACACAATTTAGGAACATCTTTGTCATTGTTTATTTATTTATTAAATTTTTTTTCTACACAGAAAACACTAAGTGAGGGCGCCAGCAAGCATAAATTATTATTATTATTATTATTTTATCTATTTATTTTTTCCCTCGAGGCCAAGGGTGCCTGGCGGCACCCCTCCAGCGGATGGCACCCTAGACGACCGCCTATGTCACCTATGCCAGGAGCCAGCCCTGGTAGGGGAGGTCAGTTCACTGAAATCAGACGTCACAGTTTACATTTGTCTTAAGAAAACAGCAAAGACAAAACTCATTTTTTCAAAAAAGTTCAGGCAGAGGTGGGAAGTAACGGAGTACAAATACTCTGTTACTGTACTTAAGTAGATTTTGCAGGCATTTACTTGAGTATTTATTTTTCTGACAACTCTACCTACATTTGAACTCAAATATCTGTACTTTCCTCTCCTTACAATTTCAAAACAGACTTGCAGTTGTTATAGTCGACTGCAGACATCTGTTGCAAATCATTCAGGCAAAAATAAATACAAAGTCTGGTTTGGTGTCTTCAGACTTATTTTACTGAATGCTTGTAGCACTTCAGGTGATTCTAAATGTTTAGGGGAAAATATTCTGTGTTGCCTTTCAAAAGCGTCCAGACCCTGCATGAACTCCAAACTGTTTAAAAACAGCTTTAAACAATTTAGTCTGCAATGCAGCCTTATTGCTGTTCAAAAGAGTTTGAAGCAAAAGCTAAAATTACAAATTTAACATTATCAGGGTTCATTTTCAAACTATGTGTTTTCCCACACATTCAACAGTACAGGCACAGCTGTTAACAACTGAGGAGTAGGCTACTTTTCATGACCAGTAACTGATGTTCATATTTAAAGTCGGGCTGAAGTCAAAAATGCATTTCCAATCCTTTTGGATCATATCCCTGCTCTAATTGTAGTCAAATTTAAAAATGTATCACAAAAAAAAGGAATCATTTCATATTTTTTATATTAAAGTCTGCTACTTTCGGCTCTTATGTAAAATCATCTCCTGGGTTCCTGATGCCATCGTTGACTCAGGCCGTTTTTGGCTAAATCATTTTTCGAATTTGACTAATTATATCACTCCAATCCACCTGTCAATATAAACCTGTAAATAAATAAACCAAAGCTAGTTTGGTGTTTGAAATTAGAAGTTAACTATCAAAAACAAAGCCCTAACAACGGTTGCCAAGGAGTAACAACAACACTTGCCAACAAAACTCCAATCAGATTCCTCCAACTTATGTCCCGCCCCTACAGCCCGTTCATTGGTTGTTTAATTCTTTGAATAGCGACCACGTCACAAAACGGCGGTTGACGCTGTTGAAATTCAGCTTGTCTTTAAAATCAGTGAGTTCCTACTGACATCTTTTGTATTTTTCTGTGACAGAATTGTCGTCTTTCTTAAATAGTCCAGACCCCTCCGATCATCTGCCAGGGGTTTACTGCGTGTCCCTTGAACTAGAGCTTAACACAAAGAAGCAGTGTTTAGTTAAATATCTGGAACAAACGCCCTGAAAACTGCAGGTCTGCTGAAACCCTTAATGCTTTTAAATCAAGATTCTAGACTTTTCTGTTTGCTGCTGCCTTTTACTGAGTTATAATTTCTTACTGCACTGTCACTTTTATTCCGGAATTTTATAACTCTTTTATTCTGTTTATCTGTTTTTCAGATTCAGATTCAGATACTATATTGTCATTTAAAATATACACTACAGTGCACATAGAATGAGATTTTGTTGCATTGTCTCCGACAGTAGTACTCTATTAAATACTGAAAAATGCAGACGTACAAATGTTAAAATATAAGTTAAAAAAACAGAATATTTTTATATATATTGCACATTAAAAAGTTTTCTGAGGAGAGTATCTGTTTGTGTTTGTGGTGTGCATGAGAAGGGCTTATTATGTTATGTTGTTTTCTTTTCTCTTGGTTTTTGATGACTTGTTTTTATATTGTGTGTTTAAATGTCATTTACACTGGATATAAAGTACTCTGAGTTGCCTTGCTGCTAAAATGTGCTATAGCAAAAACTTGTCTTGCCTTAAAGTCTACAAAGAAACTTCTAATGCAAAAAGAATCAAATCATTGACAAATGTTTGATTTATTTATTTATTTATTTGAAAAGTGAATTGTAACAGTATTTTATTTTCAGTTTCTGGTAGTTGTGTGTGTATGTTTGTTACGGCCATCAAAACAGTGTCTGGTGAAGGAAAACCACTCTCTTTCATTTCTTATACCTCAGCCTCGCGGACCGCTCCATCAATACATTCTCTCAGAATAAATTGGGCATCGTTCAGTTGGGTTGTTCTTCTTATGTACTCTGTACTGACAAGCTGTCCAATCAAACACTTTCACACAGTCAGCAGGGAAATGAATGGGAATCGAATACCTGCAATCACAAGGTGAACACAGCGTTAACAGTATGTACAGATAACTTTGTTTCTTATTCAAAAATGAAGAAGTTGTGATCTGTGTACTTACTCAATACAACATCCATCGCAAGTACAGTGCTTACATTCACTGTTCCTCCATGATGATCCCACAGCGTGCCATGTTTTATCCACCTCGTCCTGACAACGGGTCTCGCCTTCGTCTATGGATAGAAACAAAATAATGACAGTATTTTTCAATGCAGTCATGACATGCCATGTAGTGATAATTTAAATATTGTACTAATATAGAATATTTATGGAAATATCTGTATGTCCTTGTTCATGTATGTGTAGGTTTTTCTCCTTTTTACCGAGTTTAAAGGGTTTTGGCAGGCACCAGGCATCGCACCGAGACAGTAGAGCTGATAACAGCAAAGTCAGCGCCAAATATTTCTTCACAGGGAAAAAGACAAAGACAACAAAGTTCAAACAGTTGCAGATATGTGTCCCAGCATGCATTTGGCAAAAAGGAGTAAAAATGCCATAGACAGTATAACTCTAAACCACAGCTGAAGCATTCTGTTGAGTCGGGCTAGTTTCCCAATCACGAATCATGGTGTATGTCATAAAATGACTCAAAGCCACTTATCAGTTTTATTTACTGGTAAACATGACTTTTTGTAACCTCTTCTCCATTTTCATGATTTTCCAGTTAAAACACAAAAACAACTAACAACAAACATTTCCATGACTCAACATTTAAAACTTACCATTATGGCAAGCAAATGTGTCTGGTTTGTGATGCGCTAAGGTTGTAAGGTTTAAACAGTGTGTCTGCAGGGACCTTTGGAATTAAACAGTGGAGGGTAGGGGTGGTCAGTTTACTTCGAATTAGTCATCATGGGTTATAAATGCAGGTCTTTACAGACAAAAAATAAAGTAGGCTAACTCTTTGAAAAATACTTTAGGTAGTAAGGTTCATTTTAAGATTCGAAACAATAGAGTTCTTTTTAGTCTTTTCTTTTAAGTGTCACATAACCAATAATTTCTATTTCTGTTCTTGCTAAAGCTGAATTGGAACAGTTTTTGCTCTGTAATTTAATGCTGCATTTTCATAAAAACTGGGGACCCACAAGAGATGGAATAACAAATAAATGTTCATAGTTAAAGCAGTGGAGTCGAGCATGAGCCAAGCTACAAAAACAGTGCAATCGTGTTACTCATTGTCTTTTGTTAGACCTCCTCTGCCCCTTAACGCCACAACTCCACTTTGAAATGAAGAAGTCTGTAACCAAGACAACTCTGACTACATCATCAGGGCTATTTTGTCAAACTATACAGTACAACTATGTACACATCCTGAGTACGTCTCGTGATCAGTAGCTTTCATAATTAATATAGGTGGAGTTCCTTCTCACATACTTTGTGTTTCTCTGTGACACAACTCTTCTTTCTTAAAGGCCGCAAAGAAATTTCTGATGCAAAAAGAAAAAAAACGTTGACAAATGTTTGACTTTTTTCTTTATTCATTTGAAAGGTGATTAGTAGAAGTTTTTCATTTTTATTTTTAGGTAGTTGTGCTTCCTGCTTGATTTCGTGTTTCAGTCAGCAAAACCATGTTTCCTTGTGAGAAGCCGGAGAGGGATCACCTGTTCATCTCTCTCTCTCTCTTTTCTTATACTTCAGCATTGCACACAGCTCCATCAATATATTGTCTCAGAATAAATCGGGCATTCTTCAGTTGGGTCATTTCTCTTGTGCACTCTGTATTGACATGCTCCCCAGTCAAACACTGACACACAGTCAGCAGGATAAGACTCAGGGGTTGAATACTCACAATCACAAAGTGAACACACAGTTAACCATATATATACATAAAGAGACAGATAAATTTTAATCTCATCCGAAAATGAATAAGTTGTGATCTGTGACTTACGCAATGCAACATCCACAGCAAGTACAGTGCTCACAAGGTTTGTCCAGAAAGATCCTACAGCATGCCGTGATCTATTCACATCATCCCAACAAAAGTTCCCTTGTCTGTCTATAGGGGGGAACCAAAAAAAAAAAGAAAAAGTAAAAAAAGCAGTTAATATAGTTAATACAGACAGTTCAATTTTGTCTCTAGAAAACAGGTGAACAATTCTGTTAAAATATGAGGTGTCATAAAGTAATTCTAAACTAATTATTATTGGTTTTATCTACAGGTAAACATTACTTTTTACAACCTCTCTCTACACTTTCCTGATTAACATGACTGCATTTTATGTTTTGTTTTTTTTTTTAATTTAATTTAATTTTTCTATTTTTATTTTCTCTAAAGTTAAATCAGGTCAGTGTTTGCTCTACTGTGTATAATTTATTCAGATGAGAATAAAGGGGGGGAAAAAATCACAATTTTAATAATTCAACAACAAAATTCTTATCAGCTCCTGAACCTCCACTGCCTGTTAATAACAATCACCTCTTCAAACAAAAAAAACAAACCAGAAACATAGAAAGCATCTCTAAAAATAAAACAGAAACATTGTTTTAAATAGATAGGCTACATTTAAATTAGAATCAAGAGTCCCTGTTTTTCCTTTTCTGGTGTATGAAAATCGTAGTCTATGTTTTTGTAGATGTAGTAAATTATCCTGATCCTGCTGCAATCCAGTCCATGTTTTGCGTCGCTCACAAACGCGCCACAGAGTGGGTTGCCAGTTCGGTTGAAAAGTAGCCCCTTCTCTCCATCTTGTTTTAGTTCGGTGAAAAGGAGGGGCTTGGAACTAACATGGCAACAAAATTCACAACAAAAGGAAGTGAGGCTTTCACGCACTGAATATTAGCGTTTACATAATCTCTACAATTTTACAAGAAAAACGTATTACTTTGGTCTCATTTGACTCACAAGAGGAGTTTAAAACACTGCGATAGACATGGAGTAGTAGAGCGAAAAGGTGAGCAGCAAAACAGAGCGTTAGCGCCGTTCGGTTAGCTTTTAGCTTGCTATGCTAATGTTAGCATGCTAGGCCAACACACTACTGTCTGTCCCTCAGTCCCAGTACTCAACGGTAACCGTAACAAGCATTGCGTTAACGGCCAAGTAGATGAGTTAGCATATTTAACTGATGTGCAGACGTGTGGTTCAGAGATTAAAGGTAAACTGTATAAACTCTGAAGCTATACAAGCTAATGATGCTATTGGTGCGCTCACTGTGGACAAAACACCTGCATGTTTGGGCTGTAAATAACGATTGTTTATAGAAAACAGTTAATACATATATATATGTATATGAATATCAATTTTCCAGAGTTATTCAGCCCAAAACCAAACGAACGACAAAACGTATCGTTAGCGTAATAACGTTATTTAGCAAGTAGATCTTCATGTATTAACCTGGAACCTGTGGTTTTTTTTGTTGATAAATTAATGTACTTTTTATAACCAATGATGCGATTTTGATGGTCAGTCAATTTAAGAAACTTGAAACTTTAGATTAAATTCTCTTGGGTGGGTATTTGCAAATCTTCACCTTAAGATATGCAGTGAGATACATGGGTAATGATAGGACAGGATTATATAACAGTACAGTGTGATAGGATGCATATTGTGATGTATTGCGATATTCTACATAGTTCACTACAAATGTAAAAACAGCAGAAATACAAGTTGATGTGTACGATCTGGGTAGTCTTAATACATCACATCATATTACAGTGATTACTCAGCGGACAAATTGAGACCAAATAATTTAAATTAAAATGTCCTTTTTCTTATTTATTTGACTGGTACTATACATATATATAATATGGGGATATTTTGCCGTAGCCCTTTCATAAAGTTAAATGTCTCAAGGTTATAAGTTTTGCCAAATTAAGTTCAAGATGACATAACCTGTATTTATAAGACTACACAAAGCTCGTCTTCCACCTAACTCTATTGGACATAATGTATGGCACCCCATAAATAAAGAGAGATGCCTTTCAAGTGTAACATTAGTGGAACGATTTTTTGAAGTTTCTCGGTGAATGGACTAGGGAGGAGTGTGGTGTTTACTCAGCCTGTTTCTCATAAAACTTTTTGGTTTCTCATCAGTTGAGATTGAATCTACACAAGTTGTTGAGCTCTTCCCAGGGCCCTTCTGGGCCCAGGAAGAGGATGCATCGTGGTGGGGATAAGGACTTCCAGATATCAGCGCGGAAGATGGGCACGTCCTTACTCTTTCAGCTGTCAGCTCATGAAAGAGAGCTTGATTTGGTATTTCTGGATCACAGCTATGCTAAGCCATGGAATGCCCACCCAGATGCTAGTAGTGCCCGGCCCACAAGGACACTGTTTGTTAACCCTCGTCGCCAGCCTGAGGCCTTGTTGTAAGTGCAAAAGCTGTTACTGAAGTAGATATGAGACCTCATCTTGAGATAGTCATGACTGTTGTAAAATGAATCCCAATGATCAGATTGTTGTTGTTGTTTTTTTGCCTTGTTGCTATAACTCAGTCTTTTCTTTGTCTTCAGAGACTCTGACTCCGTCATAGATGTGGAAACTGTCACACCCACACCTGTTCCTCTGTACGATAATCAGAAAGCTCTTAGTGTGATGAAGGAGTGTGAGCGGCATGTTCTATTTGCTCGGACGGTTGCTGATAGCCCGCCGCCCCCTGATGACTGGGAGGAACATATAAACAAGTAATCAAACATCTGGAGCAAATTCATTGTTAATTTATCATCTGCTGTTTTGCCTGACATTTGTATTCATCCATTCTGGAGTTAATGATTGAAGGTGCATTGTTTTGACATTGTCATTATTGTGTTTCAGGACTGGATGGTCAGTGGCGCAGAACAAACTGTTCAATAAAGTCCTCAAAGCCTTGCAAGCTGAAAGGCTAGCTCGTCTGGCCAATGAAAATGTAAGTTTTGCTAGTTTTATCTTATTCTGCTGCCAAGAGCCTTCAATTCTAAGACATTGTGTAAGTTTTTAAGCGCCATTTTGAGCTTTGGATCAAAAGATTTGTTCGTACAGCATTTATTGCTATCTGAAATCACCAGTTACTGCACAGTATATGTGCCATGCTTAATCTAGAGTTTCAACACTGTTAATGCTTCGTAACAGTGTTTTAATAAAATGGGCGCTGTAAGACAAAATGTCTCGTGCATTGTTGACTGGAGTGTTTAAATAGTTTATGTCGATGCTCTGTTGGTTGTCATTATGGACGTTGTTGTTTTTCATCCATAATAATACCTATAAATCAGTGCAGGCCTAACCTCACGGCTGTTGCAGAACAATCCACTCTGTTGAGAGTCAGTTTATTTTACCAGATAAAGCCTTGGCGAAGCAGTATGAAAGCACTGTTTAGGTCTGGTCTTGTGAAGATTCTGAAATGGTGACTCCTCTCTGCTTTTATATTTGCCAAAATCAGTATTGCAGTCGGCTTTTTTGGGAGCATATAGTCGTTTCATACAATGTGAAACTTAAGTGAAATCTGATATTGAGGGTATTAATAATTTAGCTTGTATTGTCATTTTTTAAAAAAAGCAAAAAACCTTCAGTTGTTTTGAGTTTCACATTTTCTAAGTTTAGGCAAATTGTCATCCTGTGAAGTGATGTGCGTAACTAAACAATACTTGTTTTTGTTAACTGTAGAAATCTTGACTGTGAATAGATTTTAATTGTTCAGTTATTAAATTGACTAACTATTATTGGCTTTCTGTGTGTGATCCTGTTTCCTTTAGGCTTCCAATGAGCCAATATTGCGGCGAATAGCTGTTGACAAGTGTGCCCGGAAGGTGCGACATGCATTAGCCAGTGTGAACTGGGACACCAAACTGACGCAGTGGTTACACAATACCATGATTGAATCCTTAAGCCTGGCTATGCTTGCTGCTTACCTGGATGTGCTGCAGACCCTAAAAAGCAAGGTATGATGTGAGTTATTGAATGAAGAGTAAGAGTTCGTTTTCATTTCCTGTTAGCTGACCACTGTCTGCAAGATCTAGGATTTTTGAGTCATTGTTATTCCTTCTTGTGTCTTTGAAGTTGCCCTTGCTGATTGATAGAATGTTGCTGACCTCAGCAAAGACTGGTGCACCAAGTGCCGAGGCTCTGTCGCTGCTGCTGAAACGGCCGTGGGACCCAGCTGTTGGAGTCCTGTCGCAGAACAAACCGGTAACACTTAAACCACCCTCAGTCTGCGATAGAAAGCTTTTCCCATACAACTTTTTTCTTTGTTTTTGCCGTCCATGATCTCCAGCTTTAAAGACTGTAATCCTGTCCGTCTGTTTTCAGAGCAAACTTCCTGGATCCCCTCTCATCCTAATTGCACCATCCAGCCCAACCAATCCTGCCCTTTCAACCTCGCGGCGAATGAGATTCTGGCAGTCACAGCTCTCTTGCTTGGGAAAGGTCTCATGTTTCACTAAATTAAATTTATATTTGTTAACAATAATGTGGGTTTATATGAATCTCAGAAAAGTGTGTATAACAGATGTTTCTCTTTTTTAGGTAATTCCCGTTCACACTCATGTGAACAGCAGCTCAAATATTGGAATAACACAGTGCCTGGAGCACATGTTAGGCACTGTCAGGGCCAAGGTCATGGAGGTAGGATGTCCTGTTTTGTTTTTGGTACTTGTTTGTATTTGCAGTGTTTGTTCAATTGATGTTGCAAAGTATCCTTGATTATTTTTTGAAGTACACATTTGAATTGGCATTCATTGCATCAAAACAGACTCCGGTCTAGTTGTGTAAATCTTTAAAAATCAATGTGAAATCAGGCTAACTCACCTGTTCAGCCTCAGTAGAGAGCGGCATTTGCTTTTCTCAGATTGCGCTCAAGAGTCGGTTGCTGCTGTCTCACGTTAACTTCCTTAACATGACAGTGGAAGGTTTTGCTGCTTTTCTTGGTTGATTGTAAATGTTGAATCTTGAATTTCAGACTGCTAGTTCTGCAAAAGAACTTGACATAGGCTTTGGAAAATTGTGAGGGGCATCTGTCACATTTTGATATTTAATAGATTAAACAGATGATTGATTGTGAAATTAAGTGGCAGATTAATCAATAATAATGAAAATAATCTTTAGTTTCAGCCTTGGTAGGTAGTTGTGCTGATTGTGCGTTATGAATTCAACCACCAGGTTCACAGTCACTTCCCCCACAAACCCATTATTCTGGTTGGCTGGAATGCTGGCGCTCTCATCGCTTGTCACGTAAGATTTCCTATGACACATCTCAGTCATCTAATATGAGAGTAAACATCTTTACTCTGGAAAAAAAAAGCAGTTTTATTTTATTAATCAATACCCATTTATTACAGGTGTCCCTTATGGAGTATCTGACAGCTGTGGTATGTCTCGGCTTTCCCCTGCTAACAGTCAACGGGCCAAGAGGGGTAAGAAAGATGTTCATTTTTTATGTTAAGTCAAATATTTCATTTTTTCTATGAAGAAAAACAAACTTTGGCTCTTATTCAGTAATTGTAATGAATGTCAATGTGTTTGCAGGATGTAGATGACCCCTTACTGGACATGAAGACCCCAGTCTTGTTTGTGGTTGGCCAGAATGCTCTGCAGTGTACCATCGAAGGCATGGAGGAGTTCAGAGAAAAGCTGAGGGCAGACAACAGCATGGTGATGGTGGGAGGAGCAGACGACAACCTCAGGTCAGTCACAACCTTGTTTCAAGAGAGGAGAAAGTGTAGATGACCGTCTGTTTCCCTCCTTTTAAAAAAAATGTGTAATCATAGCATAGTATTTGTCTTGAGAATACCTTACATATCATTCATTATTAATGGTAACACCAAATGGTTTCCTTCCACAGAATCAATTCGGCTAAGATGAAGGCAGAGGGACTGACGCAGACCATGGTGGACCGCTGCATTCAGGTTGGTTCTTGTAACTGTAAAAGCTCCACTTGCAGTTTTTTATGGATCATTATCATCCTCTGCATTTTCCCTTTGAGAACAAAAATGCCTGTGATGTCATGGGTTTTTTTTTAATTTCTCTTTCATCACTGATATGCAGGATGAGATAGCTGACTTCTTGTCAGGCGTCCTCACCCGGGCAGAGGGCCACGGTCACGGCTCAGGGGAGATGAGGGACATGGACACAGAGAAGAAGAAAAGACCTCGCCGGGAGCTTCCTTTTGACATGGAGAGAGGTCGACCTTCATCCCCTGCACTTAGAGTTCCCATCTCACCATCAGGTTCAGAGGTCAGTTTACAGCCGCTCTAATTACCAACATTTTTCAAAGTGTGGCATTTATCTTATCCTAGATAAATCGCTAGGGCTGCAATTATTTCACTTAAAGAATATATAAAATAATACATCTGTTTTACGTGGAATACTCATTGAATGTTTAAAGCAACACGTTCACATTTTACATTTTCCACATTTTCAGTGATGAATGAATCATCAGGTGTTTCTCCTCTTCACTTTATCCTCAGGATCTGTCTAGTGTCTGCAGTAGTCCCACTTCAAGTCCCAAACCCAAGACATCTGGTCTGTCTCCAGCACAGAAGTCCAGTCTGATCACAGCCACGCAGCTCCTGAAGACTCACATGCAGCGCTCTGGCACAGTACTCACTCACAAACAGGCTCAAGGTTAGTTCAACACCACACACCACTCTGCGTGAATTCATGTTCACCTGCACGTGTGCAGCGATCCTTAGTCACTGTGCGCACACAGCTCTCACAGTCTCCCCACTTGTTTCCATAAACTTGTTGCAAAGAGACATTCACCTAAAATTCTGCTGGATTCTGCAAAAAGTTGTGCCGGTTGGGCAGACAGGTGGTTTGTGAGATGTGAAACTGATTTCAAGTAAAACTCATGAGAGATTATCACGTCACGACATCTGATGGGGCAAGATGGAACGTGACTGAAATACTCTCCTCTCATCCTCTGTCTCTTCTCTTCCTACAACTTTCCTTTCCGGCTTTTTCTCTAATTCATTCCAGCTCAGTTCGCTGCTTTTATGAAACAAAACATGCTTGTGAGGAAAAATCTTCCTCCTGGCACCCCTCCTTGTATTTTTGGTAAGTGTCTGTCCCTCTTTCTTTCTCTTTCCTCTTTGTCTTTTCACTTTCTTCTTTGTTTTTATTGAATTGCCCTAAAAATATATGATTGTCACAAACTAAAATGCTGATTTTAAACAAAAAATATTGCTGAGCACTTTTCAAAACAGCTTGTTGTACAGAAAATTGCTTAATTGCTTTTGCAATTGCTTAAAAATATAGCGATAGGGTTACACAAGGATAAAACACCCGTTAAGTCACCTCAGCAGTCAACTGAATTTCTGTGTTCATGTGTTTTTGTCTGTTTGTTTGTTTGTTTGCTTGCATGGGTGGGTGGGCTGGTGGGTGCAGTGCCAGTGACCAGTGATCAGATGGAGGGCCTGGACAGAGATGAACTGAGGTCCCATGGCAAGAGGAGGCAGACGCCAAGTCCCACACCAAGCAAAGCCTCCAAGAGAGCCAAGATCAAGGTCACCATTGTTTCCCAAAGCGAGTCAGCAGGTGGCACCGTCAGCCCTGCTGCACAGGAAGGTACAGGCCCTAGTATCCTACTTCATTACTGACATGTGAGAACTCTATAAGCAGAGGTGTGATTCAGCTTTGGAGGATCCATTTTGCTTACAATTTAACGTTGAGGAAACATTATGTTGTCTCTTTGTCACATTCTTTTGAACGCAGTATTTCAGAAACACTCTGAGGGATTTTCTTCAAATTTGCCACATACATCCACTTGAAATATGAAATACTTGAAGTATGAACTGATTAGATCATAGAGATCAAAGGTCAAGGTTACTGTAAACTCACAAAACATGTTTTGAGCTAAGGCGGTGTGATGACCAAGTGGTTAGCACTGTTGCCTCGTAGCAAGAAGAAGAAGAAGGTCCTGGGTTTGATTACCAGGGCCTTTCTGTGTGGAGTTTGCGTATTCTCCCCGTGTGTGAATTTCGCTAATTGCTTCGGTTTCCTACCATCAAAACGTGTAGAGCTCTATCTCTGGTCATTACCCTTGAATGAGGCAGTGGCTCAGAATCTGGAGTTGGTCCATGGGTGCTGTGCTGTGGCTGCCTGCTGCTCCTCAGGGATGGGTTAAATGCAGAGACCAAATTTCACTGTACACTGTATGTGTGACCAGTAAAGTACCTTTACCTTTAACTCAAGAATTCAGTCACTAATTATGAAGAGAACTCACACAAATGTCTGACAGGATAAAATAAAAAGTGATGACCTTTGGTATTGTGATTTTATTGGATACTGAATAGGTGACACAAATTTTTGGTGTACACCTCGAAGGGTGGCGATTGTGTAGTTCCTCTGTGCTGTTGGGTTAAATGCGTGTGAAACATCCATGTTTTACATCACGTCCATCCAGACTCTACATTTACATCCACACCTGAAGCACTGTCCGCTGTCATAGACAAACTTTATGTTAATCAAAATCAGCTTTTTTGGCTGAGCATGTGAGAGCAAGCAGAATTTGTTTTTTTTTTGCTTCTCTCTGTGAACTTACATACCAATAGATACACATCAGTCCTCCACCAAGTTCTGCTGATGTTAAGCTTCAGGTGTTTAATGTTGCACCGTTCGACAAAGCTCGCTTTCAGCCCTCCGCACTCTGTGAAAACAAGACAGCATGTTCTTGCTGGTTACTATATACTGGAATCATACGGGTCGATATAGTGATTACTTCTATTACGCTATAAATTCACTTAATTTTTATTAAATTCCTTAAAAGCTTTTATCAAGTATATTATGATTGTGGACTGACATGAATGAAAACTACATCTTGACTGTTTGGCTGAGGCAAACAAGCCAGAGAGTAATGCTAGTTTGTCAACATGATGAGAGTACTCAGACAGAATTCTTTGTTGTCTTGTGGACTGATAAAATCAGCAGTGGGCAGACAGGCTGGGGAAATCTGAAATTGTGAGCCACTCTTGTTCATACAGATTTTAGATGCAAAGATATGAAGAGAAACAGCTTTTGTTTCCTAAACAACATTTCTAAAGTGAAAATAGGATTTGCAAAACTCTTTCCATCTGAAGAGCCATAGTAACTGTAATGCATGACTGCAGAGTTGTGCTTGGCAGATGTTTTGCCTTTTTCTAAAGAATGGCTGCATGAAGTGTCTTTTTTTTCCAAGTTAAACAACCATGATATGATTTTTTGTTTTTTTTTGTTTTTTAATGCAGTGGGTGTTTCCGGGAAGCCTTTAACAGTGACCGTGGGACAAACTGTGGCTGGAGCCACGGAGCTTTCTGGACTCCTCACAGGCCAGCGGTAAGGAATCCTGTCCGGCTACACACAGACACATTCAGTACGGAGAGCTTAAACCCCCTAGTCATGCCTGCACCCACACCCACTCCCACCCAGTTGGACAGAAGTGTTTCTGGTGCAGAGGGATTGATGTTGTGCTCGGAGTTTGGGTAAATGATGGCCGAACAGCACTTGCTGGGTGAGCTCCTGAGTAGACTGGTGGTTATGTGTGTCACTGCAGGTCTGGTAGTCTCTCAGAGATGTCTGGTGCCCTGTCCCCAGGCTCCAGCTCATTCAACAGTGTGCAGCCTTGCATGGTGTCAGGGTCCTCCACACCAGTCCAGGCGCAAGCACCGGCTACTGCCCAAGGTATCTCTGTCCTGTCCTGCCCTGCACGCCTTGTTTGCGCTCTCAGACTGTGCAGCTAATCTCTGCACAGTAGCCTCAACACACAGTGCAGCTCTGATCACTTTGTAGTGTGAGGTTCAAGTTTTGAACACTGGATGAGAACAGTGTGTGAGGACAACATATTTAAGCAAACATTATCATTGATCACCTCTTGCGCCATCGCTGTCTGTCACTGTCCCGAACCTAACCCTTTGGACATGACTTTCATAAGGTGTGTTTGTGTGTATGTGTGTGTCCACCTAGTTCAGGCCAGGGGTGGGGGGAGGGATCTGGGTCGTTGGGTAGGAGCAGTTTGTGTAAATAAGAGCTGTGTTAATATACTTTTGGCATCGATTCCACTCAAAATTCAGCCCCGTTGATTTTCTGTTTTTCTGTCTGTGCAGCGCCTTCCGCCAGCAGTCTGCTACAAGGCCTAAGTTTCAGTCTTCAGGAGATCGTCACCAAAGCTCATAGTTTGCCATCTGCAGCTGCGAACACAGGCAGCACACAGGTACCTCTCGGTCTCATGAAAGTTTCAATGACTATAAATGCAGCTGAAGTACAATATGCTGAAAGGTTATTATTAAGTGCTGTCAATATTCAATTGTGATTAATCGCATGATTTCCATAGTTTACTTGCAATTAATTGCATATCTTTTTATTCAGTTCCAAAAGTTCCTTTAAGGTTTATTTTCGAGTGTTTATACTCATATCAAGTGCTGGGTAGTATGATCAAAAACGTATATCATGGTATTTTTCAAAATGTTAGAGCTTTCACGGTATATCGCTTTTTTTTTTTTTTTTTTTAATGACTAGACATTCTACCATTTTTTTACAGACTGAGTGATGAATTACTCAAGGAGTTTGATTTATATTGGCTTATTATTCTACTGTTAGTAGGAGCATATAAAAAAAAAATCATAAAAACATTTTGTCATCACATATATTTATGCTGGTTTGCTTGACCCCACTAAAGGATAAGGTTTACAAGGAGGTGGTGCTCATGAGTCTTATGTGGTGAAGGAATCAGAGTGCATGAAACAGTTGCA
>JAQLOL010000022.1:10353044-10376443 GCA_029783665.1 Naso thynnoides
AGCGAAAGAAAGATGCCCCGTATTTGCACAATATCTGTTCAGCCATAAACACAAAATATTGAAATTATCTAAAGGAAAATATCTTCCTGCTTCAAACCATGGATAGTAAAAAAAGAGAACAGCGGATTAATAATGCTTGTAAACAACAAATCATCTCTTCTGGTCTGTGTTTCATAAAGACATTCATAGCATTTCGCTGACTGAGCAGACTGGGCAAAGTCACTGTAAAAGAGAGGATAGTAATCTATGATGTTGTTGCTGATGGTCTCATTTGCAGATGTAGGTAAGAATTGGGGCATCAGAACTAAATTTAGACTGCTTCAAAAAGTTCCTCAAAGGGACTTAAATCAGCTTTTAGATTGATGAGATAAACATTATTGTGCTGTTTAGGAGTATATTAGATTAAGATCAGATCTTAAGTTTTTTTAGACTGTAAATACTGTATAGAACATTCATTCTTTTAAATCTAAGCAACGTATTAATAAAAATAAATTTTAAATACCATCAGCTTTGTCTCTGGGCCCCTATTCTCCACCTTCAAAAAACTCATCAGGTTGTCCCAGTGCACATATCTTCATAATGCCTTACAGTATACAGTATACGTTCTTCCCTATGTTTTAACCGTTTTGTGAATATACTGAATCGAAACAGTAAGGGTTGCCTCAGTTGCACCAAAGATTTACAGAATTTAACTTCTGAACACAGCCACTGTAAATCACCCCAATTAACTCTGCAGTTCAGCGGTTCTCCCGGCTTGTTAGCCTCTCCGTGTTGGTCTCCTCTCCACCGTGCAAACCTCCAAACACATGCAGAGGTCTATCATTTTCTTTCTGCTCCACATCTGCCTTCCCTATTCAGAGTTGCAGCCTTCTCTTCTCTTTCCTTCCTCTCACATTGTCATCTCTTGTATTACAGTTGTGCCAGTCTCTTGCTCCTCTCTTCCCCTCTGCCTTCTCCTAAACCCCCTGTATTCCCCCTTCCCACATCCAGCCATCTTTCGCCCCCAACCTTGCATACAAGCGGGGCAATAAATTCTAGAGACGTGCTGGTGTTTAAAGCCTGTAAAAGTGAGCACCCTGTCTCTGCGGAGAGGACGCCTCACTGATCCTCCATAGAAATGGGGCATTTAGTAAGAAGAATCCCATAAAGCACATTCCTCATAAACTGGGACTGTTTGGTTATTTTTCCCTCTCCTTGGCCTCATTAAAGAGCTATTACTTGTTCAAGGTGCCCCATATTTCTGCATCGAGGCAGTGTCAGTGTCTCACCGTGTCAGATCTGATGGCTCCCAGTAACTTTCCTGGACGCTGCAGCACACATTGTGAGTTTTGCTCAGTTAATCAGGTCACCGGTCAGGTTTCTGAGTTCATACTCTCTCTCTTCATTGCATGAACCTTCACGGGCCACATGCAATATGTTGCTTACATTTCCATCCTGTAATTTTGAGTCCAGAGGAGGCGGCGTTCCTGTTATCCAAACACAACTCTATTTCTATTTCACTGCAAGGAAAGTGTAAACAGAACAGACTCAAGAAAGAAATGAAATTTGCATTTTTATGTGTGTTATGCTCTATTCCATCCACAAGTGCTTTGACTTGGCCTCCATGCATCCTTCACAGTCTGGGCGGCAGGAAACGCTCGAGGCAAGCGGGCGGCTCAGACTGATGCAATGTATTGTTGAGTTTCCCTGCAGCCGCCTGACTTGTGCTTCTCTCTTTCTCTGTTTCAGCTGCCTTTCTGGGAGACATTGCTCTGGACGAGGAGGACCTGCGATCGTTCAAAGTGGACAGAATAATAGATTTGGCTCAGAGAACCGTCCAGACTGTTAATCACACAGACACAGGTAACAAGTAGAGAGGAAACTGCTTGAAAGATCACAGCTTGAGGTGAAAAGTCCTCATTACAGCACGGAGGCAAAGTGTTTTGGCTTGTCACTCCAGATAAAAGCCCTGAAATGAATGAACTATTGTTCCCACATTTTGTTTCTCATTAAGGAGTAAATTTGCACACACAGACATTTTACTCTCCTAACACCGAAGCTGACAAACCACTCGGATCCTCTCCAAGTGAGAGTCGGCAGCAGCACCTGTCGGATATCCGCTTTGTGTTTTTCATGAGCTCTCTTTAAATGTTTATGCCCACAACTGTCATGTTATCACCGCACGATGCTGCACCTGTATCAGCGTGTTCGACAGCAATTGCCGGCTTTGTCAGGTTAAATGCTGTTCTTAAAATGAAAAGCAGTGTTTAAGCAGCAGCTGTGAGTCAGCGGGGACCAATCAGCTCCGTGCATGAAGCAACAAGTAGATGCACGTTGCTGTCGGCGCTTGAACGATGTTAAGTTTTTATTCATCCAACACAGTGAGCACACTGGGCAGAAGACACATTTTACAGGATTAGAAACACTATTCAACTGCTCTTAAATCAGTTTTATTCAGATTAAACAGTGACCTCTGGAGCAGGGAGTTAAAAGCAGACTCATGGTTTTAGAAGGAGACGAAATGCGTGAACACTCATCTCTGAATAGCCATTTGTCCTTTTTTGTAGTGGAAAGGCTACACCAGTGTTAAAAATGGAAAATGCGCTCTCAGTGCAGTCGCATGAAGTCTTTTAAAGCACATCAAGCGTAGTCACAACATTTCTTCACATTTGTTTGCATGTACCTTCCTCGAAGTTGCAAGGACAATCTTAGTCACTTCAGTGTGAACAAATATTTTTCATTTATTTTGCACAGTTTCAGTTAGGGATGCATGATATTGGATTTTTTGCTGACACCAGATATGCTGATAATTTACAACTCAATTGGCCGATAATCTATACCGATGTGATATATGTATACATTTTCCCCACGCCTAATTGCAGAGAAGTAGTGGAATTTACATACAGCATTATTACGCAGACTCTTACTATGTTGGCCTGTGGCAAATGCAGGCATAAATTGCAAAGCTTAAAACTATGTAATATTCATTCCTTGTGCAAAAGAGGAGAAATACTTGAACTTACATTTTGTAAAACATGTCATATTTATTTATGACAATTGCTTTTAAACAAAACAAGTCAGATCCATCCTACTTAAAACTGAATAATGCTTTCCATGAGACAGTCATAACAATACCCACAACCAGGGCAGATTTGGCCTGTTTCACAAGTGACAAAGTGAGTAAACATTAACGTCTGTCCACAGGGAACATGTGAAACATGGCGTTAACTTGGGCGTTTGATCAAGAAAACAGCATCCTGTTATTTTATTGGTTATTATATCAGTGGATATCAACATGCTGGTAGATTTACGATCATTTTAAAGTCGGTATCGGCCAATATTGATAACGTCCCACTAATAACGTGCATCCCTAGTCTCAGTGAATTTTAGTCTGTGGACTTTAACAATTTGTCTGCCACTCACCTCACAAGGCTTTCCACATTTTTCGTAAACCTGAAAACAGCAGCTGTATGTTTAACTGTCTCTTTGTTACAGGTGTGTTTGTATCCCTTTCGTTTAAAGAGCAGTGACATTGGGTTAATTCAAAGAGTGTTTGATAAGTTCGTGGCTTAATGTCGAAGAAGATGAGTTAAGCACCTTCTGTTAAATGCACATGCAGCTCAAAACTGCATGATTAAGCAGAAAGGTTGAAGTGAATAACTTTTGTGATATTTCTGTTCAGGCTGACTTACAAAAAGGAAAAACTCCCGCACATTGTCACACTCGCAGTAGAAGAGGAATGCAATGATGTTTCGGTCTCACAACCTTCGTCGCACTGCTCTAACTGAAGCAGTCTGATGAGGGTTTTTGGTCGTTTTTGTAAGTTGACCCTTAGTCTCCTCCGACACACCTGTCCTTTCTTGCTGGTGTGCAACAGCATTGTTTCATATTTGTTTCAGGTGACTAAAAATTGTGAGTCAGGACTGCCCAGAAAATTGACATTGTCCTTCTCACAGACGTTCAGAAATGCCGGTCTGAACTTGTCCAACACCCTCAGACTATTACCTCTTCCCCAAGATGAAAAGGGGCTCAGTGGGTGCTATTCTGATAATGGTGGGGACGTTGTCATCCTCCATCCATTTCTACAAAGAGGGGATCCGTGTGCTCCATATTGCTAAACTATGTGTGTAAATGAATGAGAGCACTATACTGAAAAATATGCCTTTTTTTTTCTTTTTTCTACAATTGACTCCTATGTTAGGCCATGAACTTATCAATCGACACTCATGAATACCATGATCCAAATAATAATAAAGTCTGTGACTTGAAAATCTTCAGTGTCTCACTATGAATGAAGATGGTAGATGTTATCATATTATTGTAATTAACACATCTTACACACTTTTTGTCTCTGCAGCAATCTTTCTTATCAGCTAACCGAGCAGATTTGGCTGTTATCAGACTTTTCCTCAGCACATGCACAAGCGTTCATGCTAATTGATCTCGCCAGGCTGCTAAGATTTACTTCTGCAGACTGAAATTCAACAGAACACATTGTTCCAGCAAATTTAAAAAAAAAAAAAACCTTACTGCAAACTGTGGCTCGCATGTTAATCCAATTTAGTTAGAGAAGACGAGGGCTCGTAGCTGCACAGCTTAAAGTATTGTTATGGTGCAGAATGTTCTGAAACCAGATGTACTTGTTTTTTGCTTGAACTGAGATACTTCGGTATTAAATAACACCGTCTTAGTGAGACAAACACGTTTTACCTCGTGGTCCTCATCAGGGTCATCCCAGGTGATGTCTTACAAAAAAGACGTTCTTTATGCTGCTAATTGCTACTGAAGTTTTGACCTCTTTGACCACAACCCTGATTCTAAAAATATATTAACACTTGTTTTTGAGGTATTTTATTTATTCCGAACATAAATCAAGCAGAATGTAGTAATTTGCTAATCTTTTTTGGGCTTTCAACTTTGAGGGATTTGGAGTTGTTTTTCCCCTCACTGTTAACCACTGAACTAGGCAGAAATCTCTTCTCCGCTGTTTCTGCAGTAATCACATAAAACTCCAAAGTGAACAGAGGTCAGTGTGATAGCTAATTGTTTTAACAAATGTTAAAGGACTATACCAGTCCATTTTTTGACTTCTCACTATTAGTGGAGATCGCCCCTATCTTCTACAAATGTTGTTAAAATCTGACATGTGTATATTTTAGTAGATCTCAGAGTGCGTTGTTAGACCCCATTCACTGCCATTCATGTTGAAACAGGATATAGAAACACTATAGGACAAATGAAAGTTGCTCGGTGTAGGTAATTCACCCAAGAGAGAACATCTGTGTTTATTTGACAAAAAAATCGCTGAGTGGGAGAGTGAGGGGAGCCGCGAGCTGCTAAGGTGAAAGTTACTACGCCTGTAAAAATAGTTCCTTGTAAGTGCTGCCTTCCTAGCTCCAGTATTAGCGTGGAGAGGGATTTTGACACAGACATTCTTTGAAACTTACGTTGTGACACATTTTCAGCTAAGGTTTAATGATTATGGACAAAATGTAAACAAACACGATATCTCATAGATAGAGCTTTTTGGGGAAAATTGGGTGGGGTTTATGTAACCTATGGTCAATGTTGACTACAATAACACAGGTACGGTCCCTTAAGTTAACACAGACAGAGAAAGGCTTTTATGTGCAAGGTTTTGTAGGGTTTTAATAACTTCTTTAACTTGAGATCCTTCAATCACACTTGAAAAACTGAGTGAAATCAGCTGTTTGAAAATTTGTGGAGAGAAAACCTGCAGCTTTATGCATCACAAAGTTATTTATCCCTGAATATTTAGCTCAAATAAACCTAATGTTAGACAAGAATAAAAAGTTGCAGCCGCTTCAACGTCTTCCAGTACACCCATTACATCCCTTTCTTGCATTAACTGTGTCTGAAGGTGTTTTTCTATGGTTGTCAGTCTTGCTGAAGTTTCTCTCCTGCACACATGAACTAATGCTCCTTTTAAAAAGGAGGAAGAGTTTCCACTTTTTTAACAGAGAATTTTTCAATGTTTTTCAATGATGATGTAATATAGAAGACTCATCAAAAGTCAGCATTTTTCCTTTAAATGTCACATGTGCTCCAAACAGTTTTTCTCTTCAGTTCCCTTTTTATGTTTTCTGTTGAAACGGGATGTTGCTGCAGGAAATGACACGCTGAAGTGTCACTTCACTTCCTGATGTGATGCAGTTCTTAATTAGATTGTCTTGCATTCAAATGATAGTTTTTTTTTATATCTCACCTTTTTTCAGATATTATAGATAAATAAATATTTATGTTACTGAATAAAACTTTTTCATTCTTTGTCATGAGCCTGCACCACTCAGTGAGTCAATTGTGCGCTAATGTAAACACATGTACTTGACATTAATTATTACATTTTTTTTCTATAAGTGGTGTTTCTTCAAAAAGTTTAAATATCTCATGTCAGGTGGAAACAGTTATATTTACTTTAATGTAAGTTATGCCTGTTTTGCAGCATAAAGAGCGCCAGCGGGTAGATTGTCCTATATGTAGTTCACATATTAGTGTTTCTCATTATAATCAGCAGGTTTAGGTGGGAGCTTAGTTTCCATGGTAACTCTGCATTTATGTGTGTTTGAGTGGCATTAAAGTGGCAAAATTAATTTGCAAGAAGAAAGGGTTCAGCTTCAGTAAAATCCATTTGTGCAAAATAATAGGAGCAGTGTTATTTGAACAAATGTCTTTCTTAAGCGAGTAAATGTAATTTCCTTAATGAGAAATAATAATTAGGATTTTTCAATTGCGTCAAACTTTGAATTATGTCCTGTAATTTTAGGATAAAGTCTCTTTTATCATCTGAGAGTAAAGAATTAATATGCTCTTTTGAAAAATGTTGGAGAAACATTTACTCCGTCAGACCCAGAAATTAATTGAATCATCATTGTTGTTTTTGTTTTGGTTTGTTTTTTGAAATTTTCAGGATCCACTAATCAGAGCAGCCAAAACAGTCAAGCTGCACGCCGGCGGAAAAGAGCCGCCACCTCCAGACCTGAGCGTGTTTGGCCTGAAGGTGTTATTCCCTATGTCATCAGTGGTAACTTTAGTGGTAAGTAACAATTATTTACCGATGAAGAGCCACCTCCTCTGCTTTTTTAATGAAGAAGATGTTTATAACATGCAAAACCCAAAGTCAACATTACATTATATGATGCTTGCACTAGAAAAGATCTTTACAACAGTAAGCAGTACCGCTTTTGTCCCCATGCGCCGCTACAGTCACCACAAATTAAAAGTTCCTCGGAGGGGCTCTAAAAACATCTTTCCTCGATGCATTTTTGCAGGATATCCTGCTTCTATAATTTCCATTGAAAGAAGGAAGGAAGTTGCTGCTGGAATAAAACTGTTGTGGCGTCATTTTTAAATTAGGGAAAAGGTAGTGTACACACAACCAGAAAAAATGTATGCACAGGTGCAGGAAAAGAGAGGACTTGACTGCATCAAAACAGAAAAAGTTTGCACACTGTTAAGTTCCCAATATTTTATTTTACAGGCTTGCAGGCAACGTTTCAATCAACAAGATCTCCCTCAGGCCATTTTGAAATGACTAATTTTTCAATTGCTTCAAAATGAAAAAAGGAAGTTTAGAAACAGACAGACCGCTGTGAGTGTCGTCTAGTCACGTCATGTTAAAAAAGTTAAATTAGGTAGTGAAATTTATTATAATGCATGCAAAAACTTAAAACCTTGAAATGTAAAAAAGTTGATATCTCAGTGTAACTTAACTTCCAGTAACTTTCTATGACAATGTCTTAACGTGGTTTCCAGCAGCCCCCTTTCTATAAAATGCTGTGTGTGTGTGTGTGTGTGTGTGTGTGTGTGTGTGTGTGTGTGTGTGTGTTTGTTTGTCAGCTCCACTGATCTCACCCTCTCTGTCATCCCATTCAGGCAGCCAGCGGGCAATATTCCGCCAAGCCATGCGGCACTGGGAGAAGCACACCTGTGTGACCTTTATCGAGAGGACACAGGAGGAGAGCTACATTGTCTTCACCTACCGACCGTGTGGGTGAGTCAGTGGGGTGTTCTAGCTCCCATGTGAAGGAACTGAACAATGGTCATCCTCTGCTGCACCCTCGTTATCTGCAGCTAATTATTTAGCGCCTAAGCACTCTTCCTTGCCTCCTGCTCGGCAGCCTTTCACCATTGTTCGTCCTCTCTGTTCACAGTCTCCGTGCGAGCTGTTATTTCAGCCCCCTACAGTCCTGAGACAAACGGCCATTCACTGGCCAGGAATGCTTCCTGTGCCTCCTCATCACACTGCGCCCATCACTGAGCACTTGTGTCATATATGGTTTACAGAATCGCACTTACCCAGCTTCTCCATAATTCTGTTTACAACAACAACACTCCCTTGAAGTTGGGCTCAGAGTCCACTCAGCATTTCTTCTCACACAGATATTCAGGGGAAATACTGGCTGTGCTTCTTATCGTTGCTAAGCGACAATTGACAACCTGTGTGGACGTGCAAGGCTCTTTATTTAACGCTGAAATATTTTTTAAATTAAAGCACTTGCTGCATTTGGGAAGCCAAACCAGTGCAACCTTTTAATTTTAGAAAAAGAGGCCAGAGCTGTTAGGAGACGTATTAGAGAAGTTCCCAGGGGATGAACAAACCCAAAATGTTCCCATGTTTTAACCCCACACAGATTGAAACCACAAGCTGGAACCATTATGTCATTACACACGATGTACCTCTCCCACTGATATGTATCGTTGAACACAAACAGCTTAACAGATAGCGGATGCAGCTCATGAAACTCAGCTTTTTCCAGCCAACTGTTGATAGCCATTTTTAGCCTGGTTACTGGCCTCTGGAGCAACAGGGATGACATTATCCACGCAGGCGGCAGCGGTTAGCAGTGGGAACGCTCGACTCTGCTGCATATTCAGCAGGCCCCATCTGTCCTGTGCAAAGTTCAAGGCGTGTCTCAGGAGGGCCTGGCTGGCCTCGCAGTAATTAGAGAGCGGCTGTCTGGCTCACAGGGCCGCGATGTGTGTGCCCGTCCTCCAGACTCCCACACTGAACCTTTCATGTCGCGCTGAGATGGAGCGCTGCAGCCAGCAGCCGGCTCCCACCGTCACTCTCAGCGTTTGCATTGGCAGACGGATGAATGAATGTCACTGCTGTATGTGTGGATGACGGGTCGCCTCGTATGGCTCTCCTGGAAAACAGACCAGAGGCTGTTAATGTTAAGATAATGTTGTTCTCTTTATATACGAGCAGTGCTTGCTGAAATATAGGCGCTAGCAGACATTTTAGAGCTGGAGACACATTCCTCCTCTTTTCCCTTGGGAAACATGACTTTTTTTTGGCCTACCTCTGTGGTTTCCACTTGCTTGTTATTGATTTTCTTTCATTTACCAAAGCATAAAGTCTAGTCACTGTGTTTGACTTTGTTAAGACTGCCTCTGTGTGTGTGTGCGTGCGTGCATGTGTGTCTGACTGCTGATTCATAGGTGCTGCTCCTATGTGGGTCGTCGAGGTGGGGGCCCCCAGGCCATATCCATTGGGAAAAACTGCGACAAGTTTGGCATCGTGGTGCACGAGTTGGGTCATGTGATTGGATTCTGGCATGAACACACGCGGCCTGACCGAGACGATCATGTCAGCATTATCAGGGACAACATCCAACCAGGTAGGAGCACAGGACCCTCAGCAATAATCTTGGAAAGCTGCTGGAAGAGACCAAATAATAAAAGTAATATAGTTGCACACACAGAAGAATGGAGCTAAGATGGTAAAAACAGAAGAAAACACTCATCCTCCGCTTGCAGTTCTGTAAATCCAAGTGTTTCTCGGAGTTGTGTTGCCTCACTGTATGATACATTTTTCCGAACTGAATTCACCTTTGACATACATACATAAGGTTGCACAGTATGACTCAGATTCATATTTCAACCAAACTTTCCCCTTTTTCCTCTCACAGGACAGGAGTATAACTTTTTGAAGATGGAGCCCGGGGAGGTGGACTCTCTGGGAGAAGTCTACGACTTTGACAGTATCATGCACTATGCCAGGAATACATTCTCTAGGTAGGAGCCAAGCCAAGTTCCACTGTATTCAGCCCAGACAGGAAAACTTCTCTTAGATCAAGTCAGGCCAAGCTGCTTCCCACTCTGCTGCAACCTCTTAACCCATCGTCTTGTTTTCCATCTCTGCTCACAGTATTTTATGACCGTATAGATCTGCAATGCACCAGGTCTGAGTCTATGGGCCACTGCTGAGTAATGTGGCAGGATTCCCAAAACTTGGTTAGAGGGAAGAATAAAACACGTAATTCTTCCCAATAATAAATCACTAGAAAACGAACACATAGCTTTAGGGTATCAAGTTTTAGAAAAGGCTTGCTGTTCCTAGAATGTCTGTCCTGGATCTGGAATGTTTATACAATATTTGGGCGACTTAAAGGGATAGAAACTGATTTTTGGGCCTTTCATGTTTATTAAAAAAAAAAAAAAACCTGCAAAACTTCTATTCTGAGGACTCGCCCCTCTTGTCCGAGTTTCTTTTGGCTGGACTTTATTTTTTTGCTCACATTGCGTCGGGCTTCAGGGAGATTGGTGGATCACTAATGTGATTTATGTAATATTTGGACAAGATTGAATTTCTTATGGCTGTGTGGAGAATAATAGACTTGTGTGAGGTAACTTGTAGCAAGAAATCTTACGTGTCCGGTTCCATTTAGCTTCTTCCCTTTGGACCCACAGTGGATCAGAGCAGATTTATCAGCTTCGTAACAAGCAGAGTTGTTGCTTCATCGGTTTTATTTGTTTTAGCATCCAAAACTGAATCCTTGACACTTTTCACTCTCAGTTACAGCTTTTCTAGCTTTAGCACCTCGGCATCGGGAACACATGCTCTGAGCGGGGTTTTAAAATGATTAAAATCCAACATTTCTACAAAAAATTTTTTAAAAGATTTGGACTACATTTTGTTTCTTATAAAGTGAAAGCCAAGTTTTTGCAGCCATAGTAAAAGTGCCAGCTCCTTCCCACAGCCTGTTCAAATTAAAGCTGCTCCACTCCGTTCCTGCTGCTTTTGCAGCAGCAGCTCCAGTAAAGCAGCGTCGGTCCTGGGGCTGAACTGGCCCAGGAATGGCAGCTCAGCTTCCTCACAACAAATTTTTCTTCAGCCACTTGCAGGGGCGTGTGAAGCTTCTTGTAAAAGCTGTGGCTTCAACTATGAATCACCTCATTATGCTCCCAAAGGCCCTTTGAAGAGGCTTTGATGATTAGCATCATGATGTTAACCCTCGGCTACTGCACAGACTCTGCTAGAAAACTTTTCTGTATCTTCACCTTCATCTTCGTGGTACTACAAGTCTTCTGCAGCACAATTAACACCTGCATATGATAAGGAAAGGAAGAGTCGAGACAGTGTTGTTTCACTTGTACATGAAAGAAAACGAAAGCAAATGTTCTTATGCTCCTGAGCCTCAGTAAATTCTTTAACATGACTGTAAAGGTTGAGTCAGTAATATTGGCGCGTTGCGTTTTTAAACTCAACATTCAAACTAGGCCCCTCCTCCCAACTCAACACACCAGAATATCGTAACTTAGCTTGTATTCCATGCACTGTTACACTGCTTACCTAACATTACACGGTAAGTTATGTGGGAATATTCATTTTTTTAATGGATAAGTTGATAATTTAGCAAGCTAGCAAGCTAACTGCTGATGCTTAGCACCTACCTGTCCATCACAAACAGGGCCAACTCCACATCACTCTTCCCAGCCTCTCCTTTGGTGCTCCAAAGCCACTGAAAGCCAAACCAAGACTCACTCTCGCTCTGGAACAAGTTTTATCTGCTTGCTGTTTCACCTCATAGGGCTGTTTTTTTTTTATTTCGCACTATGTCTGCATTCAGAACTTTCTCTAGTCTGAACTGCGCCCAGTCACTTTGTATACGTCTATAATATATTTTTTAGTAAAATCCTACTGACTCTACCTTTACATTTGTGTATCTTAGTCTTTCAACTGAAGGTAAGTAACTAGGTGGCTGAACTGTGGAGTCAAAGATGAAACCAAATTTGGTATAAAATTTTGTAAGATACTTAAAACTCCTCAACTGTGAATGTGTTATACTTATAACGACACTTGAATTTGTCACCAGCTGACCTCATTCCTCACTCCCTCCTGATGATACAGGAGGCCGCTCCAGATGTTGTGCTGTCATTCGTCCCTACACATTGGTGTTGCGGTGTCAGAGGAAGGATCTCACCAGAAAAAGCCCCATGACAAACCGAGGCAGTCTGGGCTCTTGCTCTAGTCATCTCAGGCTGTGGTTAATTTCAAATGTTATTTACCAGCTGGGTGACAGCAAAGCCAAAATAGACCTCTTGGGAGAAGTTGACTCAGATTCAGCTTCTGAATCATCAATGTAATTTCAAAAGCATCACTACTTTCACTGCAGAGTGGTTTCTCGACAACCTGTTCATGTACCTATAATTATTTCTTAAGCTTTCATAGGATTCTAACTCAACTTTGCACAGAATCATATAGATTATGATCTTCCTGCTAATGTGCAGGAAATGACCCATTTCTATTTTGTGTATGAAAACTGCATTTTTTTGACCCTCAATTCTGTTGCATAAATAAACAAAATTAGGAAATCAGGCAGCTGCAGGACAGCTATGCAGAGTTTTACCTACAGCAGGAATCATTTTGATAGCCTTCAGTAAGCCAGAGTGGCTGTAATGTGATCTACGGCATGAGGAAGCCAAAGCAAAAAAAAAAAAAAAAAAAAAATGAGTGAGCCCAGGCTCTGATCATTACCACCTCACTCCGGTATGAGAACCAGCTGTTTGCTGTCCTTTTGTTCTTACGTGGCCCTCTTTGTCAGCTCTATATATATATATATGAAATATATTTTGTTTTCATTTTCCGCACCATCAGCTCTCTTGTGCCCTGCGTTGCTCTCTGAGTGTATAAGCCTCTTTTGAAATCAGCTGCCTTGCTCTTGTGGCAAACAGATTCCAGGAAGCAGGGAGGGAATCTATGTCCAAACGAAGGTTGCGGCCGGGTGCAGGCCAGCGTACGGAAATGTCTGTCTGTCAGTTTTCATCCAGACTGTAGGTCAAGAATGCACTTGCAGAATGCACACAAAAATACTGTACTTATTTTGCAGAATTCATCACTGTTATTTGCGACATTATTCTCCAAAAACTCCATTCACTTCATACCAAAAACAACTTTTTCCATCTGTTGGACTTTTAGCTTTCACGGAATGGAACAAAGTCCATTGCAGCTCATACACTGTTTGTATTTGAAAAAAAAAAAAAGTTGATTTAAAGGGGTAGGTTTGATCTCATAATGGATTTCAGTGAGCTCAGCACTCAGACACAGGACATCCATTTAAGTTGCTGTCAGTCTCAGGTCGAGATTTGGACTTAACCTCATGATCTTGTAAAATTGTGGTATGCAGGGCAGGGCTGCGCTGTGTGCAGCAGGCTGTGGTGAAGTGTGTTTAAGTCCCGTAATCCGCCCTGTTCTGTTTTCACTCCAGGTCTGCCTCAGTTGCTGTCCCGATTCGTGGAACTGTGTTGATCAATACGACTGTTTAGACATGAGAGAGGAATGGCTGCCGCTGCTTGGGAATGTTTCACAGAGCTGTATGAGCAGACAAGGGGCTCCTGTTAGCTTTTCACAAGTCACTCCAAGCACTTTTTCTTGAGCTCTGATTGGCTGATTTACCTGTGCCAGTGTCTTTCTTTGCTAATCTATTGTTGGCCAGTGTGTTTGCTCGGTGTTTTACAGTAAATCACCGTGGGAAGCCAGGGCCTTTGCTGCGGGTGTTGTTCGGAAGATTTCATGGCTTGTCTTGATGTTTTGCTGTGTCTCCTGGGGACACGCAGCGTTGATCCCCCCGTGCTTTTTTGTCTCGAGCGTGTTACCCGACCCACAGCCCTGCCTGCCCCCTCCTTCGTTTCAGAGATATTTTTCAGGACCGGTGCATGGAGCTGTGCCAACTCAAATAGAGACCTGCCAGTGTGCCCTTTGTCTGCTCTGACACCGGCTGGAGTGGCGTTTTTCTCCGACAGCCAGCATACGGGCTCCTGGAAGCTCACAGACAGACAGGCAGGCAGAGTCTAAACTGTTAGCTCAGGCTGCTCTGTTTGCACATGCCTGGCGTTGATAGGCATGTCACCATGGGAACGGCCAAGGAGCCAGGCCGTTGCTCGCCAATACTTAGAGAAAAATGGAGATGATAAACTAGCAAAGTGTCAAGTGAGACAGTAGTGTGAAGAGCGTTTATCTGGACCAACGGCTCTGTTCTGACATTTCTTTAAAGCCACGTAAATGCCTTACCTAATGGCATTTTACAGGTTTCATTGTGGACTTCTATCAAGAAATGTGGCAGTTATTCAGGTTCCTACTTTTTACGGTTTTATGCAACTAATTTTGATTGCTCAGTGACTCTGGAGGAGGACTCAGGCTCTTAGTTTGAGTCCATCTGCGGGGCAGACGTGTGAGGAATGATGGCAGAATTCAAAAACACAACGCGTGACCCCGACCTCAAAGGGAGATTGTGATAAGTGACTGCAATCGTCCATCTGTTAAATTTTAGCTGCAGACGAGTAAAGATGAAGTCACAGAAAGAGCGCAGACTGGACTTTTTTTACTTTTTTTTTTTTAATTCACAATATGAAAATTAAAATAAATGATGTAGGATCCCCAACATACACACACACTCTCTCACACACATGCACACTTTTACCCTCATGACATGAGTTGTTGGTGGGAGATGCAGGAACATGTCAGTATTGAAATCTCAAAAAAGCATATTTACAGGAAAGTTCAAATTAAAAAATATATTATAAATAACTATATTATAAATAACATCACTGGTCTGATGCATCTCGTTAGAAAGTGACAAGGAACCATTTTTTGTTTGTTCCAAGATGAGAGATTTGTTTTGTAAACTTCATTTTTATGCTTGTTAATGCGAGAAAGCAGGTGAGTCGGGATCAATAATAATTGTGTACACAAAGCCAGAGGGGTGGACTCGAGTCACATGTCTGACCTGAGTCAGACACAAGTCACAAATTTGGTGACTTTAGACTCAAAAACCAAAAAATCAAAAAAGATTTGCAAATTGACTGAGACTTTGACACCAGTGACTCGTGACTTGATGTCTTCTTGAGGACCAAAGATCAAAAAATATTTTCATCCAAAACTGCACCACAAATCAATTAACTTCCATAATTTCCTGAATGAAATGGACTTTCTTCATTCTCAACAACTCAACACTTAATTTCCCAGATTCATTTTGTTTGAATCAATCCAACAGCACCCAATGAAGTCGCAGGACAGAACAATGAACAACTAATGTCACATTATTGAGCTCCAGTTGGAAAAAAATGACATCAAAGATCGTTTTGTTTTCAGCAAAACTACATGTTGGTCGAGAATGCGCTTGCACAATTCACAAAGAATTACAACACTTATTTTGGCAGAATTTAATACTGTACAAAAAAGGCTGAAAACTAGGGGATCTGAAAGGGCAAACAAAAACATCTGGGATGATGTAAAACATGAAACATTATACTCCGAAAAACTCCATTCATTTCAAACTTGACACAGCCTTTTTTATTTGCTGGACTTTTAGCTCTAAAGGATCTTTTTGGTAAACCGAACAAAGTCCGCTGCAGCTCATAGATTGTTTGTATTTGCAAAAGAAAAAGAACAGTTTCAGAGGGACGGGTTTTATCTAATAACGGATTTCAGTCAGCTCAGCTCTCAGAGACAGAACATCTGTTTCAGTTACTGTCGGCCTCAGGTTGGAGAACAGAACGATGAAGAGCCAACATTGCATTACTGAGCTCCAGTTGGCAAAAGAGATGATAAAGAATTTTGTTCCACTGGTGGTCAACAAAAACAACTTGCTGATCAAAAATTTAAAGATACAACAAATTCAAATTTTATTTTACATTTGAAGTTGCACAAAAACAGTCAGTTGAGCTCCGTTTTCAGATTGACAATGCAGTTGTTGAGACTGCAAAGCCTTGAGATTTCCTTGGGACTAGCAGAACAATAAGTTGGTTCCACCTCTATGGTTATGCTCACACTGAAGTTGACAAGAAGGCCCGACTGATATATTGTTTTTCTGATAATATTGACCAATATTGGCCTATTGCAAATATATCAATGTCGCGTGTATTGCCTCCGATATGCGTGCGATATTTAAAAAAAATGCTTGGACTAGTCGTTTAAAATGATGTAATTACATAGTTTATCCAGCAGATCCATTATCCATTGTATAACTGGTAATAAGTGAAGTATTTACTGCTCAATGCACTGATGTGTCCGTAACATATCTTTGTCACGTGTATTTGATAACCACATTCAAAATATTTTATATAGAATATCGACAGATACATCGGAATTTTCATACTCCCTAATATCAGTATCGGCATCGGCCCCAAAAATCCCGTATGGGTTGGGCCCTCATGGACATTCATTTAACTGGTGCCACATCTCATTGCAGTCAGTCTTACAGGCATTGCATGTTGTAACTGGAAGAAACATGGACAGATTGTATTACATGAGGGTAATCAGAAATCGCAACTGTGTTGATATATTTTATGGAAACAAATACATATTGTTAAAGTATTTTCATCTCTGTTATATATGATTCATTATAGCTAATCCAGTGAATGCCCCCTTTGTCTGACTGTTTTTTTTTCTCAGCCACATTGTGTTTGGCTTCATCAAGTCTGTCAGTTCTCGTTCTCACTGCAGTATTTAGACGCCTTTCATCATTTAGAAATTATGTAAAAATCAAGTTAAGAGCAAATAAATTGCACTGATTGATGGAAAATAAGCAAACATGTTTTATGGCATGCATGATTGCTGCAACAATTATTAGGACTGTGTGCAAGCCGTTTGGGTTTCATGCAACATTAACATCAGTCTCTCTTGCTGAATTACAGAGGAATCTTCCTGGACACCATCCTGCCACGCTATGATGTGAACGGAGTGCGACCACCCATTGGCCAGAGAACCAGACTGAGCAAAGGAGATATCGCACAGGCACGCAAACTCTACAAATGCTCCAGTAAGACCAAAATGACAGATCCTGTCTGCTATGGGTTTTTCCGGTCTATTTTTGCATGTGTGTGCAACATAACCCTGAGAGAGAGCTCTGTAGTTTTTTCCTGCCTACTTTTGATGCAGCTCACACTGCGTGGAAATAGCCAAGCATCTACTATTGATGTGGCGTGGTGCCTTGGCTACAGCGTCCAAGACTCCTAAGCTGGGAGGAGTATAAACACTCCCCAGGGACAGAAAGTTTGTCGTCACTCTTTCCAAGATAGACGTAAAAGAACAGCTGGACTCAAGAGGACAATGACTAAATGATTGCTGGGAAGACGTTCATGTCGGCACATTACAACATGTTCAATGTAAACTGTGAGGCCATACACTGAGGAGAGTTACATAAGCCTGGCTCTTTTCCGAACTGCTCACTTTGTTTATGCTTCCAGAGAGGAGACAGAGGATTTAATGCTGTTGTAAACAGAATTTATAGCATTAACAGATGTACAGTGAGAACAGCCTTCTGCTGAATGGATTTGATGTCAGACAGTTAATTGTAGGTCAGGCCAGGACAGCTGTGCTGTCAGCCTCACATTAAAGCTCAATGAATAGACACAGTGATGGTCAGCGGAGCAGGACCGGCCAGTGTGGTTTTACAGGAAGTTTTAACCTTAAATGAATGTATATGTGTGCATAAAAGCATTTTGTCTCTTTCTTCGCGACGATCTGTCTCGTGAGGAGGGAACAGACTGGATGACGTGACACACGGTGTGGGGGATGAGATGAGGTAGTGAGTCTCCACGTGTTCTTGGAAAAAAAAAAAATCCTTAAAGAGCCATTCATGCGGCATTCCTGGGAGCATTTGTCATTCGATGTGTGCCCTAGTGCTTTTTTAATGGGTCAGAATGGGCAAGCCTCTGCCAAGTGTTTTTACACACAACTCGCGGATCAGCACGGCTCGTTTTTATTGCTTACACACAAACCGCGAGGGAGGCAATGAACTCAAACAGTCGAGGAAGCTGTTTTCCTTACTCCTGCTAAAAGCAGCCCAAGGTAAAGATAACACAGAGGTATTAATGAATGCGGCCACACTTCTCAAGATGGACAACTGAAGATGCAATCTCTGTCATTTCCTCTCTGTCTTAATTAAACATCTTTCCCCCACTTGACTTGAGCTGCCCTCGGCCTTTCCTTCCTCGCACACTTAGTTATTTTGCCAGTCAAACTAAGGTCGGTTTTTCACTGGCAACACGTACATAATGCATCACATCCTCCAGCGGGCCGGGTTATTTATAGTGGGCCAGGTTTATTTTCAGAGGATGCTCAGAGAAAGTGTCTCACACTCTCTACTCCTTTGTGTGATCATCATCTGGAGTCGCTGGGGGAGGGGAGGGGTGAGGCGCAGGGTTGTGGGTGAATATTACCAGCAGATGTGCCTTTGAACATAAAAGAGCTGCCCTTTACTTCACATTCGGTGTCGCAATCCAAGCATAACTCCGAATGTGAGGTGCAGCGAGGTTTCAGGAGAATTACCTCACGGCTCATGTGTGTGTTGTATTAGCTTGATTTAGCGGTTTAGGTGTTTTCAGGCAGAGACTAATTGGCAGCACATCATGCTTACACGCTGCTCTGCGTGTGTGTGTGTGTGTTTCTGTGAACAGGATGTGGGGACAGTCTGCAGGACAGCAGTGGCAACTTCTCCTCTCCCGGCTTCCCCAACGGATACTCGGCCTACATGCACTGCATCTGGAGAATATCAGTCACACCAGGGGAAAAGGTACAAGCTAATAGAACGAGACCGGTCAGCTTTGAGATACAAAAAAAACAATTTCACTGACTTGTCACGTTGATGTGGTGTCTTGGTTGCTTCTTTCTTATCTGACCTTTGGCTCGAAGCCTGTCAATAATCACATTTTCTTGTTTTTTAAGATCATACTCAACTTCACCTCAATGGATCTGTACAGGAGCCACTTGTGTTGGTACGATCATGTGGAAATCCGTGATGGATACTGGAGGAAGGCACCACTGAAAGGTCAGTTAAAACAGAAGAATTCTCTATTCAAACTGACGGCTAATTTTATTATCCATTAATTTGGTAATATGAGGCTTCTTTTCTGCCTTTATTTTACAGTGCATTCAGTTTAAAAGCATGGCTTATTGATTTCATGTTTCATATTTTCCTGAAAACCTGCCTGTTGCCTTCAAACAGCCTCTGCTTGCACTTAGATCTGCTCTGCCTCAACTCACATTTATTGTTGCTTGCACCGACTTCCTGTGTTCCAGCTTCAAACTTTCTCCACACTCTGCGTGTGTGAAATGACTGCTCCCAGATTTTTTGCAACAACCTTGTCAAAATTGTCCAGCCAATGAAGTGCCAGGTGTAGTTTTGACCAATGAAATGACCCATGTCTCACTGTGGCTGCATTCGGTTTACTTCCTAGAATGTGGATGGCAGCAGTTGATAAATGTGGCTAAAGTTTAATTTACCAAAGAAATAGGAAAGGAAAAATAGGGAAAAGCCCTAAAATTGTTATTTTCTCAATTAAGGGTTGACACTACAAACCAAAAAAATTAAGTCTCCATGGGTCAAGTTTAGGGCTATGTTAAAAAATCGATCCAGCAATATTTCGCGAAATTTGTTTTCGTGTTATCTGTATCGTATTATGAACCTTAACCTTGAAGTTCAGTGACACAAAAGAACACTTACGCATCTCATTTTCATACTTTCAGTTTCTGTGTTTCCAATGTTTCAGTGTGTCCAGTTAAAGTGCAAGAGTGCACTTAAATTTCATTTGTCATTTCGATGCCATGGCAGCTACATCAGTATGTTTGGTAATTTTCGAATACCATTCAAACAAACTGGAAAGGAAATTATGAATTAAATTGTTCTGACTCAATTTGTCAGTTATCAATATACTGAGTTGTGTTATATGAAAACTACCCAGATTGTACACAGGAACTTGCGTCTGGTTTTACATTTTCAGTGAACTATTTTGAATATCGCAATATATTGTTGTACAATCACATAGTGACCCATGTATCATAATGTGTATCGTATCGTGATGTTATTGCCAATACCCAACCCCAGTAAATTTTTGTGATTTTAGGCTGTTTTTCTACCGTAATATGTCTTCTTTCCAAATAGTTGGACAAAAATGTCCCAATTCTGCACTTTAGCTGTTTATTTTAGTAAAGATTTCTGTTTCAGAGACTTTTAAAAATTTTCGCATATTAGAAGATGACCTAATTTGTAAATTGAAAATATTATAGTATTTGTAATGTAAACTTGTAATACAAAAAGTAATTGTCTCATTTTTGTCTGAATATAAATGGAATTTTTCAGCGTAGATGTCTTCCCCCTTTTTTCTCAGGGCCATAAATAACAACTTCAGCAAGATTTACAAATTTTAAGTTCTACAAATTTGGCAAAAACAGATTTTTTTTTTATGGCTGTTGACAGTAGTCCTGATTTATGGAGTGTTAAAAAGAGATATCTCAAATTTCCCCTGTGAAAACCTTTGACTCTAATACGTCGGCACAGGAAACAGGAATTTTGAACCTGGTGTTATTGATTGTTCAGATTTCTTATCTGGAAATGAATCATATCTAGTGTATATTTGATTTGATAATACATCATTTACATATTTAAACAAAAAAAAAATCAAAATGTGTAATACAATGCAATGCTTGTCTTAATGCAAGTATTCAAATGTGGAAAGTTCATTGTAAAATTTGCTTGATAAATCCCACAGCAAAGAAGTGTTTCCAAATGTCTTGTTTCGCCTATTGAAGACATTTATTCTTTTTCATTTAAAAAAAAAACAAACACATTAGTTTGATTTATTGTTGAAGTTATTTCTTGGCTGTTGCCTCGAAGAGTGACAGTAGTGACTGCTACACACAGATTTTATGTGTGTTCAAATGTAAACATATGTGAATTGTCTTCAGCTATTTAGGGATAAAGGAGTTTTGACGGGTGAGATACAAAGTGCTGAGGACCTGCAGTGTAAAAATTTTAAATTATTTTTGAAATTCTAAAATATAGATGACAACTGTGAAAGCAGTTCTTGTTTGTTTTTCTATTTTTTAGCACTGTCTCTATTTCCTTTTTCATCCTCACACAGTTTACCAAGTTTCTCTGAAGCTGTGTTGAGTATTTCACAGCCATCGCAGGTGTCTTGATGATCAAATCTTGTTCTTTTTTGTGTGTTCCTCCACCTGTGACCCAGGTCGTTTCTGTGGAGATAAGCTCCCTGAGCCAATCATCTCCACCGACAGCCGACTGTGGATTGAGTTCCGCAGCAGCAGTAACTGGGTGGGAAAAGGTTTCTCCGCCGTTTATGAGGGTAAGCACTCCTTCCCCGACCTCTTTGAACCCCATTCCAGCAGGTCGTTCAGCTGACTGAACGCATGGCCAGTCACACATCCAACAATGTGCCTAGAGGCTGCAGTAATATCCAAGTTTTTGGCTCCCCTACTGCTGATGTGTCAGGCACTTTACGCCGCATTAATCAGATTTTGGCCGGCCCTCACTTTCAACTCCATTGTTTCCAGACTGTGCAAAGGGACGATGTGCGTTAGTGTGTGAGGCGTTTCAGCTAATCCACATTGCGTAAATCAGAAAAGTGAGCACACATTTTGTTTTTTTAGAGGCATGTGTAGATGATATTGCTATCAAGGGAGCTCAGTATCGGTTTTATTGTTTTTACTGTCACATGCAGCCATCTGTGGCGGGGAGGTGAAGAAGGACAACGGCCAGATCCAGTCGCCCAACTACCCTGACGACTACAGGCCCAACAAAGTGTGTGTGTGGAAGATTACAGTCGCTCAGGGCTACCATGTCGGCCTGACCTTCCAGTCATTTGAGGTAAGACACCTGCGCTTTGGTATTTATTAAATCAAATAAATTTTTCCTGGTGTGGATTTTATGACTGATTTGGGGATTTCACTGGTGTCTGACTCTAACCTCAAACCCTCTAATCCTCCCCAGATTGAGAGACATGACAGCTGTGCGTATGATTACCTGGAGGTGCGTGATGGAAACTCTGAAAACAGTCCCCTGCTGGGCCGCTTCTGTGGCTACGACAAGCCAGATGACATCAAAACCAGCTCCAACCAGCTGTGGATGAAATTTGTCTCAGATGGCTCTGTCAACAAGGCTGGCTTTGCTGCTAACTTCTTCAAAGGTCAGCAGTTACAGCTTGTAAAATCTCATCTGAGTGTCTGTCGTTATCTTATAAATATCACAGGTGTATACGTGCATGTCAGATATTTAAATTTCGCTTACAGCGCCAGGCACTGTGCCTGCTCTCTGCTCTTGTTGTGGAGGGTTTCTCTTGTAAGCCACAGAGGCAGGGGGCCAGCTAACAGGGTCCGAACATATCTTTGTGTTTTCAGAGATGGATGAGTGCTCCAAGCCGGACAACGGTCGCTGTGAGCAACGCTGTGTCAACACACTGGGCAGCTACAAGTGTGCCTGTGACCCAGGCTATGAGCTGGCTGCTGACAAGCGCAGCTGTGAGGGTAAGTACAGGGAGAAAAGTCACCAGCCTTGCTCAACATGTAATTTACATTCTAAAGCTCTTTACACAGTTAGACACCCAAATCCAATAAGTACAGTCATCCCGTAAAACTGAGTGAAGATGCCAACGTTGATGCTTGTGCTGGCCGCGCAATAACTTTAAAGGATTCGAGTCACAACAATGCAATTATTATTTTTATCTTAAATTATATGTTTTTGGTTGAGAACTAACTACCAGTACACAAGCGGTACAAAATCTGGTTGACCACTAAACCGCCATCCATCCCTGCAGAAAGTTCCCTTTTCAGCTTTTGCAGAAAAAAATAAAGAATGAAAATTAAAGATAAGGACATTAAACAGAGATAACTCAACCTGCAGGGAAAGCTCATCTACATTAACTTTAATGCAATACAGCGCATTCACAGCATATGCACTCACATTACCCCTGGGACACACTGGATGCGTTAGCAGCGCGTGTGCGTGGTCTTACCGAACTGCTGCGTCTCTCGCGCGCGTGTGTCTGTTCACACATAATGCGTCTCTGCAGCCCGCAGCTCCAGCCCGGCACAACAGCCCTACTGTGTTTTTACACAACTTTCCCTTTGATAATCACTATAATTATATTATATTTCTTTATAAATGTCATTTATATTTAGTTTGACTATTAGGCAAGCTTGCTCAATCATAAATAATTATAAATAAATTCAGCAAAGCGATTAAACAAACATACAGAGCAGTTCCTCTTCACTTTGTGTCGCTCATTTTAAATGCATTTTCAGTTGTCTTTCCATACAACAAGCATAAACACTTTCATTGTCCTGCCATGATAGTATATGTAAGTATGACTGTGTACATTTC
>JAQLOL010000022.1:10376543-10393777 GCA_029783665.1 Naso thynnoides
TCCTTTTTGCCGAGAACCGCGCATTTGTCACGGTAGAAAGAGGCGAAACTCCGAATCTCTAGATGATGCACAGCAGTCGCCTCGCAGGACTTGAGTCGCGCTGCTCACACTGCAGAGTAGCTGCTCTGACCTGTTTCTATGGACGCCGAAGTGAAAACCAAGTTGTAACTCCACACACACACAGTGTGTCCGAGGGGTAACAGTTCACAAATCCACAATTTCACTCAAACATTGCAAACACCTCCACTGTGTGCAGTGAAAATGTTGCTTTAAAATTCCTATGAGGAATTTTTGACTGATTACGATGCGTCTAAATTTAATTCTGATGCCTCACATCTTACCTACATCAACAAATGAGACCATCGGCGAGGAGATTTGAGATTATTATTCTGTCTTTCAAAATGCCTTTGCCCACTCCACTCAGGCAATGAAACACTTTACGGCACACAAACTGGGAGAGACAATGTGTTGTTTACGAGCATGAATGATCAACTTTTTTCTTTTTTACAATCTATGGTCGGAAGCTGGAAGATATTTTCCTTTAAATTATTTCAGTAATTCATGTTTATGGCCGTAGTGGTGTTGTACAAGTCAGTGGTGTGTTTCTTTCACTCTCTTTCAAAACAAATGCTCGCACTAGACAAGACCATACGACAGTACGCAGTACCACTTTTGTCCACAGGCGCTGCTACAATCAGCACAAAGTGAGAGTTCCTCTGAGGGGCTTTCCTGAAAAATAATTCAGTTTTTTACAATTATACTCAAGATCTTAAACACAGAAGAAAAAATTACATAGAAAACTGGTGCCTTATATCCACACAAGTACCGTAACTTATCCAACATCTCCCCAAAGTCCACATGTGATAACTTACGATCCATGTTTCAAAACAACCCCTGTTGTAGTTCTTAAGGATCAACACAACACATCATTGTAGCTAAAAATAGGCAGGTGAGGGAACGTGCAGCACCAGTTGTTGTAACATGTTGTTTATTGCGTAACCGATGCAAATCTCTCTGAGTCCCCACAAGCAGTTAATGGGTTTATTCAGTACTCAGAAAGGATATTCCACAGGCTGTATGGTTTGCACTGTGACACTCTGAAAGCATCCTGTGGAACATTCAGTTATGTTATTTATTTTCTGTCTGCACATCTGCAACTGAATCACACTAATGTTTGTCCTCATCTCTTCTCGTGTCCTGATTTCTGTCTAGCTGCCTGCGGAGGCTTCATCACCAAGCTGAACGGGTCGATCACCAGCCCCGGCTGGCCCAGAGAGTACCCCCCGAACAAAAACTGCATCTGGCAGCTGGTTGCCCCCACGCAGTACCGCATCACTTTGCTCTTTGACGTCTTCGAGACTGAGGGCAATGACGTGAGCACTGGGTTTATATTGAGTCGGCACGGGGTGGGTTTGTTCTTTTTTGTTTTGATTTGTTTTTTTTTCTCTCTCTCTCTTTTTTCACACTTCACCTGTCCACCTGCAAAAATAATAAAGCCATCTTCTCCTTCTCGCGTTATGTAATTAAAAGCAAATAAAATGTCCCAGCCTCTTCACATGCTCTGTTCTTCTGCTCAGGTTTGTAAGTACGACTACGTGGAGGTGCGCAGTGGATTGTCAGCTGACTCAAGGCTACATGGGAAATTCTGTGGGGCAGAGAAACCGGAGGCAATCACCTCGCAGTACAACAACATGCGCATTGAGTTCAAATCAGACAATACAGTGTCCAAAAAGGGCTTTAAAGCTCAGTTCTTCTCAGGTGAGTCTTCTGCAAAGCTTCACGAGTCTTTTTCCTGATTCATTTAGTCACTGAGTTGTTATCTGTCGCTCTCAAGAGGGAACATTCACCAAAGATGTGTCCTCTGTGCTTCCTCAGATAAAGATGAGTGCTCTAAAGAGAACGGTGGCTGTCAGCACGAGTGTGTCAACACCTTTGGGAGCTATAGCTGTCAGTGCCGCAGCGGCTTTGTGCTGCACGAGAACAAACACGACTGTAAAGAAGGTACTTCATCTCAAATTCTTGCCTGTTTGACATGGTGGCACATGTATTCCTGTTCTTCAGAGCAGCCATTAGTGTCAATCAGGATGTGTTCACTTGTGTTAGAAACAGTTTAAGTGTTGGAGTTACCATATTAGCATGATACAGAGGTCATTGTGTCTGTTTTACAGCTGGCTGCGATCACACTGTGAATAGTGTGAGTGGCACCATCACCAGCCCCAATTGGCCAGATAAATACCCCAGCAAGAAGGCGTGCACCTGGGCACTCACCACCACTCCAGGCCACCGCATCAAAATCGTACGTGTCACTTCCTCCTGCCTTCCGTGTAATTTCACTTGTCAATCATGTAGCGGTTTGTGTGTGGCTCGTTGTGACACTGAATTAATGAAGCCACTGAGGACATCTGTGTTTACTGTACTGATGTCAGAAGCTGTTGTGCCGTTTCTAACGATGATGTGTGGCTCCCCCTTCTGTTATTATCTGCATTTTTGTCTGTTTTGTCACTGGCATGCAGTGGTTTAGAATAAAATGCAGCATCCTCTAAAAGAAAAGTAAGTTGTTCATGTAATAGCATCTCCAACATGCCTGTTATTAAATGCAAAAAAAAATGGAGGACAAGTTTGCTAGAAATAACACACATCACTGCCAAGATAACATCTTTTGATTAAAAAACGCTTAGAGTTTGATCTCCTTATTTCTATTTATAACACTTCTTTGAAGATAGTCATCATCTTTTATGTATCTTTTAGCTTTATTGATGTTGAACAAGATGGGCTGTTGCATTTTCCCTCCCACACATGAACTCAGAGCCCTCAGTGCTGATGAAAAACGATGATTACAGTTTAGAAAATGATCACAATAATTACGTCTAGGCACATACACACATACTTAAATGTGCACATACATGTCTGCATATTAAAACTGAAAAAGAGACTAGTTTTTCATAAATAAATGTTAAATTAAAGAAGTTGTCTTAACTTGATTTCAAAAAATGTCATAAGTGAACTCTAATATATTTTATGAAAGATCTGAGTTTTAGTTGATTATGTTTGAAGGCTTTCAATTGTGGGATGCAAGAAGAAAGCTCATTGATACAAACGTGGAAACACACATAACAAACATTTTTCCGATGTCTCACTATAAGGTGCTTTGCTTGTATTAGGCAAAGTTTAACCAGCTTACTTTCATTAGTTCTTAGGTCCAAAGCTTCTTACATAAGACCAAAAACACAAACCTCTGCTCACATAGGGATTTCTTTGTGAATGATGGAAAATGTGCTGATTATTGCTTTCCAATCTCCTCACCTTGTTTCGCGGCAGGCCTTCAATGAGATCGACCTGGAGGCCCACCTGGAGTGCGCTTACGACCACATCGAGCTTTACGACGGGCGAGATGCAAAAGCTCCCAGTCTGGGTCGCTTCTGTGGCACCAAGAAGCCGCCGCCCATCACATCGAGCAGCAACAAGCTGTTCATCCGCTTCTTCTCGGATAACTCCGTGCAGAAGAAAGGCTTCGAGGCCTCCCACACTGCAGGTAAGAATAGATGCTGTTGGTAGCCGCAAAGAGGGATTCCAGTAAAACCCCCAAACCTTAAAGTTTTTAGGTCATCAAATTAAATTTAGGTCAGATACTTACATATTGAACTTAAAGGATTACTTACAGGCTTCTGTTTAGGTCACAAATCACCACCCTGTCTGAGAATGATTATGACTCATGTTTAACAACAGAGCGAGTTTAAGTCCCCTTTGTATCTGGATGACGGTAAAACCACAAACTAGCCAGAGACCACGGCAGCTGCACTTACCGCTTATCGAAACTGTACTCTGCCCACAAAATGTCCAACTTGACTCAACTTTCCTGTGCACAGAGTGCGGCGGCCGCCTGAAGGCTGAAGTCAAAACCAAGGACCTGTTCTCACACGCTCAGTTTGGGGACAATAACTACCCCGGAGCCTCCGACTGTCAGTGGGTGATCTCTGCAGAGAAGGGCTACGGCGTGGAGCTCATCTTCCAGACCTTTGAGATAGAGGAGGAGGCTGACTGCGGCTACGACTACATGGAGCTCTTCGATGGAGCTGACACCAAGTCTCCACGGCTGGGACGTTACTGTGGCTCAGGGGTGAGAACATTTTCATCACTCTCTAATTGTGTTTTCTTTCTGCAAACACAACTTATTTCACAGTATAACAGCAGGAGTGTTCAGGCAATTGTTTCGGAATTGGTGCTGCTGCTCAGTAACCTTTGCCAGCAGTTTGTAAGAGGGTGACTTTGTGAACCACCCAGAGGCTTTTCACTCCAAACTCCGGCTTTAATCACTTTGTCAAAGTTGACGTGTTCCTCTGGGTTTGGGAGTGTTGCTNNNAGGCGGTTGTAGGTCGGCACAAGTCGTCACTCCCCGGGCGCCGATAGCCTATCAGAGTCTCTGGCGCTGGGTTGTAACTGCATGTGAATCAGCCAATGCTGAGGCTGCAGCTAGAGTCTGGAACAATGAGGCCAGCAGGGACGAGAAGCACACGTTTCCTTAGGTCAGAGTACAGCTTGATCTCATTTACACACCTCCGTAATAAGCTCTGGCCTTTTACTCACGCCTGTTCTTATGAATCGTACACCAGAGGGGACGTAACACCCCCTGAAGCCCCGGGGAGCGGCTCCTCAATCATGTTTCCTTTTATAAAACAGGTCGAAATAAACTGACACAATTCAGTCCAAAGTAGGGTGAAAACTCATTATAGTGTGGGGAGGCTTACTTTAGCTCAAGGGCTTTTCTCAGTTAAGTAGTAGACAGCGTGTTGCTGGGTCTGCTATAAAAATTGTAGTCCACTTTCTTTCCTGTGTTTCAAATCCATTTCCCAATAAATCAAGCCTTATGGGCTACTGCAGATATATTATTCATGTTATGAAAAGCAGCTTTAATCAACAGTCTGCTGTTTTACAGTTGGTCGCACAAGCTTTGGCTGCTCTGGCATCGCAGTGCCTCTCTTTGTCGTAGTCACAGTGCAGCTGCTTCAACCAGCTAATTATTTTCAGTATTATGCTCAGAATTAATATTCATGTGATAGCACCAGTCTGACAAACAGCTGGGTCAAGTGTTGCATATTTTCTGCTCTCACATAATGCAGTTAATTCCCCTTTTGTTTCATTGGAAACAGTTTTGGCAGACTTCATACTAAAGAGAGCAGAAATATATGAAGTGCTGTGCAGTGTACGTCTTTGTTCAGGGAAGACATGAGCTCTGTGGAGTCGTGCACCTGGAACTAATCATCAGAATGTATTTCATCCTCACTTCAATAGCAGCCAAAGCCTTAATCAGAATAACTGGAAAGGGCCAGTCCTTGTCTGGACCCTTTTGTGGCCCCTGGCTGTTACAGACCCAGCAGTTTTCTGCAGTCAGAAGCCATTCGTCATGGTCACTGAATTGACTTCAGCTTCGGCATATGAGAAGTATTAAGTTTTAATTGAAGTGCAGTCAAAGAAGCAGAAAGCAGCAGCACAAATGAATCCGTTGTTTTGTCCCTCCTGACAGCCTCCAGAGGAGATCTACTCGGCCGGTGACTCCATTGTGATTAAGTTCCGCTCCGACGATACAATCAACAAGAAAGGATTTCACGTCCGCTACACCAGCACCAAGTTCCAGGACACACTGCACTCACGCAAGTGACCAGCGGGGGCCGGAAGGGGCCGTGCAGGGCAGAGGGGCAAACGAAGGGGCCCCCAGGGGAGGCGCCAGCCTGACGCTCGGAAACCTTCGGCCACCAAGATGAATCAGACACGACAGAACAGCCGCAAGACCACCAACCGCACCTCAGCTCCTAGGGGCTCTAGCTCCCCCCACAGACTGTGAGGAGTAAAGCCATTCTGCAGTACACCTTGTTTTTACCTTTTTATGGTTAGGATTGGGGTGGGAGGATGAACGTCTGCTTTAGGCAGACAGTAGGGGAAAATTTATTGACCAAGTCCCCTCCAGATAATTTTTTTGTTTCCTTCTTTTTTTTTTCTTTTTTTTTTTTTAAAAAAAAACATGCCTCCTAATGAGGGGCACAAAGGAAAACAGTGGATTCTCAGGACCTGTAGGAAGGCAGGCATCAGCTGGATAGATCCCTGCTTTTGTCGGGCCAGCCCACCACATCCAGGGAGAGGAGAGGAAGAGGAGGAGGAGTATGGTAAGTCCTCCTGCACTCCTCAAGAATTGCTCTCCTCTCCTCACACTTTCATCCCTTTGGTTCAAGGATTCCTATCTGTAAGAGGATTAGAAGGACTTGACTTGAGATTTTGATACTGTATGTCAGTCAATTGCATGTAATTACAAGGAGAGAAGGAAAACTGTACAGTGACAACACCAGCATTTGTAATTGGCATTGTCCTGGCAACCAGTGGCAAGATTCTCGATGTTACCATTAACAAGGAAATTAAGGAAGCAGTTATCTTATTAAAGGACTAATAAATGAGTTGTGGTCCATGTCTTCTGGTTGGTAATTGCTTGCCTAGTGACTGGCTTTTACTGTACCTCCATGTATAAAGTAATGTGTATGATATTTCAAAGGGAACATGTGCTTTTCTCAGCTCAAACCAGTTAGCACTTTACAGTGAATTGTTCCAAAATCATGAGCTTATGAGTTTTTGTGAAATGTAATGCCAGTTCACTTATTTTTAAATGCATTTTATCTCTCTTATTCTTCATTGTTTTTTTTTTGTTTTTTGTTTTTTTATTTGCTCCATTTAGTTCCTCGGGCATACTTGAACATTGTGTGTGCCCTGTAACACGGGGTGATGAAGATATGACTTATGTTTCCGTGTTGATTCACAGTTCAGATGTAAAATAATTTCTCTCCAGAGAAAATGCCTTTTCTTGGTACAATGAAGTATTTCTCAAGAACCAAATGAGCCTGGGTATTTATTGTTATAGTAATTACTTATATCATGTAAAGGTGGAAAAGGTACTGTTGAAATTAGCCCTATAATTGCCTTCTAATGTGTAGCCATTGGTCTATGTTGAATATACTATGTTGCTCACTCGTTCCTTTTCTCCCTTTTTATTTCTCGAGAATAATGTTGTGTGATCTTGCAACAGTCTGACACATCTGTCTGATGTCTGACCTTTGTTCATCGCATTAACCGACAGCTGTAAACCTTTTTATGCTATTTCAGTTAAACCTCGTCCTGCACTGCACTGCCTGAGCTGCTGTTTGAGTGCAATCCAGGACATGTGAGTAGGAGTCGTAATACAGAAGCGAGTACCTAAATGTCACACTGGTCTCTCTTTGTAATAAGTTTGAGAGGATTTTTCAGACAAGCTGCAAAATATAAAAAAAAAACAACAAAGCAAATATAAATATCCCTCACTCATCTCATCTCTGGTGCTGTATTTATAGATGGAGCTTGTCGTTTCAGACTACGGTCAGAAAGAATTTCATTTTTCACCTTGCTAAATATTCATTACCCTACACGTAACCTCTCCCCCGCAATAATTATTCCATTACTATTCTGTTGTAAAAAAAAAATGGTGAGCATAGCAACATTGTCGGAACAGAAAAATGTTGAAGTGACCCGACTTAAAATCCCTTTATTTAACTCAACAAAAAAAGTGCTGCAAAATACATGAAGATGCAACCAGACTGCAGTGTGGCTGAGAAGCTTTTTGAAAAATCACACTTAAAAAAAAGGTTCAAAACACATTTCACAATCATGAAAGACCGATTATGATTCTTGGAAGGTGCTTCTACATTTCCTTTCTTACATAAACTATTTTTTTTAGGTTATTCAGCATATTTTGGATTTGTGTTACCTTTAATACACTTACCATTCAGGGGCAGCTCTGCCAAGTTTCAACCTCATCTCTATCTATTGCATCTCTATATTATGTGAAACCCATCAGTATTTTTTTTTCAATGTTTTCTTTGTTCTTCCCTGCTCTTCCTGGAACCAGTGACATCACTGGTTCCAAGAAGAACTACAAACTGTTTACCCCTCACCGTTCCCCTCACACGCCAGGCAAGATGGTGCCATGTTTGTTTTTAAGAGCATCCTCTGGCTGTGGTGGACCAAAAACCCCTCATAACTGAAAACAACACAATATTAAATAAAAGAAATGTTCAGATGAGATGGATAACAACAGCCATTGTGATGCGATGCGTCCTTGTACATGTAAGCACTGGAAGAAGTGTAGAACAACTCAGAAAACTTGGCTTTCTCTGTCAGTATAGCACAAACTGAGGAATTTATTGCTTCAGTTGATTACAGTTACCATCAACATTGATTGGACGTACACATGAAAAGTGGTGGATTTTCCCTTTAATACACTTATCTATATGAGAATACTCCTAACTTTTTTAATTGAAGTCAGAAGTAAACCAGTAAACCAAATCTCCTACTGAGATATAGTTGATTTAACACAAAAACTATACAGATGCATCAATACCTGAGCCTCGGGTATCTCCTTGTACTGAGTACTGATCCAATACTTGTTTTTAATTAATCAGCTGTATGCCTCGGTGCAGAAGAGACTGGGATCATCATTTATGTGAAAGATAAGTTCGACTTACACTGAAAATCAAACCCTTTTTTCCATTGTTGAACAGCCACCAACTCAGGCAGAAATGTTCCTCACTCTCTAGCTGGTGTTACTGCAGAAGTTAGTGACAGGAAGCAAAATGAAATGCACCTTTATCTCAAGTTAAAAAACTTTTTTTTTTTCAGTTGAAACATTGTTGGAGACATTTGGGCTAATTTAAATACACAAGGCAACAAAATATATATCAAAAACTGTCATTTGTTATAGGCTATGAATGTAGACTACTCAACTCGGATTTGTTCGAATAATGGCCCAGATACAATAAAACAGTGAAAGAAATGTAGTGTCTTTGCTCCATTTAAGCTGACTGCATTTTATTTATTTCCATATTGGGAAACATAACATCTTATTATTTGAAAATAATATTTCTTTATACACTGGCTGCACTTTCTTGTCATTTGCAAGAAAATTTGATCTTCATACAAGAAGAGCCTCTGAAAACTACTGACATTCTTCTTCTTATACAACACAATAAATCTGGTGCTCAGTCAAATCTAACATAAGTTTGCCAAGGTTTTTATGCTCTTATTCAAAATGATTTGTTTCCATCCTCCTACTTATGTCTCCTTCACGCAGGAACGAGACTTTATTGAGAACAACTTCCCTTACCTCCATGAAACATTAATGTGCTGCGATTCAATGTAAAATCTGAGCTGTTTCGCATGAATAATTACCGACATCTGACTGGAGACGTGGTGCTTTCCACTGTAGCGACTGTGACTGTGAACAAATCGTGACAGGTCTTCATCCTCTCCGCTGCTCCGTTGCATAACAATGCAGAAGAAAGCAGCACTGAGAAGAAAAGACTCGAGGCTCTCTGCACCTGTTTTATTACACATTCACAAAACACACACACACACATAAAACAGAAATATACGGCTCTTGCCTTGTGGCAATGGACTCAGTTCTCTCCTTGTGTTCTGATTTGACAAATGGCCCTCAGCTTCACTGTGACGGCCATATGAGTGGTGCTCTGAGCGTTGTGAGGAGGGAGCGGAGGGCCTGTGAGTGTGATGAAGGCGGGTAAACAGACACCTGAGGACCCGTGAAGAGGTCTCCTTTAGTGGGTGATGATGACACAAAAGAGAGACCTTGAAGGAGTTTGAGCTCTGAGATTTTAAACAGGTGAAAGTGTGAAAAAAAGAATATGATACCTTGCAGCGGTGGAATGTAGCCAAATACATTTACTCAGGAGCTGCACTTAAATACTCCAAGTATTTTCATTTAATGCAGCTTTAATACCTCTGCTTCACTACATCCCAGTGGGAATTATTGCAGTTTTTTACTCCACTACATTTGTCTGACATCTTTAGTTACTAGTAACTTTACACATTTCCAGTTTTCATTAGGGGTGGGGGAAAAAATCAATACATCATAATATTGCGATATTTTGCGTGACGATATTGTATCGATTCATAGATACCAAGTATCGATATTTTATTGAAAAAATTCTTAATAAACGTTGTGATTACAAACTCAGCTTTTTGTATAGTAGAATAATAATTAGTCGAGTTTTGACCACTAGATGGTGCTAAGTGCTCACTGGTGAGGTAATAAAAAATTATTAAAGGGAGATAAATTGACTGAAAAATGTATCTTATTGGATGAAACAGATGATTCTGACAGTGTTACTTGGGGAAAATGATTTGCAGTTCAAAATAGCGATAAAATCGCAGTATATGATTTCGCAATACCCGACATATCGCAATACCGTATTGGGACTAAGGTATCGTGATAATGTCATGTCGTGGGGCCTCTGGTGATTCCCACCCCTTGTTTTAATACCCTTCCAGGCCAGTGAAAAGCATGTTTCTTTAAATGTGTTCGTTTTTTTAACGTAAATGTTTGTGACTGTGTGTTCCCTTAAAAGTCTGAGAAAATTCTCCTTTAGAAGCTAAATAATCTACACTAAAACCCGCTTAGATTCAAGGTCAGCACAGACCAGTCAGAGGGTACAGCGTGTTGTTTTTGAGCAGAACACCCCAAAATCTTCTTTGTACCTAAGAAAATATATGATGCATTGATGTAGACAAAGCAACCAAAATGTAAAACATCACATATGTTATCAAACACAGACAGGGAACATTTTACTGCACAATCAGAACTTTACTTTAGATTTTTGCTGAAACAGTTAACATACTTTTACCTGTAAGATTCTGGATGCAGGACTTAATCTGATAGCGGAGTATTTTTAATGGTGTGTCATTAGTACTTTTACTTCATTGAAGAATCTGAATACTTACACTCCGAATATATTTTGTGTTGTATGCACAACTCATCAGGACAAGTGTGTGCTGGCAGCATTGCAAGGTCAGTTCAGTGTGTGTGAGAACAGCAATGAAACATTTACACGTTACACTTAACAAAACTGTGCACAGTATAAATCGGACTAGTACAGCTTTCGATTCAGCCACATGCGGACATCATAAACTTAGTTACAAATGTGGCTGAAAACACATTCAGTGCACAACTATGAGAACACAAGGGATGTTACACAAGCTGGCCGTGAGTCATGTGACCCAGTTACACTAATGTTCACGAATGTCGGAGCGCAGCACCATGATGGTGTTCACAACAGCAAGTCACAGAGCGCTGACGGCTCTTCACAACTCAACAAGTTACACTGATGAAAACTGTGACTCAGTCAGTGTTTCCCAACAGTTACTCAATCAGCTCCACCTTAAGGCTGAGGGCAATACTGGACCAAAAAATAAATACCTCAGCTGAATCATCATCTCAGCCTAGAAAGGTCAACCCACCACTGTGAGTCACACAGTCATTCAGAGGAGGAACCCATAAGGAAGTACGTACAATCACTGATTAATACAAGTGAAAACATGGAATTTGTGATGACAAACAGCTTATCATTAAGAAATAGATTGTGACATCTTTGTGCTGTGAAGTTCGGATCATTTCCTGATGTGATATTCCTCCTGAACGTGGAGGCTAACAGTTCTTATCTTTGCATACAGAGGAGCTCCTCTGCCTGACATCAGTGTGAGTTGGCTGACAGTTGTGTTTATGTGCTGATTGACTGCCAGGCCAATGCACCCAGCTGTCCTCCCACCCAGCACACAGCCGCCCCCAAGGCTGCGGCTGCCATCACTGCCAGGGTGGCCTTCAGCACAGCGCCGGGGGGTCTCCTGAAGCGGGCGGGGGCCATGCATGCCAGCATGGACACAGTCACAGTCAGGGTGAACAAAATGGAGACGGCGGTGTTAATGGCCACTATCTGGCCAAACTTAGCGAAAGGCACAATGACACAGAAGAAGAGGGGGACTGTGGAGATCACTGTGGTGACGGCGCTGGACACTATAGCAACCCCCACATGGTTCACTGCCTCCAGGGTCCGCCTCTGCCTCTCAGCCGGAGGATCCTGCCAACACAACACAGTTAAATGAGAGAAGGAGTAACATGTTCCTGCAAAGCCTGAGGTTGCACATTCCAGACTGCAGTTTCAGGAACTTTTCACCACAGATTTCATGGGCAAAAATTAACCTCAACCCAGGTCCAGGATTGAAGTTCTTTAGTGCTGTATTAGACTCAGGGAGAAGTAATGTTTGTGAAATTATCTCAAAATGTTTGGTTTGATCAATTATTCTGTTTTTAAAAAAAATAAAAATACAACAATCAAAGAGGGGAGATCCTTGCACGATTTAGAGAGGTGCACCACATGCTGCGCAGCCTACCACTGCCCGCTCTGTGCCTCAACTTTGTTAAAACCAACGAAGTTGAGCACAGTCAGAACTCATTTAGAGTCACATTTCAACCAGGGCAGTTTTCCATGAAGGTAAAGTTTGCAAACATTGTCTTTCAAATGTCATTTTAATTTTTCTGTGCTTTGGAAATAAACAAAGCATGATGGTAATGATCGCTTCCGTTTGAGCAATCAATAAAAACAATTTGTGCTCTAATTTGTTCGTGGTGACGTGACACTTGATTCAGATTTAGATTATTCGAACTCTAAAGATTAAGATTAGAAAATACTTATATGGCAATTCTATGTTCTTGTACTTGGGGCAGTGGTTCCCAAAGTGGGGATCACGAAACTCAGGGAGGGCTGCGCAAGATGCCTTCCGAAGAACAAACAATTTTTTGAGATAATATAAAATTGCGTTTTTAACCCATAATTGCATAAATTCTAAGATGCTGGTCGTCAGTGTTTGCATTGGATTAGGATTAATACTGCACATGCACGGCTGTTCACAACATTGTATGCCACCTCCAAGGTCGATGGGGGTCCCTGATCTTGATATTGTTATTATTGGGGTCCTGGGCTGAAAAGTTTGGGAACCCCTGATTTAGGGTATAGCCTACCATTCTTTACTTTATTGACTTTATTGAAAGAAACATCTATCGTCTACCTTGTGTGAGAAACAAGGGTCCTGAAAAGTGCAGCCTCTGGTTCTGCAGGGACCTAATGTTAAGAGAGAAGCTACTCCTCGTTATTAATGCCCCTTCGGGATACTCCTTGCCTTATTAAATCTGAAATCTTACTCATTAGCTTGTTTTAGCAAGTGTGTAAACAGAACACATGCTGTGGAAGGTTTATCTATTTGCTAATTAATTGCTGCTGTGAATAAATCTACACTCTCATACCGAGTTGTGCACAGGCGCAGAGGGCATGGTTTCCCCAGCCAGCAGGTATCCCTCCACCAGGTGCAGGCAGTAATCCACTGAAGATCCCACAAGTATGGACAGAGAAATGGCCTCCACTGCTCCCATCTCCCAGCCCAGCCAATACATCACTGCCACCACCAGACAGATCACTCCTGTGGAGGGCCAGAACTCATAATTCCACATATGATCCCGGCCCAGGCCTGATAATTCAATTTTAAACCGCATTTCTGAGTGTCACTTCCAAGCGTACAACTTCATCTCTTACCTAGAATTGTTATGAGCACTGGCAGCAGCAGCAGAGGATGTGCAGTAAACACAGACACAGCTGCCACACAGATGGCCAGAGACAGCAGTAGACTCCAGAGGGCACTCTCCACACCTACAAACAGACCAGAGAGCAGAATGTGATCAGATTTGTTCTTTTTCAGTTTGCAGAAAAAACACTTTGACATGCATGCCGCCTCTCTCTTGCCTATGATTTCCATGAAGATCTGCTTCCAGTGCTCGCAGGTCTGGAAGCCGCGCTGCAGGGCGGACGACTGGGGAAGCGAGGCGAGCTGCTCCTGGATGAAGTTTTCCCACTGAAGGAAGTCGGAATAGGTCTGAAAGGAGGATTTTCCCTTGTATGTGGTCTTTGGAGCAGAGAGGTAGGGTTAGGTTCATCAGTAACTGGAAGTGAAGTGGAAATGTGCTGCTCTGTGATGCAGAGAGATGAAAGCAAAAAGATGAAGGGACTCACAGATTCAAAGGCCATGGACAGCCAGCGGACTTTGCCTCCGTGCATCCCCACCGCTGCGTGGGACAGCTGCCCCGGGAGCAGGTTGGGTTCAGGGAGAGAGTGACACTCAGGATGGAGCAAAGGCAGAATAGATGACAGTTTGTTTCCTGAAGAGAACAAAGAGCAGACGTTTTACAACCTTTCATCCTCTATTTATGAATTTTTATTTGAATTTTGCACAGGAAGGAGTTAAACGCACTCCACACTACTCGCATAAAGGCCTGTCTGGTGCTTTCAGAATAGGGAAATAATGTAGAGAAGGAACTTAAGAGATTAAATTCAAAGTAGCTGGAGCACACAGATAACTAGCAAGAACTTGATTGCAGACTTGAAGTATTGTCAGTTCTTGTCAGTTAATCTCTAAAGTTTCTTCTCTCCATTATTTGAACTTTACGGCATGTTTTACCCTCTTTTGTTCAGGATTTAAATTTGTTGAAAAGTATTTTTAATTAGTTTTCTGCTATAAAAACAAGATTTTATCTGCCAATTATTTCCTTGGTTCACTCATTTTTTTGGTCCATAAAATGTTAAAAAAATATTAAAACAAACAATTTACGTAATTTCCAAACTACGTTAACATCCTCAGATGCTGCTTTCTACACAGCTAACAGTTCAAAACCTCCAAAAATATTTAATTTGTTATTAAAGATGGAAAAGATTGTGTGAATTTTTGCCACTTTTATTCAAAAATTACTTTAAAGATTAAATCAGTTCACCAACTTTTATTGAATAATCACCAAATCAATTATTCTAGAAGCTTTTCAGCTCTGCAAGGTTTCATATCGTTGTTGGATGTTATTTTATGCTAAATTAAAAGCTTTGGGGGTTACCTGAAGGCAAACACTGTGCTCCTCCGGGCTTCACGAGTTGTGTGTTGGCACTAATTGCTTTGCAGATTTCACAAAGACGCCCCATTTCCTGGAAAATATCAAAGTCTGGATCCAGTATAATGCTGCCCTTTGGAGAGAATTAAACACCACATCAGCCACATGAGAAAATCAGTCAGAAATCTGGCTCTGCTTCATTTCTCTTGATATTCAAATACTCTAACACAGATGTGACCCTCACCATGTCACCAATAACGTGATTGTCTCTGTGTTCGGTTCGATTGACTCCCAAGATGCCAAACACAACAAAAACCATCGCCCCGGTGTCGACCAGAGGACGCACTGCCGGTTGGCCACAAGCTCCACCACTACAGGGGTTGAAGCCAAGTGTTTTGGATGGTTTCGTCTTGGCAGCAGATGAAAGATCTTTGAAAGTAGAATTTTAAAAAAATCTCTTAATGGCATTTATTTATACTTTTTAACATTTAGTATGAGCACAAGTGGAGAGCTGTTGAAAAATCCTCCAGTTGGTTCACAGAGTGCCACTTTAACAAGCTGTACTTAAAAGAAGTGTCATCTCACTGAATTTTCCCTATTTTTAAGCCTCAGTGAGATACATGACAAAAAAAGGCCCTTCGGCAGTGAGACACAAGATGGGATAACAAACTGTCATTATGTTAAAGCTGTGGTAGGTAACATCTGGAAATCAAGCTAGCTGTAGCATTAGACTCCTAAGGAAGCAACTCTACGGCTAAACACGGATATATAACCTATATAACAGCTGTTTGTTTTGTAAAACAGCTGGAAGAGCAGCTGTTTTAGTGTCGGTACATGAGAGGACATCACTAAACATTGGGCGAGTCTTACGTCTTTTAAAAGGAGTTTTGTTCAGCTAGTTGTGACGTCAGCAATGAACTCCAGCTCTCAGGACTGCACCGTTCATCATAATAATGCTGTGGAACATCCTATATGATTGTAAATATCCTCATTATCAGGCTTAATGTGCGAAAAAACAAACTTCTCCATTAAGGCCAGTTTACAACAGATTTACGACAGGTCAAAACAGTTGCAGAGAAAGTTGCAGCGGTGTAAACTGGTCCATCTTAACTCGACTCAAGCTGCCTGACGGTGTCGCCTGCAACTCAGCTTGTCAAGTTGGCCAATTTTAAAACATCCAACAGCCAATTAGCCTGCAGCAACGTTTCCTGTTGCTAAGAAGCACAGCATAGAACGCCCAATTTGCTCTCGGAAATGACCCATGATTGGCTAAAAAGTGTCCTTCGCGGTCTGAATACAGAGCCGTGCAGAAGTCTACAATATGCTGAAAGGTTATTATGAAATTTTTGCCCGATGACCCCAGCTTTAATAATGCTTTCTGACTCTCACTCACCAAAGGGGAGAGGCGTGTAAAAGGTTCCCTGTGTGGGTCCATCAAGCCCAGAACTGAAGCCGCAGCCAGGAGGGTTGATGCACACTCGGCTGGGATGAGGTCTGAGGCGGCGCTGGGCAAAGTACAGTCTCCTGAGAGAAGAGAGCAGGGCTGAAATGACAGATTGTCCACAAAAACACTGTTTGGTTGTCCATCTAGCTAGCATTCTGTATTCTCTCCTCAATTGTGCTTTCACCTGCTGTGCTGCTGTGGAGACGAAGCAGCATAAAAGGAAAACTCTGGCGTCCAGCCGTGACGGGGGTCACATGAGGTGGATGTGATCATCCAGCTGGCGTACGGGCGGTACACATGGGAAACACACACTGTAATTCTGCTGGTGTAATTGCTGCAGGGCTGATTGTAAGCCTATTCAGATAAAACAAAATTAGGTACAAGCCACTTTAGTGGAGCATATGACAGTTGGGAGACAGAACATTACAAGTAATAATGGAAAATCATCAAGTTTTTAGCTCTCTAACCTGAAATGATGACACCTCTTCATGCTCTGTGCTGCACGCTTTCCACGGGGAGGGAGTGCTGGTGTTCAGGGAGAAGCGGTAAAGAGTTGTAGAGGCTCCCAGGCTCAACTTTGATACGTATACTGTAACTAAGGAGCCTAAAAGAAAGTACAAAGCGCAAAACTTACAAATAATGAAGCAGGTTTTAAATGAGGAGGAAGAGGTTTTTTATATTTAAATGTTTTACCTGTTTGGTTAATGCTTGAATGTGTTCTGACTGAGTTGTGAGGAGGTGTGGAGGTTGCTGCGCTCGAGGTCTGCTGATGTGTAGAAAATTTAAATGTTGAAGGGGAAGTGTGGGTGTACAAAGGGTGCGGCTTTTCCATGAAAACACCTGCAGGACACAACATGCAGTTCTGACATTTATTTTGGATTTAAAAGTTAATTGGTGAGTGTGTTATCATCACTGCTGCAGTCTCACCTGAGCACATCGGGCAGGAGATGCCTTGACCGCTGAGGTTGCTCCTCAGAGCCAGCAGAGTCTGGAGGTTTGTGT
>JAQLOL010000022.1:10393877-10409244 GCA_029783665.1 Naso thynnoides
GTTTGTGTCCTGGCGGAAAAGAAGGGGGGCGTGAGTGGCCGGCCTCAGGAGACAACAGCAGCCGGCAGATAAGAGCAGAACCAGGAGGAAGACACCTGGTTTGACAGGAAGACAGTGATAAACAATGGCAGACAGGGGGGGTTTGATGGAGTAGATAGAGCAGCTGGGGGACAGATTAGGAGCTTGGATCAATTACAGTCACTTCTGAAAAGAAGGAGGATGAATGCTTCATGATAGGCGCCTGTTCTTCCTTTGACAGACTATATTCCCTCAGGCTAGACAGAGATTACAGCATGTCTTCAACTGTTTGAGCTGCAGGTTTCTCTCATGTCTAAAACACAGATCAAGAGATTAGCAGATAATATCCGCAAAAACAAAGACATTTCTTCTGATCGGTTAAAGTTTGAGTATAAATCAGTTGTAGATATTCCTTTCAGCCTCTATTTATTAAACCAGGTGATTAAACCCCAAATCGGTTTATTTGTTCACAGTTCTTTGAATAGAACCCTTCCCTCCTCTTACCATGACATATTTGTATATAATAATAAATTCATATTTATCCCCCACATAGGTCTGGTCTCCTAAGATCCCCTCATTCCCAAACTTCCCAATTAGTCCTTTTTATACTTTCCATGTCTGTGAATCTGTCCTTTTTATGCTTGCCATTGTTTGCGAATACGTCCTTTCATTTTTTGTGTCTCCTGAGTAACCTATGTAGTTTTTAGTCTTTCAAATACATGCATTTAATACCTGTAATTCTAGGTTGCCTTTTAAAAAATCTAACCACGTACAACAGATAAAAATTAGATCTTCAGGCTAACTCTGGCTAACTTACAGTCTTACTGTAGTTTGCTGTGCACTGTCCCTGAAAAATAAACCAATAAAAAAAAATAAGAATAAATCTCACTTTAGTATAATCCACTGAGGGTCTAAAATTTGGGATTCTCTGCCAGCATATGCTTAAAATTTGTCTTTACACCAGTTCAAAAAAAGCCCTAAAATCACCTCTTCTGTCCAGTCAATACTTTATAAACTTGGTCCTGTCTATGTCTTCTTTCACCCTCATGATTATAGGCAATTTGTGAATACTGCTGGTTTTACGGTCCTGTAATTATTTGTTGTTGTGGTTGTTTTCACTTAAATCTTTCTTGTTTTATATAATCTTAAAATTAAATCACGAAAATAGTTTCTTATACTGATAACAACAGTGTTACTGCTTACTCCTGTGATTAACTAAGTGCGTGTTTAAGCAACCGTGATGACTAATTTTTTTTTTATTTATGAAACAGATGGTGTTTAAAGGAAGAATTAATGCCTAGAAAAGTCTGTCTACTAAAATATTATAAATTTAAAGGATTTTCATAACTGTTATTGTTACTGTTAATTACTGCCTGCAGAATGCCACTTTTCAAGCCCCTGGAAGGTTTTGGGTGATTCTCCTCCACTTTTCTTTTTAATGATGCATTGTATATTCTTGTTTTGTTTTTATATGTGGAAATAAAAAAATGAAGTGAAATATTTCAAAATCCCCATGAGTACTCAGAGGTTAGAACAAAACTCACCTAGCACGGCTTTTCGTTGCTCCACAGCTGGCTCGGCCACAAGGTGCTTCAGGGCCCACTGGAGATTTGTGCTAACCACACCCACATGCCGCTGCCCTGGAGGGGACAGAGACGTCTCCACTGACAGGGAAATAATGGCCGCATCACCGTCTGCGTCACAGGAGCCTGGCCGACACAGAGACAGAGACAGGGGCTTAGTGGTGCTCGGACAGCAGCGTTTTACAGCCTGGATTCATTCCCTTGTCCCATTATTCCCCCATCACTCAATCAGTGCTAGAACGATAATAATCTCACCTGGCTCCATCTCCACCGACAGAAGTGCCACATCATCGTCCTCATCTGACAAAGGGCTGTGGCTCGCTGACAGGCAGGAAAACAGCTTCCAGCTACAGAGGGAGGAGGAAGTTTAGGAGGAGAGACAGCTGAAGGGATTACATCTCGCCTGTGGTGTCGCACAGCATGCACAAATAACATCACACAAGGAAGTTAAAGAAAGAAAACGCCTTACCAACTCAGCCAGGCATGTTCCTGAGACTCCACACACTCTGTCCAAACACACAGGGCAGCTGGCATCAGAATGGACACCCACAGCCAGCAGCAGCTGACAATGAGGGCCATGAAAAGGCCGAAGTCGTGCACGGCTGGGATCTAAGTGTCAGTGAAATGAGGCACAGTGTAAAGGACCTTGAAACATTCAATTTGTGCTTATCGCATGAAAATGGCTGTCTGCTGAGAGAGGCACTTCTATTCATCCATAGCAGGAGAGCCATTTACACTTCCTGTACGGATCCTATTAAATGCTGCATTTCTCCTCTTCGGTTACCTGAGAGAAGGTGTTAGCAGCATATGCAGCCGCAGTGGTGAAGGAGGTGAGGAAAGTGGCTCTGCCAGCTGTTTTGATGGTGTAGATCATTCGCTGCTGCGGCTGACGCAGATGAGAGGCCTGTCTGAAGGTGCTGATGAACACAAATACATCATCCACCCCTGAGCAACGGTGAGAGAACAGAGGAGATGCCTCATTATATGTTCTGATAAATGAAGAGTAATATATGTGTTTGTTCAACCTTCAAATACACAGTATGTAATTTCTGCCTCTAGAGATCGCTCAATAAAAACAAAAGACGTTGTTTGATGTTGTCGTGAAATTGCATGGGATCATGGGAGTTGTTGACGTAATTTTTCAACAACCAGCATTGCCAATGAAAAGTGCTCAGACTGAAATGTTCACAGATGAGGTATTCAAGTTACTTTCACTGACTTTCTGTCTCAATCTCTGACGCATCACTGTGAGCGAGGAAAGCTGGTATGAAACGGATACCTTGAACATATTCACAGACTTCTCCGGATTTGAATATTGTTGGAAACGTTTAAATGGCCACTCCAGTCTGCTTTTAACTTTTCAACATTAGCAGAGATCACAACTGTCTTCCACAAAATTGTTGAAATTTGTCCACGTGCATACTTTAGCACATCTCAGACTTCATTTTTAAATCTCATTTACTGCCATTCATGTTGAAACAGGATATAGAAACACTATAGGACACGTGCAAGCTGCTAGGTATGTGTAATTCACCCTTCTGAAGAGAATGTCTGCGTTTATGTGGTCAAAAACTGCTGAAGTTATTACGCCTGGACAAATAGCTCCTTACAAGTGCTGCCCTCCTAGCTCAAATATTAGCATCAAGAGGGATTTTTACGCAGATGTTCTTTTAAAATAACGTCACACATTGTCTAGTACTTTCTTTAACTTTAATTGAATATGGACAAACTAAACAAAACACGATATCTCATATATAAAGCTTTTTTGGGAAAAACTGGTGGGATTTATGCAATTGATGTGACCGATGTTGATATAGGAAAATGATATGTAGTAACACTGGTATAGTCCTTTAATATAATCTAAATACACAATGCAATCAAATACGTAACATAAATTTAAAATGTTACGTATTTTGTCTTTTAATTAATATGCATTTATTTACCTTCCTGCTAAGAATTAGATATGACAATTAAAATATGAAGATACATATATTAGTTAAACTAATCCGCTGCCGGAGGAAGTTTTTTGTTTTGTTTTGTTTTTTACAGAGGCCATGCATGTTGTTTTCCCCTGTTTCTAGTCTCTTAATTCTAAATTAAGCTAACTGGCTTCCAGCTCTGACATCATATTTACCAAAAAGACATAGGTTTGGTATTAATATCTAATTCTTCTGATTTAGCTCCCAGCAAGACAACAAATGAGAGTATTTCCCAAAATATGCAACAATTTCTTTCACAAAAAATCTGTAATTCTTTTCCCTTACCAATGCCAATAATAATAAAGGCTGCGACTCCATTGAGGATGCCCAGGTACCTCACACCAAAGACAACATGGTAAAAGAAAAGAGCCATCAAGCAGCTCAGTCCAATGCTTGCAAGTCCGAAGAAAGTCAGAAACACTGCAGAGAGACAACAGCAAGGAGCTTGTAAACATTCATGAGGTAACAAACAACTGACTTTGACAGTTGTATCCAAATCAATGCAAGTGGAAAAAGGAATAGGTGATGCTGTACCAGAAAAGGAGGTGAGAACGCAGACGAGCACAGTGATGCAGGCTCCACTGATGACAGCCAGCATCATGTCATTGTGGAAGGTGTGTCTCACCTCATCATCGAACAACTCCGTTCCCCCATAAAGCACCTTTACCTGGCTGGGAAAAGGGAAGCAGGAAACAAAATACCATCAAATATCACCTGTAGTAACCATAATAAACAGCCAGCACTGCAGTCATTCTCTCCTGACCTGGTGGACTGTTTGGCGAGGATATCTGCGTACTGGACCACAAAGTTTTTGAAGTGAGATCTTTGCTCGTCAGCTCGGTCCTGCAGGGAGTAGTAGGAAGGAAGAGGAGCTCCAAAGTGGATCTCACTGCGTAAGAGAGAGGAGGAGAGATGCTCAGGGGACAGACTCTCATCCACGTACCAGTAGAACTGTGGGTGGGTGATGGCCAGACTCAGAGAACCTGGGAATACACACGCAGCAAATCGGCACTGTTAGGAAAGACTCAATATATTTCTTTATGCATAGCTTCCAGCTGTCTTTACTGAGGACTCACCTTGAATATCAGCGAGATCTGGGCCCATACCATCATAGTATATCTTCCCTCCTCTCTCACTGGGATAGAGATAAGACAGGAGTGAGCTGGGTGGAGAGCAGTAGGACGGTCCCAGCGGCAGATCCCTCAACATCTCCAGAGGCTTCCAGCAGAACTGATGAAACTGCGGGTGCTGCATTAGCAGACGCTCCACGTGGTGAATTGTCTGCAGCCGTTCTGGGGTGAAGATGTTGCGATCTCCCTCCCCCTGAGCCACAAACACCAGCTCGATCCTCCACATAGCCTGGCTCTGCAAGTAGTAGTTGGGAGCGAACCTGCGCCTCCTAATGAGCGACAAAGTGGAGTTCCCATCCAGCAATCTCCTCTCGCCCTCCTCTGCTCTGTGATCTGAGTTCTTGTGCTTTCCAACTTGCTCCTGACCCAAGTCAGAAGCTGTCCTTTTATCTCTGCCAGCTGCAGCCCCTCTCCTCTGATCACCTCCTGCATGTAAAAGCTTATTTTGAGGAGTGGAGGACCTCATACCCTCATTATCTGTCCTGTTGAACGCTCCCTGTTTGCTTAGCCTCTACAGCAGGAGCTCCTGCAGGGCTTCAGACGCACCATTATCTATGTCTCGCCTACGTCTGTCCCAGGACCCCAGCTTAGTCTTTACTGCGATAGCAATAGCATCGAAGCGCTCAGCAGAGAAGTGACTGTGAACCTCAAAGGCACTGGAGTAGAGGTCTATATCCAGATGAGGGCAGTAGAGTAGCATGTAGGCGAAAAGGGCACATGGTAGCAGTACAACTACCCCTAAAAGCACTCCACTGGCACACGGCTGCGTGTACACCCAGGCCACTGCCCTCCACAGCCCACACACCCCAGCCTCCTCTGCAAAACAGCTCCGTCCTGCTGCGTGTGCTACTCCATCCTCTTCCTCCTGCTCCTCCTCCTCATCTTCCTCTGCTCCCCAGCTGGTCTGAAACGGCAGCGGCTCATCCTCCATATCCATGATGTAACCTGTCAGGGACACATAACATCATCTGATCATCACTCACTTTAAGTACCACCCCCTTTTCTCCTCGGGCAGGTGAACATGAGAGATAAATGTTCGGACTATCAGCAGCTGACACGAGCTTCAGACACAATGAAGGACAAGGTAACTTTCAAAGTTGCACTGAGCGAGCAAGGACGTGAGAATTAAGCCTGCCCTAGAGCAGCTGTCGACGCAGGGCTTCCACTGGCAGCTCACATGGAGAAAATTGAGGAGGGGAGACCTTTTTTTTCTCAAGGGCTTATAAGAGAAAATGGTTGGCTGAGTCCTGCTTTAAGATGCTGATCACAAGAGCTTTGGGGTGATGGAGGCTAAAAGCTGTGATTTAATTCTTCTCTCTGTCAGGCCATTATCACCCACGGAGAATCTGCTTGTGGCCCTCTGCATATCGGCAGTCAACGATGCTGTGTGTGCCCTGCAGCAAATTAAATCATCTCACTTGTCTAATTACTGACAAGAAGAGCGTGTGGGATATCACACAGTTGCAGAATAAGAGAGGGTTTATCTCCTGTGATGGGCTGCCTTTGACTAATAGTGTCAATAGGCGCACCTTTGTGCCCACACCTCTGTGCACAAGTGAGGTTTGCATTCAAGTGGCAGTGAGCCTGCTAACTGCAGCAATTTATCTATTCTCTCTCTGGGCTTTAAGGTCAGCCAGGTAAGACACTGAATTTTGATAATGTCTAAAAAAGAAACCTGCGTTCAGTTCGGTCGCCAAATTGTAGATCTATCATAAAAATAAACGGTTTACAAATTATACCATTAAATTGATTTTTGTAAAAAGTGTAACCAAAAGTCTTCGAGAGACAAAACCCAGAGCTGGAAATGAACTGGATTCCAGCTGATTTATGAGATTTCTGTTTGTGTTCTTATATCCGAGGAAACCTTATTTCATGGTTCTGCAAAAGAAGAAAATGGGCTCATGCCTGCTGCAGTAAATCAGCTCGTGTGCGGTCACTGTGTCCACAAAGTCAGTCTCCAGTTCACTGATAATGGATGTGTTTCATGACCACATCATTATCGGTGTGAGCTCTATAGTTTCGCACTCTCAGAGAGTTTTTAATATTCTCAGATGGCCACAGGACTTAATGTGGTTTAATGCTGGATTTTTCCTTTTTTGGGAAAGATAAGAAGGCCTGTTGGGTTGAAAAACCCAGAGCTCCACTGTGTCTAATAGTCTGTGAAAAAAGGGACTATTTTGGGCCATTTTGAAACTGCACAACACTTCCTCTTATTAATCACAATGTCATCTTTCTACACAGACAAGGACACCAGTGCACTTTTTAATGGGAGAGCAGCAGACCAGCATCTGTCTACACAGTGTGAACATCAACTGTTTCCTCTTTTAGAGCACATATTCATTAATGATGTTGGGAAACTTTGGTTTCAAAGTGTGAAAACAGAGAACGAAATATGCAATCTCGACAAAATCATCAATTGTTTTCATTGCTAGCTTGTTTGTTTGTTTACAGGGTGTCATTTAGGGATGCATTACTTGTTATTTGCACCCATCACTGGCTGTTATTTCAAAATGTGCACTATTATGTTGTTCTCTGTGATGCCATAATGTAATCCATTATTCCCCTTCTATCATTTCTCTGTTAAAACAACATCACCAGTTGTGTGACCAATCTCACATAAAAATATGTACGATAAACTCATGCGTTTATCGTACATAAACTGGAATGCAGTGGCGAATTTTGGCAATTAAATTACTGTAATCCTGTTACATCTCATCTCTGCTGCTCCAGCATGTTTTGATGCTGATGCTCTCATCAACAGAGGATGAGAGGAGACGCGCAGAGAAATATGCAGAGAGAAGAGAAATGGGAAAAAAAAGGGGGGAAAGAAAAGCTGGGGGAATGACTGTAGATACACACACACAAAAACATGCACGTAATACACAGCCGTCACCCTTAAAACAAATGGCCAGAGCCTCAGATATCTGTGAAAAGAAATTGTGTTTCTCTGCTGTTTAAAATTCATTAAAAACAAAATCTGAAATAATGGAGTGTCTGCAGAGCTCCATTTTTGTGTCCGTTTCTACATCAAACAGGCTGGTTAGTAATGCTCATGTCAGAGTCTGACAGTCTGATATGCAGATTTCATGCTCTGTGCATTATTCTAAACCCATATCCACTGTGCACACCCCCACCCCACCCCCCACCCAACAGGGAGCATGCAGGTACAGTGGAGCAAAGATAACCACAGTGATGCACGACCTCAGGGACGCATCCTTTTCTCTCTTCTTGATGAGTCTGACGCTCCTTCTCATCCAAGAACATTGCACCTCATGTACAATAATCATGAGCGGAGTACAGCTGCAGAGCCCTGCGAGCGCTGCAGAGTCTGGTATAACTAATGTGTTTACAAGCTCGCACAATTGTTCAGTCGAGATTAGGAGTACACAGTCGATTCAAACCCTTTGCAGGTGTGGATTGGAAAAAGCATGCAATTTGACCTCTTGATTTCTGTATTCGTTGGAATAAAAGGTGTCTCCGATCTGCTCAGTCTATAGTAAAGCTATACCATTCTTAATAGTGAAGCTGTGTTTGTCTAAAAGGAAGTTTTAGGCTCAAAATTGAGACAGATAGTTGCACTGAGGCCTGAAATTAACTTCTATTTGCAGCTCCTGAGGTATGAAATCTTGTATTTATCTTTTTGAAAATCAACCTGCTCTTGTATTATGCATGCTGTGTGACTGTGTATTGGACGCCCTCGCCCTCCCTCATACAAAACTCAATTTTAAACTTTCTGTGTAGCTGTTTTTATTGAATTTTCTTTAAACAAGTGCTGCCTAGGTGGCCACACTGTACCTGTCTGCCTGTTTGAAGTGCAGCAGCTGTATCTGATGGACCGTGTTAAGCTGAAGCAGTTAACTGAGCTGCATTAGAGCTGTCTCATGTGTCGTATTCAGAGAGTTGTGAGAAGAAAAGGAGGGTGCAGCTCCAGCGGATCAGCTTTCCTGTGTATTTTCTCTCCAATAAAGACGTGGATAAGATGAGTGTCAGCATTTTTACCCCTCTGGATTGTGCCTTCTAGGTGAGGTGGGAGCTCTGAGCAATCCAAGCCTGCTGTGAGCCTGAACCCATCACCTATAATCATCTCTCTCCTACTAGCTTTCGTTCACCATCCCTCACTCTCTCCCTCTTTTCCTCCCTTCAGTCTGTCTGCTTCTTGCCTACGTCTCCTTGTCCACAAAGGTGAGGGATCTGTAACCTTAATGAGTAGCAGCATCTAAAAATAAACCCTTCAGTTTATCTCCTCTTCATCTCATCCAATATGGATATCTCATGCTGCCTCCTGCTCCACACACATTGAGCCCCGTGTAAACTCAGCCTGCATACCACCTCATTTACAGGGGCATTGATTTCAGCTCTAGTGCTCTATGAATATATTCCTTATGCATGAGCGCTCAGCAGTATGTTTATAGGGGACGTGCCACCAATTCTTCATGCACTGTGAATCTGGAGTCAAGTCAAACTCTTGAGATTCATTTGCACCTAACAGAGGTGTTCATTTTCTTATTGTCGATGAATGTGTGCTCGGCTGAAGAAAGCGCAAAGCTCAGTGCACTGTGCATGAAGCATCACGGGGCTGCGCTGTGCAATTTCTCTCATTCTCCTGAATAAAACGGAATAAATAAGCTCCACGCCACAGTGAACTGAGTTTCTTTTTCTGGTGGCATATAAACAGCACATTCAAGCACACAATAAAGGCCATCTCCCAAAACTTATCCGCTTATAAGTTACTCTCACGAAACAAAGCTTGCACTCCAAGCTGCCTGCGAGCAGATAGGATGAGCTTTTGATTTGTCTGACTTTTTCTCTCATTCTTCTAATAAATTCCATCAGCTGTTTTATTTAACATTTTTATCAAAAAAAAGCAGGCAAAAAATAAAGCATCCCCATCAAAGCAAATGTCTGCAACACTGAGGAGACTCTTACCTGAGGCTGATGAGACAAGAATTACAGGTGGAGCGTTCAGGCCTACTGGGTCCACTTGTAATTTGCTGAACTTGTGCTCTGCAATTTCATCGCCTTCGTGCTCTGGTGTGGGGAGAAAAAAAAAATTACTGCTTTATTGTCATAGTTAATAACTCATCAAGAGAGAGAGATACACCGAGGGAACCCTCACAAGAGAATGACACACAAAAATCCACTTTCTCTCTTCACACACTCTGGAGGAATCCTCTAGTCTCAGCAGTTTGTAATGTGTTGCTTTCCTCTTCTTTTATGCTCCCCAGTCCTTTTTCTCTCCCGTGCACCCTCCCCTCCTCTCCTACCCAGTTGTCCAGGCGACAGAGTCAGTGAGAGACATTTCTTCCCAGAAGCTCCTCTCTCTCCCATGGCTTTGTTCAGCTCGCTCCGCTGACTAGCTCACCGGCGGAGGAGAGATGAGGAGGGGGATGCAGCATCAAAACAGCTGCGAACCGCTGGTGGGAAGCAGGAGGGCTTAGAGGGGCTTAAAAAATGAATCCCAGTGCGTTTTGGACTGGTTCTTCTGTCTTTTGGCTAGTTTTATGTGACCAAAATGATGGAGTTATCATGATGTTGCAGCAGAGTCCCCTGCATTTCTGCAGAGTTGGTATGGTCTAGTCTAGTCTCAGTTGGAGGGGAGGTGGGGTGTGTTGTAAGAGGGTGATCAGAATAACTGGCTACAGTGGGAAACAAAGTGTAGGCAATTTAAAATAATCACCTGAAGTCAGAGTTTATTAGCTTTTGGTTCATTTTTGGAGCTCTGACAGCAGATGAGGTGAAGCCATTCAATCCAGATCTGCAGATATAATTCAATTTCTGAGTTTACATCTGATAATCTGTGGGGTTTTGGAAATTCAGCACTGGTTTGACTTGTCTGTTTGTGTTATTGTGCCAATAACTCTTTCACCTGGACTTAATGCCCTCGCTCATTCTCATCTAGCATTAATGACCGGTTCTCCTCCTCTCTTTACTGCCACATTCAACTCATCCATCACATCACTTTTCAGCCTCTGCACAGCTTAAACTCGGATTTCCTTGACAACCAAAAGGTAATAATCCATCATCTAAATGGGAGCGGATAACTTTGAAGTGGAGTTTCAGCCTGCGTAGCTCCTTTCATAGCAACTGCTGCAGTGTGGAGTCAAAGAAAGAAAACAAGTTTGGAGTCGGGTGCGTGTGTGTGTGTGTGTTGGCACCTTTCAGGACACTTTGTTTTCATCCTGTTTGTGCGGCTGTGACAGACTCATCAGACTAAACAGACTTTTTTAGTCACTTAGTTCAATATAGTGACGCAAGGTGAGTCTAATCACATCTATTGCTGCGGCACTGTGGGACACAAACAGACCTTATGAAAACTGATCAACTGTTATAACTGCGCATCATCAATAACTCCCAGACAGACTGTGTTCAGTGTCCTTTGTTCAGGTTTAATGAGTCCCTCCAATCGTAACAAACTTCATTCAGTAAACATGTTTCACAAATATTGGCAGGCAAGAACTCAGAGGCAGTTGACACATAATAATAATATTAATATTAATAATAATAATAACCATAAACATTTAAATTATAAAAAATATATATAAATCATTCATTCCTACATACACACATGCAAACTTACACTGAGCTTTCAGATACACAGACAGACGATGTTTTCGCTCCCTGATCAGTTAATCAAAACAGTTTCTGTTTTTTGTTCCCAATACAGCAGGTCCTCCTAGCAAAAAAACAAACAAACAAACAAAAAAACTAATTTTTTAGGATACATTTAGTATCTGTTCTGGCGCCGAGATAAAACTCACATTAATCACTAGAACACTGGGGGGAGAAATCTGCCTGAAAAACAACCTAAGTAAGGAACAGATGGAAAAAGATGAATAATTGTTCACAGCAAGCAGTATTACACAATGAAATGATTACTGGCACAGAAGTAAAATGGCTCTGCCTAACTTAGATGCGAGTTCACAGTTGGAAAGAAACTGCATGCAGGAATGATTATGGTGGAATATTTCTTATACTTTTGGAGCAGCATGGAATGGGACCTGTCTTATCTCTCTGTACTGTTACAAGTGGAAACCAGCGAAAAACTGCTTCAAGAAATAAAGAAGCCAAAGAGCATCACAGTCCTACCATGTGGATCTTAAATCTAACAAATGACATCCTTATTTTAATTCATTTTTGTTTTCTAAACTCCATAGCATGCAGACAAAACATACTAGCCAAATCTCTGAGAGAGTCTCCTACAAACTGGATACAAGCAAAAGAAAATTTATGTTTGGAATGTTTGATCTTTGGTCTCCCAGTCTTTTGTTGTTTCTGTCCCAACTTGTTTGAAACACTTTGCTGGCATCTGACTAAAACATAAATTTACAAAACTACATAAAGTTGGTGAGGTAAAACATTAAGAATATTGTTTTTGATTTAAAATCTAACAAAAAAAAAAGTTTAGCAAATGATCCGACGCTGTCTTTTTTCTGTTCTACACATCGCCCAAACTTTTTGGAATTAGGGATGTAAATGACCTGTTATGTAAATGCGACTCTGGGAAATAAACCTGATATTAATTAGCACTACAGAGCTGGAAAAAAAACAATCAGCAATCATCCTTTAATTTCTGCAAATGGCCGTGGTTTGTCATTGCAATTAGCTTTGATTGAGTTGGATTTTCACTTCATTTCTTTGTCTGCTGAGTGCTCCAGCAAAGGGGATTAAAGTTGGAACACATCTAATCTAACATAAATTTAGCACCTGCTAAAGGGGCTCAGAGGAACCCATTTTTGGAAATTGTACAGTGTGAATACATTTTGATCCAAAAAACACCCTGGAGAACAACCGAAATACTCCACATAAAATTAACAATTTACATTTACAGCAACAATTTATTGACCTGACAAACATTTAATCACAAGAAGATTTTGTTCGCGGCTGTTTCTTTCTTATTGCAGTTTTGCAACAACACTTTTGGCCTGAGTGTTTCGGAGAGTTTTCGTCACGACAACGTTCACAGAGAAAAAAACAACAGCTCCAGTGTGTAGATCAGAGCGACAGCTGACGGTAAAAGGTAGATCTAAATGTGCTATGATCACTGGTCCATGAGAAAACAGTGGTACCGACACATGGACACACACTTTGACACACACTCACACTGTGCTGTAAACTCACACACATTCTCATACACTCAAAGCTGTCCTGTGACAAGAGAATTGTTCATTTCCTCTGGCTACCACAGATGGGTCTCTCGGATCTCAGAGATGATGTTATTAGCTTTTTTGAGTGCCTGAGAAGGGAAAAAGGAGAGCAGTTAAATCACTGGCTTTAAAGTCGTAGATAAAAGAAAAAGAGAGAGGACTTGCTTTTCTTGATGCTCAGAGCCCATTCAGAGAACAAAAGCATCAGCCAGTTTTACCTCAAGCATTTGAGCAACCTCTGTCCGCTGCTGTGCCGTGTCCTGTGACTCAATGAGCAGCTCCTGCAGCAGTGGCTGTTTGTAAAGCTGACCCACCAGCTCACTCTGCAGATGCTCTTTCACAAAGTTCACCAGGAAGTGCATCACTGTTTTGGGCACACTGTGGACACACAGCCCAAAGACAATGTCAGAAACCAGCATTAACAACAACAACTGAGCTCAAAAACAGAAAAAAGACGGAGAGGGTGGAGAGCGTGCGGCCTCCAGGTGCTCTGGATTTATTCCAGCCGAACCTGTCTTGGATGCTTTTACGGACGATGAGGAAGTAGGACTTGATGAGGCGCTGGATGACCTCACAGTCCCTCTGCTCTTTCGCACTCAGCTTACGGGATATGGGCACTGCCTGGCAAAGAGGGGCAAAGTAAAATGTTGACAGTCTGTAATGTATTCACTACTAAGTGGTTTGTTCTTCTTCTAATCCGACCACTCACTGTGTCGAGGAGGTTAATGGCCTGGCCTTTGCTGGGGCTGCCAAAGCCTGCAGTCGGGGCTTTCTCCTCCGCAAACTTCTCGTTCTTCCAGCGCTTTCCTCCATCCAGAGTCTCTGCCTGACGGCGAGAAATCAGAGGAAGTCACAGGGTCAAAGCAATTTTGGCTGAGTTTGGAAATCCACTACAAACTTGAAAGGGGCTACACTGTTTGGATGTGAAATATAATGGTTAAGGCTTTACAGAACTTCTGCTTTTCACCTGGCATATACATAAAAAATTTCACTACCTGCCGGAAGGAACAAACAGAGTAAATAAGTACCTGCTGACTGTTGACAGATGCAGAGACCTGCGCTGCATCCGTGAAGTCTGGATGTTTGGTGTTGATGTAGGCGAGTTCTATTGCTACTAAATTGTGCACCTGCAGGAAAAAAGGCAGAATATGTGGGCTAGTTAACGAGACTTGGCTGTTAGTTATTATAATAAGCATAAAAAATTCATCTTAGTGTAGCTGTGGATTACCATTTCATTAGTAATCGGCAAGCGCTTTCTCAGTAATCCAGTCACCACTTCCACAATTGAATCGTGCAGTTTAGGAAATCGCAAAAGCTCCTTGCAAACACAAAGACATGCTTTGTCAACACGCTTTCATAATCAACTGATAATTTGCTGCTCTTGCAGGCAATCCTCATCTATAGACTGACCTGTGTGCTAAAGGAGGAGCAGTGCTGAATGATCCTCTGCAGCTCTTCATGAACGAGCTCCACGCAGCGCAGACTGGGCTCCTCCAGCCGCTTAATTTGCCGCTTCACCAGCAACTCAAAGGACACCTCGGGCACAAAAAGTGCAGGTCGTGGACCCTGCAGAGCAAATCACACACACACACACACACACACACACACCAGCTCTATTATTTACCTGCTTTTCCTCCAAATGAGAGAATTTGACTTGAATTTGAATTAAACTCATTATATCAACACGAGTGAAGAGGAGCTCACCGTAGCATTGCGGATGGCAGTGAGGATATCAAGCTCAGTCAGTCCTCCCAGGGGGTCGATGGACTGCAGAGTGCGGCCAAAGGTCTCATGGAATATGTAACAGATCCGCGCGCCTACACAGCTGTGGAAGAGATGGGTTCAGCAGTGACATCGCTGTAGTTTCTCAGTGCAGTGTGTCAGCAGAGTTAATCGCACCAAAATTGAATGCAGTCAACCAAAAAAGGTCAATATTTGCTCGGTGATATTTACATTAATTAATTGCCCTGTGGTAAGAGAGCTGTAGAGATGAAGGTGCCAACGGAAGATGCTGATACCACTTTAATTTACAATTACATTACCCCAAGGACGCTCCCCTCATGACGAACATTGTTAACCAACGTACAAAAAAAAAGGCTGAGTTGTGCAACAAAAGTGGTAAATTAGACCAGAAAAAAATGAGACAAACTAAAACATAAAAAAAGCTGCTATCATTATAAAAGTACTTGCTATTCAAAAGAGCTCTCGCTGCTGTAGAGAGGTCAGACTCACAGCTCTGAGGTCTGAATGTATATGGCTGTTCCCTCGATGGTGTTGCAGTAATCGCTGGCGAACTTTGTGACAATCTGCAGCAGGGTGGCACTGTGGTCTTCTACTGGCTGGCCGTAGCTGTTGAGCCGTGCCTGGTACTGGGCACTCAGCACCGTCACTCGGGTTTTGAGGTCTGGCAGGCAGTCCCGAATGTGGTGCATGAGCAGCCTGCTGAGAGTTTTGGCCAGATAGCGCGAGCCGGCGCGGGAGGCGAGCGAGGGGTAGTGGCGCTGCAGGAAAGC
>JAQLOL010000022.1:10409344-10421039 GCA_029783665.1 Naso thynnoides
GGCGCTGCAGGAAAGCCTGCTCATCCCTCATTGAGTCCTCCAGGCTCTTCTGGGTATTAATGTCATGCTGGCTCCTAGCAGGATTACCAATTAGGGAGAGGAAGTTTAGTCAGATGATCAGGATAATAAGGATACAAACAAATTGCCAACTTGCGGTATTGTGAGGCTAAAATCATTACATAGAGAGGAAATGACACTAAAAGAAACAATACAAGAAAACTGAACAATCACGATATTTATTTCTGCAAACCTGTTAACCACCCCGATAATCCCAAGTCTGACTGGAATGACTCGACCCAAAAGGACCTCCAGAGCATCAGTGCCTGCATCCATCAGGTCCAGCTTGCTGACCACCAGTAGTGTTCGTCGACCTGAGAGACACACAACCGGTAGAGCCGCTAGAACATCATAGTAAAAAAGAAGAAAACAGCTCTCTGACTGGGCAGGATCGAGGTCAGTAGGGGAACATTTTGGCCACAGATATCCTGACTGGCACACTATCAAAGTGTTCACAGGCATTCTAAGGCCATACAGCTCTAAATTATAACAGGCAGATGCTCATCATTTATCAATGCAGTCCTTAGAGCATCATCAATTTTCTAAGCAACTGTTAACTGTCAGAATGCTATTAGCACTAAAGACTGGCAGGTCCCAGACTTCCTCATGCACATTTAATAATTTAAATGCATTTCTACTTCAAGCGTGTTATGTAATAAGCACTGATGGAGGGGAAAGAAAATGGAAATTAAATCTGAGGAAAAGAGGCGCCTGTGCACAAAATGTCCTACCATCTGGATCAACCTCACGAGCCAATTTCAGCGCATCAGAGGTGGCCAAGTCAGAGTTGGCAGGGGACACTGCGAGGATGAGGGAGTTTGGATTGGAGATGAAGGACAAGATCATCTCTTGTACTTGAGCCTCGATGTCCTCTGGCTGGTCCCCAACAGGAACCTGAGGCAAGAAACAATGAGCAGACAGTGTTACTGTAAGCACAGCACAGATGGGTGCTAGTCTGAATCTGTGATGATTGCAGATATGCAAAGCAACCAGCATTAATCATGATCCAGTGCCATTAAGTTTGTTTACATGACAAAAAATAGAGTTTACCTTGGTAATTCCAGGCAAATCAACTAGGGTGAGATTAAGGACTTTTGGGGAGAAAATCTTCAAGTTTATGGGTTCGGGTCGAATTCCCTGGAGGCCATGAAAGAGGAAATAAAAATCATGAAAGCAGTGTAAAAGTTCAATTTAAGGCATGACTGAGTTTGCATCAATGCTTTCTTTTCACCTTGTTATCACCGGAACCACGCTCAGTCTCTGCTTCGATTTCCCGGCGAATTTCCTGAAAATCTGTGAAGATCTGAGAAAATGGTGAGAGAAAGATGCGTCAGCCACACACAGCTCATTTAACGGGACAAAGGCAGCACGCACATCAATGGACTCTGTCAGATAAATGTACCTGGTTCTTGCAGTGCATGAATGTACCCCATTCTTCAGCTTTGACACCTGAACAAGCATAAAAGAAGGAGTGTAAGTGACTTTACAGAAACATTTCCAGTCATACTGGAAAAAAATTACATGCATGAAAATTAAAAATAATACAAAGAGACCGATATCATGCTTGACGGATGAAGATTACAATGAACGAAACGTGTGAAACAAAAGACATGACGAGGCTGAACAAAGACCACATATATAGAGACCTGGGTAGCTGTTTTGGGCATTTTGTTTTACCCCATTGCCTGAAAAAGTTGGGAATAAGAAGAGGAAGAAAGACTGCACGTTAGGAAAGACAGCAAAGAGAGAAAAAGGCTCTACAAGGAGTAGCTTGAAATTAAAATAGTGAGTAAAAGTACTACATCTAAGTGCTGATCGTGCACAGATTACTTCAAGCAGAGTCCATGCCCAAAGAGAAACAACAGACCTGCCATCCCACCTTTTTATGTTGACCTTTATTTTATCATATCATTGATTGACTTTTTTTTAATTTTAAGTATGAATAAATGTGTAGGTACCACTCTCGGTCTTCAGTCTCTCCTGCAGTGGAGCAACATTAACAAGCTGCAACACGAGGGGTCGTCTTGTGACTATCCCCGATCCTCGAGGCAAGAAATCCCGTCCAACCAGACTCTCCAACACAGAGCTCTTCCCACTGCTCTGTTATGGAACATAATAGAAAGCAGCTGATCTGTGAGTCTAACAGGAACAACACAGTCTGTTTTTATCAGTGTGCATTTTCATACGCGCGTTTTTATTTCCTGGCAAAATCAAAACTCCAACTCAAATCAGCAATCACGCCATTTTATAACTAACAGTCAAGTTCAGACAATTTTTTATAGCTCATGCTGAGTTTACTGATGAAGTTGTAGTTGTGTTTTTCCCGGCTGACCTGAGATCCAACCACGACGATCTGAGGCAGCTGAATGATCTCTGCACCCACTGTGAGAAAAACCTCCTGCAGCCGGTTGATGGTGGGAATGAGAGTCTCCATCCTTCCAACAGACTGGCCACACCCACTGAACTGGCAAAACAGGGCAAACACGAGCGGACACAAAGAAAATAGCGCAAAGTTACTCAGATGACATTCAATCAAAGTAAAGTAACGTCAGAGTAACTAGTAACGGACGCTAGCCAGGAGTTGCTTTTGAGAAATGCCTAATGTGAATGAAGCTATCTGTATTCTATTCTGTACAAGAGAAACAAAAACTCCGTTGAATCACTGACATTGCAGCTGACAAATATGAAAAATAGATAAGCTCCAGTCATTCCCCTGGGAAGACAGTATTTGTCCCGCAAAGGGAAAGATGGTCCTGATGAGAGGGGTGTAACGCCCGAGCATCAGTTAGCCCAGAAGACACCATTCCCGCACGAGTACTCACGGCACTGACTTAATGTCAGCGTGAAATAGTAAGGTTAACAAATGACACTGCAGCGCGGGCCGACATGCTCGTTAATATAAGCTAATGTAAGCTGGCTAAAGCTAATTGTTCAATAGAGGAAGTGAAAGAGCTGTGCTAGCTTTGTGCTAACGCTAGCTTAGCCGGCGGGGGGAAAAAGCCGGTGCTTCATTGTGACCTTACCGATGTTCAACAACCGATTTCCCTCTTCATCCAAAGTGCCTGTGCCTCACAGTTCGTATGAGACAAACGGTCGTCAAAAACAACGCATTTCAATCCAAGTCGTTGTCAAGACTTAGCCGAAAAAGGATTTACCGACTGTTTACTACACGGGCGGTACTCGCATCACTCCTCGTCAATCTGATTGGTCAGAACATATGACTCCGGGCCCTTACCGTCATCTGATTGGTCGACACGGAAAAGAAGCCCGTTTGCTCCCGCCTTATTAGACCACACGTCCCATTTCATTTTGACATTAGAGAGGCTTCTAAATTCCTGTTGAACATTTAAAAATCCTTCCCGATCAACCCTCAGTGTACTCTTCTAACCTTTTTCACTTTCACATAAATATCAGCACACAAAACAACGAGAAACATTAATAATTATTTTTTTTAGCCTGTTTTAATGTTTGTGTATATAAACATTATATTTACAAATAATACAATTAACATCCGTTAGTTACAGATTAAAATGTCAATTACCTTCTCATGGATGGTTAACAGGAAACACCCAGTCATCGACCAACAAAGACAATAATAACAAACACCCTCCAGAAGAAGTTATTGTCCCCCTGGGAGTTGTAGCAGCCAGAGATCATGCAAAACAAACAGCATAAATGGATTCCTTGTATTCGAATGTTACGTGATCAGGTCTTGTGCCATGACTGCAACGTCAGTGACGAGGACCGATTCCAAAGTGGCCGAGTTTTCTTATCCAAGTCATTTGGTCATGGATAAGAAAGCCCTATTGCTGCGAAAATCAACAGTCAGTGCTATCTGGGTTCACTCAGCCACTGATGAGGCACACAGCTGGGGCCCTCTGTGAGAAAACTGATAAAGAATTTTTCCATGCATCACTCTAAACACTGTATGCACCTCCAAGCACTGAGCATCTCTTTCAAAAGACAATCACAAAAAAAAAAAGCAACTTTGGGCTGGGCATTTTTTTTAGTCCATATATGAGGTGTCCATGGCCTCGCCGTCCGGGTGAAGCAGCCTTCCTGCCAAGCGTTCAATGTCATCAAGACTTAGTTGTCGAAGTGAACGTTCATAGTCCTTGAAGAAATAAAATACAAAACAAAACACATTAAGAAAAGAGCAGAGTGAAATGAAACATACCACACCAAATTATTTTACGATATGTTAGCTAAAACCTTCTTATTAAATGAAAAGATCCAATTCAGAGAGAACAAAACTAGCAGTGCATTAACAGGAGCACCACCCCCCCAAAAAAAAATTAGTAAAGTCAAAAATTTCCCATTTTATCACTAAAAAGATGCCATGAAAAAATATATAGATATATATATAAATAGTGTTAAATTGGGACAAACTTCAAGATAATCAAGATTACAGTATGAGTTCAAACTGTTGTTGGAATAGACCAATGAAGAATTAAAAAAAAAAAAAAGTTGTGACATTTAAGTAGATCAATATAACTTCCAGTTGAAAGGCTTGTGAATTATTTATGTTCATTCACAGTAAATGTAATTATTAGTCTCTTACATAAACACGGAAAAAAACTGAAAGCCAAATGAAAACAAATCGATACAATTTGATATACACAGTGAGTACTTCCAGTGCTTATGAGAGGAAAAAGATGTTTGATAGGCTAATATGACGGCGAGCACGGTGAATTTATGTACCTTAATAAGCTGTTCGTGGACTTTCGCTGCATCGGCTGGACTAAAATGTCTAGCAAGTATAGTGGATAAAGCCTGCCACACTCTGCCCTGCGTGCTGCTGCTGCTGCTGCTGCTGCTGGCAACCATCCCCGATGCTCCAGTCCTCTCCCCAGCTGGACGGATTACCAGATTCAATTTAGCTTCAGGCCCAATGGAGTAATCACTCAGCCTGTGCTCATCTGAGGAAAAGTAATATGGAGTGCAATGATCAAAAAAAGCAGAAGTTTGATTCATGTGAAAAATAGATCGGTGGATCAAGCATTTACAGTTCTGCACAAAGATTATGAAACACTTGACCTGAACCCACCTGCAAGCGCTTTCCCTTTATAAAGCAACCGTTGCTGGTTGGCCGGTATGTTGAGGCGTTCCGAGACAAGTTCCTTCACCGCTGAGACCTTTTCATCTTCAGTCACCTGGAAGATCGAAAATACGATGATGTACTCACACTATTTGGTCCAGTTTGGCAAGGAAGCTCTCCATGTTTGCCCTAACCGTATTAAAATAGCAGAAGAGTGTAGCCTATTCGGAAGTCTTACTTTGCATCAACTTTACATAAATTCAGTGGTTAGAGTAATCTGCATGCACAAGTGGCAAACGCGCCGCTACGTTGATAAATGGCATTTTTCTTTGAGAAAATAAACAGCTTCCGCCCCTCCGTGGCCTTGTAATTATCCTGTAAACACTGCAAGTAAGCTGACAAAAGATATCTAAACAGTTAATTATTTACTTCCATAGCAAAGCTGAAAGAGCATTGTATTATCATGATCACTGACACAATTAAAAAGAATAGGATTTAAGTACTTCTCCTGTATTGAGATTCAGCATTTATTCTGGTGCGTTATGTGAGATGCTTCTCCTTGAAAGCAGATGTAATTATTAGCTGCTTTAGACGACATCTGCCATGCATCAGTGGTGTTCTTATATATCTTCACAAAGATGCTCAACAAATGCAGCAGCATACAGATCATATTAAAAATTATACTGGTCCCTGCGCCCGCAGGTATACTCAGCACGCCGTGGGTGTTTCTACATTTATTTCCCCTGGTTTGGCCCCAGTTTGTGCCCCATGCAATGATGCTATCATTTGAAAACATGCAAACTGGGGGTGACACTAGCCTTCAGTGGGCAAATAACGTCAAGGACTGTCAAGAGGACTTGTAGCACTCAAATTACTCTGCTGTGCTGGCCGAACATAACCCAACTTCCTGAGATACTTCGCTCTTGAGATAACTATTTGCCCAGTGATCTCGCATTCCTACAAGAACGACCAAATAAGGTCTAAACGGTTCACACTCGCTCTATTTAAAAGTACTGACGTAAGAGAAAGTAGTAGGTAGTAACGGGAGGAAGTATGATACAATTATAACCGTTTCTCTGGCTTTTTTTTTTTAAAGGACGATGCTAGCACGCATGGGAGAGGAACGTTACCTCTCACCAATACTAACGCGATTTGCTCCTTTTAAGCTAAAAGGTGTCGGTTTCACAACCTAACCCCCTACAGGCTTGAGCTTAGCTGTGGTTAGTTCACTCATAGCATGTGGCAGGGCTAACGTTACCGCTTTTGGCTAATTAGCTAGCTTGTTCAAAAGGCTAGCTAATGTTGGCAATCAAGCTAGCGTCAGCGAGATAGCAATTAACGTTAGCAGTTAGCCTGCCCGCGGTGCTTAGCTTACCTGTACACTGCATTCTTTTCCTTGGAGTGGTTTCACAGTAAGGATCATTTTCGATGAAAGTCTGAACAAAACAAAACCACACAACAACACCTTCAGCGTTAAGTATCAAAATATCCCCAATTTTAGAATACTATGCTAGCTCAAGATAGCCACCGGGCTTCTTCTCTTGTCAACAGCCCATCTTCTTCATCTGATGCAGGCGAGGCTGCTGCTGCTCCAAAGGAACACTACTGCCACTTAGTGGCTGGAGTGTTGCACGGCTGCTAGTTGGTCACCGTGGATAATACTGTACATCACCTAAAATAAGAAAATAAACCGATAAATCAATCGATCAGGGTAAATTATAGGACTCTTCTGCTCAAGATAAGCAGACCATGACTGAATATTATTTAAATTAAAACGTCGACCCTTGCAGGAGTTTGGCATTTAAAGAACGACATTTGAAAACATATAATTGCTTTGTAGTTATTGGTAATTATTTAGCCTACTGCATATACGAACCTACACTGCAACTTTCCATTTGTAAAGCAACTGATGACGGTGCAGGAAAAAGAGATGAACGTGTGCTTTCTGTCTTGAGCGATTCTCGACCGGGGAGGTAACTTTAGTGCCCTCCAGGGGGCGTTTTGAGGAACGTTCGCGGAACGCTAGAAGCAATATCTTCGATAAAGGGGGGGGGGGCGTTCAGGTGTTCTTGGGGGCGTTTGGGTAAGTTTACATCAAAATTCTCAATGAGAGGAGATGGACCTTGTAATATGGCCTGCAAAATTGTAAAAGGCGCCCGCTGTGCTTGAAGAGAAGGTTTATCATTTTCACAGCAAGGGCTTTTTACTTATGTCAGTTTTGTAGAGCAGCTCCATGCTGCCTTCAAGGTAACCGGGCGTCAGTTCACATTTACACAATTTCCCCACATGGATTTACTGTGTCAGCTCGGAATAGACTCAATCTCTCTCTCACACATGGTAGCTGTTCCCTGCGGAGGAAAATATGCGGTTTTTTTTTAAGAAAAAATAAAATCTCGGGAGCATTATTTTTTCTCCAAGGATTGGCTGTATACACTGTGAAATCGCTGAAGTTACAAATTTACATGAGGGATATTCCGATGTCAGATTTATCTTGAAAGCAGCAGATCGTCTGTCATCCAGACACACTGTAGCTCTGTTGTAAAACACCTGAGTCACAGCAACCTTATCAGCTGGCTCAAATCCAGCTGCAACCTTTATTTGTGACCCTTAGAAATGTTTTGCCAAGTCATAACTTTTGGGCTTGAATCGGTCTTTACTTTTGCAACGGACACCTGCGAGCCAGTCATGTTAACATATCATTTACCGGCGATGAAAAGATAAAGAAATGCTTAAGCACCGAGGAAACAGGCAGGAAATGAAATGAGCGCCTGCCACCTGCCAAACACAAGGTAACTGTTGTCTGCAGATAAAGGTCACCTGTCACGGAAAACGCTTTTCCGTTATCAATAAATACTTTTCCAAAGCAATTCTGAAAGAAATAGTCAACATGATGACCCGATCTGTCATTTCCAGGTTGGCTGGCAGTGACTCAGTGTTTACAATTCTGAAGCTCTCTATAGATTTCAGAGGTGGCACATTAAAAACCGAGTGTCTGGTAGAAACGTTGAGTGACCTGTCACAGTGGCTGGCCAATTTCACACCCTGTTCAAGTGTCGTTTTTGCTCCATGGGAAACTGATGATGGCTCTGATGATATTCCAGCAGTCCAATCAAACCCAATATGTCATGTGGTATTCAATGACATGCTTTTTAATGACGGAAATATTCGAGAATGTTCAAGATTAAATGAATAAAAAAAAAAAGTTGAAGTATTCTGATCCTGCCACCATTTTTCTCGGGATGGACTCGCAGGAAAAGCCTTGGCCTGTTTGCAAAGCAAAGACCCTCACACAATATCTCACTGGAAACAAATCCGAAGCGTCAGTAAAATTATATTCCTGACATCAACGTACAGAGTAGCTCACACATCAGTCAGCATCAGTCCTTCCTCCTGTCCTCTGTCGTCCCTCTGCTGATTTGATTCACCGCCTGCAGGTGCGACCGAGGGCACCGCAGGTCACGAAGTAGACACAAAATTCAATATACAGTAAAGGATTTGTGCACATGGTCAAGAAAAGCAGCAACACTTCCAAATTAAATGAAACCAGTCAGGACATGGCGACTGATGACATGCAGTGTCGTGCATACTGACTAACAAAGGGCTTAAACACGCAGTCCATTAACCTGCTAGTTAGTTTCACCAGCTACCTCTAATTCCAATCATCCAAAAGTAAACTGATACATTTCAAAGAAGAGTTCAAATTGCTTCTCTTTGAAATCAGTTGATTTAAAGATGCGAAGTTCATGTTAAAATGAGGCGCGCTTACGTATTTTCATTTTCTTTGCAAGATTGCAGCCTTTGCAGCTTATATTATTTTACAAAATTACTTTAAATACATGTTGTTGGCAGGAGAGACAAGTGAGTCAGAGAGAGAAGGACAGGCAGTGAATACAGAGTGGAGGGAGAACAAAGAGTGGAGGACGGAGAGAGAGAATGAACAGAAAAAAAAATGTAATGTTGAAGGCAAGGACGCAAGAGGAAATGAGACAGAGAGGGAGCAGGTTATGGGAGGCAGAGAGACAGAAAAGGAGGCTGAGGGAAAGAGAGCATGAGATACCAAGAGGGAGGAGAGAGAGAGAAAAGGAGCATACGTATAAATATCAGGAAATCTTTTTTTTTTTTTTTTTTTGGACATCCATAAGCTCAGTTTTTGGACCTTAAAGCCCCGCATATGGCCCTGGGTGCAGGTACAGTAGTGTGCGAGTAAAACCTCTTATCAGTGCTCACAGCCAGCTTCCAGTCTCTTTTACATGTGCCAAATGTTTGGGGAATAAAATGATTGATGTTCACCGCTAAGTTCGCCCAATACCCCAAAGACCCTCTGACCCAATTGGGATCCAGTCCACGCATTTCTCATTACAGCCTCCCGGATGGTCTCCACTGTCTTGGTCATGTGACCGCCTGCTGTCTGTGCCCAGCCCTGGCCAGCCCTGAGACAGAGAGAAGCATCTGCACCTGTCGGATGGACTGCCTGCTGCCAAACGGGGACAAACCTATTCAGGACAAGTGAGGACGACTTCCACAACACCACAGCAGCTGCACGTGGTGAGTGTTTCAATACAGCACGGCATTATATTTTGCAGGACAGGGTATGAATCTGTGTTTAGAGTCTATTAGAAACATAAAATGCTGCTGTCACATTTGACCAACTCATTCATTTATTACAAAGGTTATTACTGGAGCCTATGGCTGCGGGCGTGCTCGTGACCTAGTATGAAAACATCGATATTTTATTCCTGCAAGGACACAGTCTGTGTGACTTAATAAAGACTCTGTAATGACCTCATCTTGATCTAAGCTGTTGACTGTAGCGGCGCTACTTTCTCCTGCTTTTTCTCTCATGTATTTGTTAAGTTTCTTCCAATTTATGCAATTTGAATCAATTTTTCCCCCCAGGTAACGAAGAGAAACAGACACAGACAGGGAGTGCATCAGCATAGTGTATCTATAATGCATTTGTCCATGCGTGCAGTGGTGGAGCCAGACAGTTTTTATATGGGGGCCAGACTGAGACCATTACTCACACTGATGGCACTGACAAATAAATTGCTTTGTTTTTGGTCACTTACTCTTGTAACTGGCATTTATGTACAGGTACAACATGAGGACTCATATGAACATATGGAACATATGTTAGGCTTTTTATTTAACTCTGAACAAATAATAAAAAAAGTCTTCTTTAGATTTTTATAAAGCACAAAACAGAATTACAATTTAAATGACATACGTGAAGAGATGCCCGCCTAGTTGAGACATCACACTGCGTCCATTTGGCATTTTGTTTTGCATATTTGGGTGCAGCTCTGTGTCAATATTGCGTTGTTTAGCATGTACCACTTGTTCAAAGTAGTTTTAAACCCTGCAGTCTTACAAGGGCTATACCCAAATCCCTTAAAATAAATATCTATATACACTCTTCATTGATTAACGCCAGTTATTTTATTTCCTACAGATTTTAAGTTTATGTTTTTTACAGACTTTTCAGAGAACTTGTAAACAATGCACCCCTCTTACTAAATAAAAATATGCTAAAAACAAACAAATACATAAATGTATTAATATATTTAATTTCATTTTTAGAGTGTCTAAAAACAACCATGCATTTCTGCCTGAGTCAAACAGAATTTATTTGCACTGGTGGCTGTTCAGCAATGAAATAAACAAATCTCATGATCCCACGCGGCTTCACAATCTAATCAAACGACATCCTTTGTTTTCATTGTTTTGACTGAGAGACCTTTAGAAAGCATATTTTGAGCGTTTAATGGAATTTTGTTGAAGCAACAAAAGAGACAATATAAGTAATGAAAGAAAGATTATGCAACTGAATTGCTCATTGTTGGGATAATCAAACATATAAAACATGTCAGTCTTTTGTTGGCACTCTGCAATATATTGAGGTCTGAGAATAGTTTTAGGGTTTTTGTTTATGTTTATTTCTATTCTTTGGTCTGTTTGTTGTCTGTTTATTTGTCTTCCATGCTGGTCCACTCTGTATCATAGACTTACAGTATTTTTATCATCCAGATAATTGGGAGGCAAACAAGGCAAAAATACATCAACTGTAAACTCCATCCATTCATCCATCCACCCACCTGTTTACTTGCCTGTATTACGTCTGTCTATATCGAGATATTATGAGAATATGTATGAGAAGCGCACAGCAAACTCTCCTGTGTTCTAGCCAAGTGGAAGCCATTATACCTTATTGATTTCCCATTTATATCATTAATTTTAATAATAGTCTTACCAGTAATCACAGGAAGTGATGCAGATAAATTAAAGAATGGATGCCAAGCCTTGAATGATCTTGTAGCTGCAGAAAAAGTCTGACTTCAATTCAAAATCCGACCAAAGTCGTGCTTTTATTGTTGGCCCAACTGATATTGGAGTTTTGGGGCCGATGCCGATAACAATATTAGGAAGAAAGAAAATTCCGATATCCAGTGTATCGGTCGATATTCTATACATAATGTTTAGAATGTGGTTATCAAATACATGTGACAAAGATATCTTACATTTGAACAACTTTATTTCAAACGTCAGTGCACTGGACAGTAAACGCTTTGCTTTTTAGTTAAACAACAGACCACCAGTCCT
>JAQLOL010000022.1:10421139-10439167 GCA_029783665.1 Naso thynnoides
TCAAATACGTGTGACAAAGATATGTAATGGAGGCAGGATATCTAACAAACTGTATTCCAAACATCACTGCACCAAACAGTAAACACGTCACTTATTACCAGTTGAATCAGGGACCTCCCTCTGCTGGACAAATTAAGTGATTACACCATTTTACATCAGTAGTCCAAGTATTTTTTTCAGTCTTAAAAACCAGTTTTAATATCGGCACTTATTGAAGAACAGATACGCCGATACCGATATATACCGATATATCTGCAATAGGCCGATATCAACCGATAGTGTCAGTAAACTGATACATGGGTCATAGTCGGTCATAGTCGGTCATTATTGGTTATTGTCATGGAAATTCCTCTGTAGATGCACGTGCTCTCTGTTCATGTTTGTCGCCCGGCGTTTGCAGGGAATGGGTACACTCAGAGACCTCCAGTTTGCCCTGCAGCTTAAGATTGAGGAGCTCCGCCAGAGGGACACACTCATAGACGAGTTGGAGCTGGAGTTAGATACAAAGGATGAGCTCATCCGACGACTGCAGGAAGAGCTGGATCGCTACAGAGCGACTGTTTCCCTGCCGGGACCCTCTGCAGCCAGCGCAGGTGCAGAACACAGTGATCTTAGTTGTCATATTTGAAGGAATCAACATGTAGAACAAGCCTCAAACTGCATTTACTGTGTGTTTTTCCTGTAGCTTGCTCAGCTCAAATCGAGGTCAAGCAGAGAACCAGATGGAAAACAGTCATTTCTGAGCCCTTCACGCTGGACCCCGTGTCTCTTGCTGTGGTTTCACACAGAAGCTGTGACAAAAGCCAGGAGTAAGAGCAAACAACATTCCCAGCGCACTACAACCAAAAAAATCTATCACTTAAATGTTCAAGGCTCACTGAGTGCCTTCTGCATGACTCAGAATCAATAAATATCTTACCATTTTAAAAGGCTGGAGCTTACGACTCCACATTCAAGGCTTTTAATAACCTATTTTTAAATGTACATCTTTATCCTGCCTTCGTGGCTTCAGGTCTCAGCAGCTGATTCACGCAGCTCTTTTGAAAAACGACTTGTTGAAGAACCTTGACGAAGGAGAAATCAGAGCCATCATCGCCTGCATGTATCCCACTCCCATCAGTCAAGGCTGCTATGTCATTCAGGAGGGGACCAGCGGCGCTCAGGCTTATGTCTTGGAAGGTAAATCATTTTCGTCTCAGAATTGCTGACATTAATCACACTTGAAGATACTTATTAACATTTCCTTGAGATGACAGGTGCTGATGAAATGATCAGGTTTATCATAGATTTGTATATGAATGTTCTCACAGCTGGCTGGCTCACAGTGTGATTAGAAAGTGATTTGACACTGCTGTGGCGCGAGAGTTGCATGCTTGAGCAAGAAAAGTGAAGCACTTTAGGGAATAAATGACCCACATTGATATTTGGTGTTGAAATGTCAACTTGATACAAATGACAGGAGGAAAGGGGCTCTGCTTCTCCCCGGTTGCGGAGGTCATCAGTGCTTTATTCTCCTCAGAAATCTTGGCTGTCTTTGTAATGTGACGGCTAATAGAGAGTAGCTGCTACCCATTTTTCTCTTGTCATTGCAGCCGGCGAGAGGTGGCGGCCTTGTTTGGCTTGGGGACGATTGCATGTCAGTTGTTTGTACAGTTTGTCTCACACACCAGAAGGTCCTTTGACAGGTTCCCTTTATTCCCTGACACAAAAACACATGCACATAACAGCTCAACTTTGATTAACATGCTATATTTCTTTACCGGCTGTGTGTTTATCGACAGAAGGGAGGCTGGATGTGACAAAAGATGGATTGAAGCTTCTCACGATCGAGCCAGAAGACGTGTTTGCAGAGCTGGCTCTCCTCTATAGCTGCACCCACACCTTCTCCGTCTCAGGTATCAGATCATTGTGCTGGCATCTCTGTTTGGTATTTGCATGCAGATATCAGTGGAGAGCTGTCCAGTGGAGATATTAATAATTCTTGTTTAATAGAATATCACAAGCAATCAGATTGCTGGCAGTGGTCTTAGACGGAGGCGTCTGTTGAATTTAAAATCAAGACCTTTTGTGAGATCTGAGACAATAACACAACTTCAGACGGCTTCTGTAGAGATGTGGGGAATTTAAAACATTTTCTGCTTAACTGAATGACCTAAATGTGGGCAGTCATGTCTCCTCCCTGCAATCCAACGTGCATTTACTGGATTTGTACAAATAACATATTCACAAAAAAATATTTATCCTGTAATGCGCTGTTTTGTACAGCAGACACGAAATGCTGCTTAAAGTGCTTCACAAGCAACAAAGACATAAAAAGAGGAGAAAAAATCGTGCAATTTAGTAAAAACAAATGAATGGATGACTTAAATAATGGAAAATAGGATGAAAACTAAAAACTGATTGATGGTGATAATAATAATATAAAAGATAGGAATTAAAAGAGAATACAGATAATTCATGACACAGATGGAATATAAAACCACTGAGCTACAATAATAAAATGAGAGCATCAAAGAAGTGCAGCGGTGCAAAATACAAACAGGAATTTGAAACCTGAAAGTGATTCCTGATTATAGGTAAAACTGAAGAGATGTATTTTTAGCTTTCTTTTAAAAATATTTAAATATTTATCTATTCTCTTCACTCTTCTTACTGTTGGATCACAACCTGTCATATGTATATTTCTGGTGTAAAGGATTAGTGATATTCTTTTAAAAAATAGAAAGAATACTGTCATTTCCTTCCTGCATGTGATCACAGAATCCTGTGGGAAAACCTCCTCATCCATCGCTTCGTGCATCTGACCTGGTTTCTCAAATGAATAGACTGTGGAAACGAACGGGATCAGTTCAAATTGAAAAAAATCTGCCTATGCGCCTTGTGTGGTCTCTAATCATCCCTCCTTCTTTTGTCTGCTTTTCCAATTTGCTACACGTCTGTCATTCGGTAACAGTGTGAGCTCATGTCGTCCTTTGTTTAGTGTCCATTTCTGTCAGCTCTTCCCTCGTCTCTGCTGATGGCTCCATGCATTTATCTCCATCCTGACCTGAAATTGCCTTTTTTTTTCCGTTGTTGCCGTCTGAGACCATCAATAAGGCTCGTGCTCATGTGGTCTCTCCTATTGTGGCAGTGACAAAGGTGCAGGTGAAAACGGGGCTTTATTAGACTGTAAAGGTTCAGGAAGGCAAAGAATATACAAAGGTTTACCTACAGTAATAATAACTAATTAAAAAATATCATGCGCAGCTTTTTGATCCAGATAAAAAGCCTCGAATACGCAGGTCATACGTTGCGAAACTGATGGAGAATTTTTTGAGAGGGACTGAGATATCAGGGCTGCACTGTATTATCAGACGGTGGATCTAATTAGACTGTCTACTTCCATTTGCAGGAAGCTTCAGATAACCAATCAATAAGGGTCTTTATTAATTTACAACAGCCTCATTCAAGCTCTATTATAAAGATAGAGGTTATTATAGTTAAGGAAATCAGATTAGATCTGTATTAAAAATCGCTCTCTGCAAAGAAAATGAGCTCTAAGAACCCTCTTCATTCTATGCCATCAACGTTTCTAATAGAGTTTTCACTGTCTGCTCTTTCGCCTGTGAGCTGATCCTGCATTTCACATCCCCACACGAGCTGTTTCACTGCTCGCCTCTTGATTGCATTTCCACCTGAGCTGCAGTGTCACTGACGCAACCTTCATCGCCTCCTCCACCTCTGTCTTTTGATCTGCAGCACAAACGGACAGCAAGCTGTGGGTTATTGACCGCAGGAGCTACCAGACCATACTTACACAGAGTGGTCTCAACAGCCTTTCTCATTCAGTGGAGCTGCTTAGCAGGTGAATATCACACCGAACACTTGATCTGACAGTGAGCGGGCCCAGAAGGCTGCTTTGTATTCTAGTGCCCTTAACTCCATATCACCAGGGTCATGTTGTTTGTTAGGTGGCGCAATGCTGCTTTTAGACCTATAATGCTGTCCTGTGATATGATTTGAATATACCGAAACAGCAGAAACATCAAATCAAGCCCTTTCACACGTGTCAGCGTGGGTAAAATCTTAGCATTCCTTCTTTGTACCTGTGTGTATGCAGCGTCCCCTTCCTGCATTCATTGCCAGAGGATGTCATCATGAAAATGTCCGATCTCATGGAGGAGGTACAGATTAAGTGCTTAAAAGCTGAAGCGCAGCATTGTGTTGTGTGCTCATCACTCGTCCTTAAAACAGAATTCAGCCTGAAGATTATGTGTGCAAACAGACGGAGCGCGTGTAAACATGATTGTCTGCAGGGGGCTCCTCTCTACTTTCTATTTTGAGCTTTCCTTGTGTTGCATCAGTTAACAAGCAGGTGCTAAGATCAAATCAGAAGTAATCCTTCATTGTTACAAGCCCTCATCTTAAAGTCTGTGAGAGAGCTGCTTCTTTTTTTCTCTCTTCTCATCAAGTTTTTCATTTATTTTCCAGTCTTAGCTTCTCTATTTGTCTTTCATATCTCTGTGTATATTTATATTTATCCATCTTGCACATTGCAACTATTCTTAAAAGTTGACACTGTGAACGTTTGCACATTTTGCACATTACTGAATGCAACTGTACAGCTCTTTAATTTGGATAAAAATCATTGTGAATATTATTTTTATCATATTTTTCATGTTTTTATCATATTTTTCATTCTATTAAAGGACTGTACCAGTCTATTTTTGGCTTCTCACCATTAGCAGAGATTGCTGCTATCTTTTACAAATGTGACCATGTGTTTACTTAAGTAAATCTTAGACTGTATTCCCCATTCACTGCCATTCAAATAGGGTATAGAAACACTAAAGGACATGTGAAAGTTGCTCGGCATGGGTAATTCACCCTTCTAAAGAGCAGGTCTGTGTTTACTTGGTCAAAAACCTCTTAGAGAGAGAGAGAGAGAGAGAAAGAGAGAGAGAGAGAGAGAGAGAGGAGCTGTAAAGACAAAAGTTATTACGCCTGGAAAAATAGTTCCTTACAAATGCTGCCTTCCCAGCTCGAATATTAGACGTTTGTTTTAACCAAGTTTGTCACACATTTTCTGCTACTTTCCCTAATGTTTATTAAATATGGACAAAATGTAAACAAAAATTATATCTCATAGATAAAGCTATTTTGGGAAAAATGGGTGGGGTTTATGTAACCTACGTGAGCAATGTTGACAAAGAACAATGACACGTAGGAACACTGGTATAGTCCTTTAATTTAAAAAAAGCTAATGCACATATTTTTTTTTAATCATGTTTTTCACGTCATTGTCAATTTTTTTGTTTTCTTTTAATGCTTCCCGGCTTGCAGAACCCCTTTATGTCTTTATCTATATTTACTTGTACTGTGTTTAGTGTTATGCACCATTTTACCAGGAAAAATTCCTTCTATGTGAAAACCTGCACTTGATTCTGACTGACAGACACACTACGCTGAAGGTGACTACATCATTCGACAGGGAGCCACAGGAGACACCTTCTTCATCATCAGCAAAGGCCAGGTAAAGTTTTATGCTCTCTCCCTGCTGCACAGACGAAATGAAGCTTTCAGAGAAAAAGATTCAGATTGTGGAGGAAAATGTCAGTGCAGTTTTAGAAATTGCACCCTGATGGAGATAATTGACCTTGGTGCTTTTTCTACGTTGCTCTCCACCATTACCTCTTTGTCATCACCACTCTCTTTTCTGGATTCGCCAGGTGAAAGTGACAGAGAAGAAGCAAGGCCGCGAGGAGCAGGTCATCTTCTCTAAGCTCTGTGAGAGACAGTGGTTTGGAGAAAAAGCTCTTTGGGGGTAAGGAGGAAATTATGCACTTTCAGAGGAAACTGTGCAGAGCTTTTTATGAATGACGCATGTGATGGTAAAGTGTCTTTTTCCCCAGCATGATATCAGTGATTGCCTTATTTTAATACTGTATACTTTGCAATGATAACATTATGATGTTCTCTGTCTTTAGAGAGGATGTTCGGACTGTGAATGTGATTGCTGATGGTGAAGTTACTTGCTTGGTTATAGACAGAGAGTAAGTGGAAAGTGTTTGTGCTACAAAAACTCAATGCAGAGAAGATGTAACTGCACTAAATCAAAAATGAATGCGCTTATCCAGAGATTTGAGATTTGTGCTTCTGTGTTTCAGGACCTTCAAAGACATCATCGGCGGGCTGGTGTTTGACTGCAGCCACGAGGTGCAGCAAAGCTATCAATCCAAAAGCGAGTGAGCAACATTACTGGACTTTTTATCCGCAACCAGCAGCTCTTTAGGTCGCTCTGTCTGCTCTGATTGGTCGACAAAAATTCCCCACTTTTTGGCAGCCCCAAATTTCACCACAAAAGGAGGCTTAAATTTTGGTATTGAAGTCAAGTGTGTGTATGTGAAAGTGTGGGTTTGTATTTATACTAATTAGCTTAGAGGGGGCGTGTCAGTGGGAGTGGCCTATTGCAAAAAGGCACATCATTTCCAAATGGATTTGCAGACTTGCACAAGATCTAGTGGAAAGGTCGGTCCTGAGCCAACAGCTAACTCACTGCTCGAGACATCTCGCAAAAAGGAGGCGTGGCAGTGGGAGTGGCCTGTATCGAAAATGCACATGACTTCTAAATGGATTCATATAATAGGGCCAAACTTTGTAGAAACGCACACACACACACTTTCCTTGGTCATGACCTGCCCCACCCCTACACATTAGCCCCGCCCCAATCCATAACTCTGTTCATCGTAGACTCTTGTGGGAGGCATAAATGCAGACAGAATTTTTTATTTCTTCACTTATTTCACAAATTTAAAATCAGACAGTACACTTTAATATACTCAACACAATAAGAAACACCTTATTTCTCTGAATATGATGTATTGATTTTTTCAAAGGAAAAATGAAACATAAAAACCAGTTTATGATGCCTCTATAACTTTATGATATCATATGATGCAGCTAAGATGACTGTAACATTTTTAGCTGCTGGTCACAGCTACTTCAAATTTGTGCTTGCTTCCACAAAAATCACATGTAATCTGCACCCACAGAAGACACACACTGTAAGCCAACTTCTGGTTTCCTCTTGAGCAGGTCGGACAAGGATCCTGACCTTCTCTCATCTTCCACCTTAAGTGATTTCCAGATTGTTTGCACTCTGTCCGTTGGGGAGTTTGGTCACGTCGACCTGGTAAGAGTTGATCTTAAGCAGCTCAGCCACAATGACACAGATCCTCGCATGCTGCAGTGTCCTCGAGATTCCATGTTTCTATAATGTAATCGACTGATCTCTGCCTCTTCCAGGTGCAATTAAAAAACAAGATGGAGTGTGTTTTTGCCATGAGGGTCCTTAAGAAGAAGCTGATCCTCAGTAAAGGTCAAAGAGAGCACATCCTGAGAGAAGGACACATCCTCATGGAGACTCATTGTCCATTCATTGTCAGGTGTTTGTTCTATATCCATAATTTTTACTTCCTAAAGGGCAAGAATGCTAATGACGACAACATAATCCACAAAATATTCTTTGGTTGCAAACATTACAATGAAGCGAACATTTGGGGGTATCTGTTTTTCTACAGTCGTCTAATCAGGATTGTTTTGATTACATAATATTTGATTAATTCATAAAGATATTTGATCTTTTCATTGATCACAGGCTACATAAAACCTTCAGAGATGCTGAGTGTCTGTACATTTTGACAGAAGCTTGTCTTGGCGGGGATCTCTGGAGTCTACTGAAAGATAAGTAAGTATTTGAGGACCAAAGACCTTAATCCTTTTTTTTTCCTCGAGTGCTTTATTCTATCATTCCAGTCTTTCATGACTTTGTCAGCCAGTTTGCTCCTAAGGATGTCTCACTCAAGGTTTAATAGACCAAATTTTTTTTAGGTTTCAAATTTATTGGTCCTAATTTAAAGTACCACACTCAATATGTTATTTTGGAGGAGATAGACACGGATGGAACAGACTCCCCTCTCGTCTCTCCATTCTGTGCCTCCTCGTCTCCTCTCTTCTCCTGCCTGTGACCTGGAAATCAATCTCAGCGTGTCACGTTGAAGAACGTCTCAATTCCTAAAATGCATGTGAGGATGCAGCTGTTCCACATGTCATATTTCACCGACATCGCTTTAAAATGACAGCTCCACAGCAAGGATGTCTTGTTTCGTTAAATGCCTTGTGTGTCTTTCTTGCATCCTCCGCTCGCAATTTCGGAGGGACTGACTAAGAGCGAGGAAAGGAATCGAGAATGTCAAACTGAGAATTGAGAAGGAGAGACAGATTTGCTCATGTGCTCTGTCATCAGCACTTAATGCTGCTCTTTGTAAGGGATTTGGGTCAAAATGACCACTGCAGGTTTCACCATTTAAGTATAACACAAGTAATGTTCATTTGAAAACACTAAAAAAATAAATTATTCCACAATTAAAGGATGGTAAATAAGTGCCGAAGTGGACTGTGCTCTGGAATAAAAGCTGCGATTTGTTTGAGATAACTAAATATTTTTGTTTTAAACAAAATTTACTTTGTAACTTTCCCAAAATACCATTTAAAAATAATATTTTGTTTACATGGATGACAAAAATTTGAGCAGAAATAAGTAAACTACTTTCTCTTACAGTTGTTTCTGGTAGTTTTGTTCTTTTAGGTTAAACATGTTGGCAGTGTGAGGGTGAAGATGAGGGATAATTCATGTCATTATACTAATAGAATATTTATAGTGGGCATCTTGGTGATGCAGTGGTTTGCACTGTTACCTCCAGAGGTGGGAAGTAACAAAGTACAAATACTTTGTCACTGTACTTCAGTCGATTTTTCAGGTATCTGTACTTTACTTGAATGTTTATTTTTCTGATAATTTCTTACTTTTGCTTCCTGCATTTTAACACAAATATCTGCACTTTTTACTGCTTACATTTTCCAAATGTGCTTGTTGCTATAGTTTGAATGCTTTCCTCTTTTTGTACGCTTTACCAACCCAAAATGTCAGTATTTGGAATTCTGGGAATGAGACTCAACAATCAGTTAATTTTCTGGCGCTTTCGGGAGCAGCTTGGACAAATCCTGCTGATGCTGCCTTTAAGTTTAATAGCCTTTGCATTATATTAACATAAGCCGAGGTGCAATTAGCTTTGCACAGAAGAAGCGAAGTCAGTACTATGGGGCAGTTGTGGCTCAGTATGTGGAGTGGGTAATTTACTAATCAGAAGGTCGGTGGTTCGATACCCGGCTCCTCAGCTCTAAACGTTGAGGTGCGATTGGGCAAGATACTGAAGATCCCAATGGCTGCACTGTTTGTGTGTGAATGATGTTAAAGCACTATGAGTAGTTTAAAGACTAGAGAAGCGCTGTACAAATACAGTCTATTTACCTTTGCCAAGTCTTTTTTTAAACAAGTATCTCTACCTCTATTTAATAAAGACTGTGTGTGCTTTTGCCACCTCTGGTTACCTCCCAGCAAGAAGGTTCTGGGTTTTAATGGTCTGCATGTTCTCACAGTGTCTGTCTGGGTTCCTCTGGGTGCTCCAGCTTCAGCTCCAGCCCCCCACACCTCTGCAAAGGATGGGCAGTTACAGCAGTAGTCTCCAAATGACAGATTTTTGGATGGAATATTTATATTTCCGCCACTGTGTTTTAGCCAAGTTTTCATCACAATGCAGTTTTAATGAAAATAACATTAATCTGATGTGTTACATCTGTCTACATCACACATATTTTGGCTGCGATGCTTCTGCTCATGTTTCAGAGGATATCTGGATGAAAGCAGCAGCAGATTTTACACAGCTTGTGTTGTCGAGGCTTTGACCTTCCTTCACTGTCGAGGCGTCATCTACAGAGACGTCAAGCCTGAAAATGTGGTTCTGGACGAGCGTGGTTATGCAAAACTGGTACTGCAATCAGTTATTTTACATTTTAAATACTCCATTGAAATTGTACCTCGGTTTAAGTGTGAAGACGCTGATATTTGTAGATTGGATCCAGATGTTTGAAGAGGGTTGAAGTGGGTAAGAAGACCTGGACATTCTGCGGCACGCCGGGCTACATGGCGCCTGAAATCATCTTGAACAAAGGCCACAATGCTGCTGCAGACCTCTGGTCGCTGGGCATTTTTATGTTCGAACTTCTGAGTGATAGGTAAGCATTACAGCGTGGTGCAGCCCTGCCTCTAAAGCTCATTTCTCCAGTTATAGATCGACGTGATAGTGATAGCCTCATTTTTTCATCTCCAGGCTCCCATTCAGCGGTGCTGACCAGATGAAGATTCTCACTGCAACCATTCGCGGCATCGATCAGATTGACTTCCCCAAAACCATCAGCAAAAGTGCCTCCAGTCTCATAAAGAGGCTGTGCAGGTGCTGTTAATAAGACCTCTGTAGACAGCATGAATTATACTGTGAGCTCTAAAGGTGTTTTTCTAGCCTTTTTATAGCGCTTTCCCAGACATGAAAAACATCCTGCGTCAACTCACTGCTGCACACGCACAAATAAGAGCAAATTAGGAAATAGTGCTGCTGCACTGGATGCAGTCGGAGCTGTGGCACCACCTCTTGAACGACAGAATCTGATTATTAATTCATAGCTTATTTATTCGTGTGTTCTTGTTTGCTTTCCATCACCAAGGAGCAATCCCTCTGAGAGGCTGGGCAGTCAGAGAAATGGGGCCAAGGACATTCAGAAGCACAAGTAAGACGACAGATTTATCCCGCTGCAGAGAAACACTGAGGCCTGTGCTCAGAAACATGGTTTCAAGGCTGTGATGCTGTTTTTGTTCAGGTGGTTTGAAGGTTTCGACTGGGACGGACTGTGTAAAGGCACGCTGATCCCTCCGGATACTCCAAAAGTAAGCCACGCTCTGCCATATACGTGCTTTATTTTTATTTATTTATTTATTTTAAATTGTTGATTCTTTGTTTTGCAGTGAGCATATGCACTTCACAGTCTGACCTGTTTATTTAAATTTTATTTTATTTCAGGTTAAGCATCCTGTGGACAGCGGCACAAGTGATCTCTACACTGAGGGCTCCGTGGAGCTGTGCACAAACTGGGATGACTTCTGATGGATCAGCTGACCAGACGGACAATAACTCACTGCCAACTACAATGAAATGTATTTTCAGACAAAAAATATTTTTCACAGTATGAGTAGCTGCTGATATAGTTTGATAAAGCTACTGTGTTGAGCTCAAACCCTTTAGGATTTATAAATTTAAGAGTTCAGTTTTGTCTCCACTGTTGAATGTTACTCAATAAACCAAAAAGTCGCGTAAAAGTGTTTCTTCTTTCATCTTCTCCCAGTGTGAGGATCAGTTTTGGTTTAGTGATTGCGTAATCGCGTCTTTAATTGATATCTTCCCAAAATGCATGAATTTGATTAGGTGACGTCAGGGCCGGCCCAGTCTTGCAGGAAAGCGTCAGGCCGCAGAGAGACAGGAGGCTAATACAGGAAGTTTTGTGATTTTGACTTCAAAATAAAATGACTAAATTAACATGTTAAATAAAAGGTGAACCCGTTAAGAAGAGCTGCTGACGTCATTAGATTAGACCGAAATGTGGAGTGAAAGTTTAAAGAGAGACGCCAACTGTGATTTGACGCATGTATGATATTTCACTGACAGGTATGATCAGTTAACTGTCACTTAAAAAAAAAAAAAAAGTATATAAGTGATAAATGGAAAATATTGAAGAGGCTACCAAAAGAGAAAAACAAATAAAAGATATTTTGCTTGAATTTAATTTAATTTTTAATTCAGTGTTTGTTTGTTTTTAACTGCGAATGTGTGTTAAACCTGATATATTTATTGCATTTCCTCTGATTTACATTTTGTCATAACATTAAAATACAACATGTGAAGTAGTGGTTGAATCAAAGTAAAATATGCCCATTTCTCTCTTTCAATTATCTGTCTGGGTAATATTTTTGATTTTATACACTAAAAAACCCAAACAAACTCAAAATTAAATTAAATTTTAAAAAAAATATGAGCGCAACGCTCAACCTCTGTGAACACTTTTAATAGAAACCTCAAACATGTTTTTCCAGTCTAGATCGTATTTAAGATGTCTCATTACCTGTTGTCTGAATTTTAAGTCCTAATGATGTTTTTTTTATTCTGTTGATTGTTTTATTTTCAGTTAGGCTACTTTTAACTTATTTATTGTTAGCTATTTCTTGTTATTGCTATTTCCATTCTTAAGTTTTACAAAACCCCCTTTATTAATGTATATTTTTGAATTTACCTTTTTGTCTGTGATGTGTTAAACTTGCTCGATACTGAATTTGTCATGCATGTTTTCATGAATGGTGCCGTCATGCGTCCGTCAGTTGTTTTATTTTGAAAGTTTTAACCGGAAATAAAAGATTGCTGTCTCGAGCTTAACGTGTGGCCAAATTTCGATTGATTTGCAGCTGCGGTTGTAACTTTGGAGTCCCAAATTAGCGAAACGTTGCGGCCTGCGTTTGGTGAGTTTGGTCTGTTGTTTGGCTTTTCTGTGTTTCTGTTTGTTTTCAGTCGATTATTCAAGCAAAACTAAACTGCGAGGCTTCCGACCTCCAAGTACGAAAAGTTTGGCTGCAGCCCGCTGAGTTTGCGGGCTGCCGTGCTGCGAGTTTGTTTTCTTCGGAGCTCCGTGAAGATGAATCAACCTGTTAACAAACCGCACGAAGCTTCAGAGAAATCACTTTGACTCGGTTTAGCCTTGAAATGAGATGCAGCTCCTGCAGCGACGCAGCTCATTGCGATGCTGCATTCACAACACACTTGATGAGGTGATTTAAGCGATAATGCCTCCTTGATAAATGGAGTCAGCTCCAGCTTGGCGTATTTTAACCTCATGGTGTGTTTTGTTTTGTTTTTTTTGCATCTGCTGCAGTTTTTGAAGAGTATTTCCACAGTGCAGAAGTCTTTCCCCTTTACAGATTCATTAGTTTTCCAGCTCTGAAATGCAGCTCCCGTGTCAGATCGCTGCGTCCTCGCCTTGCGCATGCTTTGGTTTTGTATGTGTGGTAACTTTTTGTGCTTGTCTGCATATTCTGCGTCATGCAACATGTTTGGAGCTGTCCACACGGCCAGGCGCCAGCCGTGCGCCACCGTCCTCTCCTCGGTGTGTGACACTTCCAGCGCAGCGTTTGGCCTGCACGATCCGCGCCGCTGCACAAACACTCGTGATGTCCGGTGCCGGAGCACCTGGACCCGTGCGTGGGGATGTTTTTAACCTGCGTGGCTACGTGGACGCGAAGCTTCAGTGACCTCGAGGCCGCGGGAGGCCAGTGGCCGCCATGAGGGGGAGGCGGAGGTGCTTCCTACGTGCGGCCTTTTCTCATTTTCACCTCCTCTCCCCCTCAGCAAGACCCGCGTCACTGTGGCCAAGTGTGTGTCTGTGTTCTTCACGCTTCATTGGGGAATCACAGCCGGAAAACAGCCGCGCGTTTCGTTCTTTCTCTCCCCTCGTCTCCCCCCGCTGCCCCGGCCAGCCTCACGTGTACCCCCGCACCCCTCCCTCACCCCGCAACTCTCTCCTCATCTCCCCCTCCATCAGACCATTCACTCATTCACTCCTCATGGGAAGTGGCTGTTCATTGCTGCTGCTGGTCTGGGTACAAAACGCCGTCGCCTCTCTCCCCCCATTTAAAAACTCCCCCCCTCCCCGTGTCACCTCCTGCAGTTTTCTGGGTCAGGGGGGGAACATTCCCCAGCATTGCTCTCATCACCACAGAAGCTCTGTAGGCTACTGTACAGAGCCTCCTGTCGTGCTCCATGTCATTCAGAGACTTAATCTATGCAGAAATGTTGCCATGAGGGAAGAATTCAACTTAACCGTGGATCCTCTAGAAGAGCAAACGCATATTTAAAGTCTGATACGAGAAGGCAAACACTAAAAAACACTCTGTCTCTGAAAGAATACCATTTAAGTTTGACTTGTCTGCTGGTTTCAGTATCCATTATGGAGCCTGACAGATATGGGACTCTGTGGGGCATTACTGAAACTCGGGAGTAAGAAAATTTGGGTAATTCGGCTGATATAGGTCCATGTATAATATTTGCTGAATGTTTAACTACTTGTGACAAAGACATGAAATGGAGGCCAAACTTTAATCCAAGCATCAGTGCACTGAACAGTAAACACTTATTAGTTTTTAAATGGCAGACTGCCCTCTGCTGGACAAACTCTGTAATTAGACCATTTTAAAACAAAAGTGCAGTCATTTTTTCCAGCCTATGAAACAGTTTTAATATTGGCACATATTGGAGAACTTACACGCCGATATATCAGCAACGGGCCGATATCGTCCGATTATATCGGCAAACTGATATGTCAGTCGGGCCCCAATCGATTTATTGCGCTAGATATCTCAGAATAACGGGCGTTTCACACCGCTGCGCAGCAACTCGCCGCTTCTTGTCATTTCAGTGAGGGAAGGGCGGCAGATCAGCCGCGGCGGAAGGACCATGAAGCGGTCGCCGCCCACGTGAGCACACAGAGGTTTTGCTCTGCCGCCCGGAGTTCAACATGTTGAACTTCCTGTGGCGGCAGATACAGATACATGTGAAGCTCCTCCCCGTCATCGACGTCCCGCGCCGTAGTGGCAGCAGCGAACGCCTGTTTTCCCGGAGGAAATCTCCAGCATTGAGGCGGTTTTTCAGGATAGCTGCCATGTGGCGGTGTTGAAAAGCCCTTAAGTCGATCAATCGTTGCAATCAAATCGCTTTGTCTGTCTAAGCAACAGTCCAAAACCAAAAGACACTTTTTTAAAAGTATCTTGACAAAGAAAAGCAGCAAACCTTCAAATTTAAGTATCTAGAAAAAGCAGATTTCTCGCTTTTTTCTTTTCAAAAATGACTGAATCGATTCATCAATTATCAAAATAGTTTCCAGATAATTTTCTTCCCTCGACTAATTGATTAATTGGCCGGTCAGTGCAGCTCTGGTTTGTGATTAAAACGAAGACAGTGTTGTGATGGATTTGTTAAAAACAGCCCTGACTCAGACTCTGCTGTCTGTCTCCACCAAAAAGTCTGTAAAATACATTACAACTCGAACAGAGTCTGAGTGCCAGACTTTTAAACGAGCTTCTGTCTTTAAGTCGCTGCACTGGGGACGTTTTATTTGTTTTTGCAAGCCGGCTTTAACCGACTGTGCTGACGGCGTTGATGAAATACATTCCTGACAGCTGACTCTCTGCCTCCTTCTGTAAGAAAACTTGTGACGAAGTTTCTGCATGAAAATCCTGGAGAAATTTCTCTTCACAACTTCGTCATTTAGGCCCTGATTTGACCCAAAACAAGGTTATTTTTGTTACTCTTTTTTACTTTTAAAACTAGATTTTAACATTTTAATTTGTCTTGTTTTTAATGTTGCTTGTTTTGCACCTGTCCACACAGTGTGAGGCTGATTGGATTCTGGCGTGTACAAAGAATGTTTGATTATTGATTTAAGAGGGTTTTTGCAGCGAACCAGTTTTTGGTTTCTGTTTTCCTACATCGACAGTCTGTTGCAGTCTTGGTTTCGTAGTTTATTGTAGCTCTGAACGTCTCCTGTGCTCTCAGCCCTGTCTCTGCCTGTCAGCAGGAGTAAATGTGCACAGACATGCAAGCGGCCTCAGGCTATCTGTTACGCTCTCGCTGTCTCCCTGTGAGACTGGATTCTGCTCTGTTATGACTTTATGTATCAGTCAGGCAGTTTATTTCCATTTGCGCACCACTCTGTTTGCCGGATCAAACATCATTTACTTGCTAAACATGAGTTTAATCTGTTGTTATTATGGAAACATCGCTCCACATGGTGTCCTCATGTTCCCAGTCTGCCCTCGGAGAGTAAATTCAAGTGTAAACTGCCCAAATATTCCGGTTTTTCACCTCCAGCTGGGACAGGCACAGCCCAGAAAGGTGCATTTGTTTCCCTTCAGTATATTATCACGTGTGTGTGTGCCGTTTCTTTTGTCTTGTGTCTTCCAGGGAGGAAAAGCTGGGAGCACAATGGTCCCTGTCTGGGCCCTGACAATAGCCATTTTGAATGGGAGTGAGAGAGGAGAGACACGAAGCTTTCTTTGCAGCAAACTGTCATTTTTCTGATGTGTCACATTTTAAGAAAACCCTGTTAAAATCTATTTACCCATTAAAAATGACTTGAGGGGATCCCTGGCAGCTTTGTTGCCCCCAACTGATTAAAAGTGGCTACGGACTCTAATTCTAAAAAAAATTGATGTTTAAAGTCCTCTGAGGACGAGTGTGGCATCGCTTTGCCCATGAAGGGAAGAGAAGCAGCGCAGGAGCGGCCCGCTTAAAGAGGAGGGAGGGGTATGATATCACTCTTTATCCTCTCTCCTATTGGGTACTGGGGGAGAAAGTGGGTGAGAGGTTGAGGGGTGTTCAGGGAGGGGGGGGTGGATGTGGGAAAGCAGAGATTTATTTGGTGAGGTGGATTCCTCGCCCGGTGAAAGTTTTAGGGAGACGCTGCTGTGGTTTGTTTTGAGGTTCCTGTTTCTCCTTCATTCAGTTTTGATATGAATGGCGTCTGGCAGAGAATCGTGGGGGTCCACTCAGGCGGTCCTCCCCCTCCCTCACCTCACCTCATCTCACCACAAGCCCCCTCACTACTGTACACACCACGAGTCTCTCGCCCTCTCTGTTGAATGAAAGGGTGGCACTACATGACTGAGAGTAACCCCGGTGCCTGTTTCTGTTAAGCCAATCATGATTACTTCCTGGTGCACCCCCACCACTCCCCCCCCTCACCCGTCTCCAGCGCAGGTCTTTTCTTCTCTTCTTCTTCTCTCCAAGCGGTGCCAAGCCTGTGGGTCAGCCTTTTAACCAAACTCCTCACTCTGGTATTTAACTGTTTCAGAGGTGGAATGATGCTTTTCATCACAATTTCTTCTAGTTTTTGTTCTTTCCTGTGTGTAAATTGCACAGGTCAGTATGAAGAGTTTATCGTGGTGGGTAGCAGTGATGATGCTCAAAGGTGAACTTCACTGATTTCACAAATTCAAGTCTTGCGGAGCTCAAATGCGGCTATGAAAAAAGCTTTATCGAAGCTTTCTGGCTGCGGAGGGAGCTGTGCCAGCCTGATCAAGTGCCTCGAGTGATGCGGCTAAAATAATCTGCAGCTGCGGTTATTCTCATGGATGTATGAAAGAGAACTGGATGCGGTGTCAGAGGTGTAGATGGGTTCCACGGCAGACATCTTGAGGACCAACACAGGTGTGACCAAAGATGGCTCTGTTCCATTATGCGTCACAGCGAGCGGGTCAGTGAGTGAGCGGCACAGTAGCAGAGCTCTGGAACAAGCTCCCCTGATAACCTGATGTGTTTCATGATGCACATTTTGAGTTGTCAGGGCAGGAAGAGCACAGGGGAAATGAATGACATTAATGACGGCTGCTTCAGTTTAGGTGAGCTTGTTCCAGAGCTCTGCTACTGCGCTGCTCACTCACTGACCCGGCTCGCCGCGACACTAAACTGAATGAAGCCATCGTTGGTCACAGCTGTGTTGGTCCTCAGGACGTCTGCTGTGAAACCCATCAATAAAAGTTGCTCAGTCACGCGTGAGGCCAAAGAAGTTTGACCTCCGGTTCATAAAATGAGCCAGATCCTCTGCATAGCGACAAAGAGCCGGCTCGGCTTACGTCTGGTTTGCCCTCCACTGGCTTAAATTCGGATAATATCATTACTCTCACTGCTCTTCAGACTTTCCAAATGTTTGGGCCCGATGGATCCATTTCCGATTGAATAAGAAGTCGTTTTGTGGGGCATGTGGTGCTCAAAGAACATATCCGCTGTTTTACAGCTGCCTCTTTTACAATGTAAGCCTGTCGAAGTGTTTTTGGGCCAAAGTGTGTCATGTGACATGTAATTACATGGGTTGGCTACAGTGTCAAATTGGTCTGGTGCACTTCCTGCAGGTTTGGTTGTGCTGCAGTCATTGCACTCAGAGCTCAGAGCTTTGACGAAAAGGACCTCAGCACGATGAAGATCAGTGGAATGGTTATTTCGGAGGGAAACTTAAGATCCATCCAGCCCGAGTGCAGCGACGGAAACACGTGACGTCACAG
>JAQLOL010000022.1:10447692-10471833 GCA_029783665.1 Naso thynnoides
AGATGACCGTTTAGTCGTTGCTCCTGTCCCATAAGATATCATTAACAATCACTTGTCAACATGGCTTAAATTAAGTGTGGAGGAAGCCTGTTGTCTTATCCTCATATTGTATTGCTGCCTGCTGTAGCCGCCCCAGCCTCAGGATCTGGCCGTGGTTTGCTTCACCAGTGGAACCACAGGTACCGTCTGTTTTCATCCATCTCATATGCGTAATTATCCTTCACTCACATCATTAAAGAAGTGTCCTTCAGTGCCCACTAACAACCTCTCTTTATGGCACCGCTGTAGTTTCCTTTGCTTGCGCAGGGCAAAGCAATAATGTCTTGTTTATTTATCCAGGGAAGCCCAAAGGAGCCATGATCACCCACGGAAACATCGCCTCCAACACTTCCTCTGTCATTAAGATCCTGGAGGTCTGTCTACACTTCCACCCTCTTGTCTAATTGAGAACAGCCTGAGAGCTAGCATCGCTTACAGTCTGCTTGTGTCTCTCAAAAGTGTCCCTCTCCCTGCTGTGTGTAATGGTATGATTAATTGGCTGTTTGATTGCCCCCGTCGCTGTGAGGTACTTTAACTAATTGCCCCAGTATAAAGATTCTGCTATCTAACTGCTGCTGGAAAAGCCATACAGCATGTTTGATTGCCTGCGAGCGCTGCCTGAGCTTTATCTCTCCCCTGTGCTTTGCTCATTTTGTTTCTCGTTTTTCACTCAGGGTTCGTTTGTGATCCAACAGGAGGATGTGTCGATCTCTTACCTGCCGCTTGCCCACATGTTTGAGAGGATGATTCAGGTAGTCGATCCTCTCCTCTGACTTCCTGTCTGTGTTTGTGTGCAAACCTTGAATTCAAGTGGGTTTCTGTCACAGGTCTCCATGTTCTGCCACGGGGCCAGAGTCGGCTTCTACCAAGGTGACATTTCTCTCCTTACGGACGACATTAAGACTCTCAAACCGACCTTCTTTCCTGTTGTGCCTCGTTTACTCAATCGCATCTACGACAAGGTCAGTAAATAGGTTCAGATGTTGTCTTTATCTGCCGCATCAAGCACGTTGTACAAGGCATCTTTAATCTTATTTCTATTTTTGTACTTCTTTACTGATTTCTGTTAAGATCCTGGGTTCTGTGACCTCTCCGTTGCGACGAGCTTTGCTTCATTACGCCGTGAGGAGGAAGCAGGCGGAGCTCAGCAGCGGGGTCGTACGTAACAACAGTCTGTGGGACAAACTAGTGTTCAACAGGATTCAGGTCAGTCGCTTATGTCCACCTGGACAACATTTTCCCATGTTGTTGCTGTTTGTCTCGTGTTGCCTCTTCAGAAATCAACCCTTAAACAAACTTTTACCACACGCTGGTTTTCAGTCTTAAATGATGTTTTCTGCTAAAGGTGCCATATATAAGAACTGGCCAGCTGTCTGATTCATACTTACACATACAGGGGGCGGCATATCACCAGAGAAATCGCTAACTGCTGTCAACTGTAGCTTTCGTCAGCTAGTTAGCTCAATTAGTTGTGCAGCTCATGGTTGTAACCTTGCTGACATTACCTGGATTGGGGGCTTAGAGTGCTGGTGTTCACACCACTGGCACAAGAGCTCTGGGCCACTAGTAGCCCTTTTGCACCAACATGGAACTGGTTCTGTTCTGGTTCACACACCCAATTTTGAACTGTTCTGAGCATTTCCACCAAAATCAAATTGGTTCGGAGCCCAGAAAGCTGGTTCCCAGCTGGAACCTAGAAATAGCAGGTTTCTCTTCAGAACAGAAGTGGGCGTGCCAAGTTCTACAGGTCCCTGTGTGCTGCGCAGCGCCCTCTGGTGATGACGCATCTTTTAATCCTCATAATGCTGCTCAAAACTGGTGGAAGCACAGACTGGTTCACTTGAAAGCAACCGAGGTTCCAAGAATCTGGAACAGAACCAGTTTAAGCACCAGAGCCAGTTTGGTGGAAAAACACCCCGTAAGAGGAAGGTTTTTAAGCCCTGGAGGGGGGATGGCACAGCATGGATTGCTGGTGGGACTGGCATCAGAGCTGGAGCCAGGCTCAGCAGCCTCACAGGGTGTTTTTGCCATCGGATTAGCTCTGATGCTTGAGCCATTTTGGTTCTGGTGTCTCAGAACCTTGGTGCTCTCACAAAAACCAGCCTGTGTTACCATCAGTTTCAAGTAGAACCAATTTAATCAAGGATGCATCATCAATAGAGGGCATTGCAGAGTGCACAACAACCTGTAGAATTTGACGCACCCACTTTGATTCCCAAGGGAAAGGCTATTTTTTGGTTTCAGTCGGGAAGCAACTTTAAATTTTGCCTGCAAAACCAGCAAAGGCTGGTTTGATGATGATGGGAATACTGCACCAAGGTGATGCAACAGCAGTTCCAACTGTAAAATTTGGCTGCAGGATTGGCAGAGATTTGGTAGATTAAGGCTGCGACAGAAGAGCCACCCACCCATTGAAAAGTGTTATTTCTTCAAACTCTATTGAACATGTTAGTCATTTTTTAAAGTTTCTAACAAGAAGTCTTGCATGTTGCACCTTTAAGCGGGGACTCTACAGTTGTCACTATTTATATTTTTGCAACACTTATAATAAAACTGAAAATGTAAACCAGCAGCCCTGCAAATAGTCAATAAAACTGTATCCAAACTTTACAAGTGAAACACTTTTCCAGCAATAAATGCCAAATTCACTCAGAGCATATTGGTCCTGTGGGAGTGTATTGGAGAGGCAGGCACACAGACGAGCACTGAGGAGATTTTGGCTCAGCATGGTCAATGCAGATGGGAAAACATTGTCTAGGTTAAAAAATTCTGTTTAAATGGACTTTTACCCGCATTGAGACTGTATTTGAACCATGTTCCAGTAATACTCACTTGTGTTTCAGGCCAGTTTAGGAGGTAATCTGCGGTTCATCCTGACCGCTTCAGCACCCATCTCCCCCGCTGTGCTGTCCTTCCTCAGAGCCACGCTGGGCTGTCTGATCTTTGAGGGTTACGGCCAGACAGAGTGCACCGCGGGCTGCACTTTCTCCATGCCCGGAGACTGGAGCGCTGGTAAGACACCTTCAGGCTCTGAGCTCTCTTTTCTCAAAATCACTTGCATTTTTGTGCATTTGCTGGTTAGCAGGGACCTCAGCAGGTATGTGAATATGTCTTTTTCAGGTCATGTTGGTGCTCCGTTACCATGTGCCATGGTGAAGCTGGTAGACATCCCTGACATGAACTATTATGCTAAGAATGGAGACGGAGAGGTGAGCTGGTCTTTAAATAAATCATACTTCATATATTACAAGTCAGTGTGGTTGGAGCGTGCTGATACCTATCATGGCTTTGCTTGTCAGATTTGTATCCGCGGCCCCAGTGTGTTCAGAGGCTACCTGAGAGACCAAGAAAGGACATCTGAAGCCTTGGACAGCGACGGCTGGCTGCACAGTGGCGACGTGGGCCAGTGGCTTCCAGTAAGATTGGACACAATAATCAGTCTGTAGGTGATGGATCATCTTCTACCTCCTGTTAGTGAGCAAAGGTGTGTGTTTACCTCTGCCAGAATGGGACACTACGCATCATCGACAGGAAGAAGCACATCTTCAAGCTAGCCCAGGGGGAGTACATCGCTCCAGAGAAGATAGAAAACGTCTACATGCGTTGTATTCCTGTGCTGCAGGTGTTCGTGCACGGAGATAGTTTACAGGTACGATGAACTATACAGTGTGATCCGTGTTAAAATGGTCTGGATTGAAAATATCTGCCATGGTATGCGTTCAGTTTTAAATTTTTTTTGTTTTTTATGTTGCCAGTCGTACCTCATAGGCATAGTCGTGCCTGATCCTGAGGTGTTTGTTGACTGGGCTAAAGAGCGAGGATTTGTGGGATCCTACGAAGAGCTGTGCCAAAATCCTGTAGGTCATAAAAACTCACTTTTATTACTTGAGCTTCTTCACACTACTGTATTCACTCCACTGACCTATTGGTCTTCCAACAGGATGTAAAGAAGGCAGTATTAGAGGACATGAAAGCAGTGGGGAAGGAGGCGGGGCTCAAGTCGTTCGAACAGGTAAGGAAACTCTGCTGACGCAAGTGTTGGTACAAATCCCCCAATTTGTTTGGACTTTCAGCCTGATCCTTCTTTTCGCTCAGGTGAAGGACCTTCACTTACATCCGGAGATGTTCAGTGTCGCCAATGGCCTTCTCACCCCCACACTGAAAAGTAGACGTGCTGACATCCGCCGATTCTTTCAGGAACAAATATCGAGCATGTACAGCAAGACGGCCACTTAAAGGACTCCACTCAGTCAATAATCCGAGGGGGACCAGTGTCCAGTAAGGGAAAGAAAATTGGGCAGGGACCAGAGGGAGGAAACTTAAAAACGTCCAGCAGTGCCTTATCGAAACCGTACAACTGGATATATTGTGGATTGTTCGTATTTTACTTTGAAGAATTTTAAATTTGCGTCCACAGCTTGTTCTCGTCACTAATCAAGAGTTGTGATTTGCTGGGAGATTTTACTGATACGTAAATTATTTAGTTGTAGAAGTAAGAAGTCACAGACGTTATTAGAAGCAGCCTGCAAAGATGATAAATTGTAAAGTTAGACGTTTGATTTACGCTGCACTCGTCATCCCATGACAGGATTTTTAAAGGGACACAGTTGTGTGTACTAAAAGCCTTGTTGCTGATAGAACTTGTGATAACTGTAGGTTTGTATTTTACGGTTGTTGGGCCCTCGTATTGCCACGATACAAGCTTTTTATGAGCGTTTTAAACTTAACCTGATGGTCATGAATTCTTTCATCTGGTTCAGTGTGAGAATGTACAACCCTGATTCCCAAAAAGATTGAGTGCATGAGCTAAGTTCATGAAGTATTCTGGAGCCCACGTTGTAATACCCTCACATATTCACTTTTTTTTTTTTTTCACAAAGTGGTGAAAGGTTTCAACCAGGTGTTTCCTGAGCACTCCACAACATTCCCAGTCTAATGTTCCCCTTCTCTCACCTTCTTTGAAATGGTTGCTGGCATCAAATTCAAAATTAGCATCATCTGACACATTAAATACATTGCGTTTGTACTGTTTTCAATTGAACATGCGTCAAAAAAGATTAGCAAATAATCACATGCTGTTTTGTTTACACAGAATCTCACATCTTTTGGAATTGGGGTTTTATTATTTTAACTGAAGCTAATACATTAAAACTAAGAAGGGTTTCAACCAGCAATGATTTTTTTAAAAAATGGCTGAACTATACGTATTGCTTTTATTGAGATTGTTGAAAGGACACTACTGACTAATTCCAGTAAAGTAAATCTGAACAAAAATAAAGATTAGTAACTGATTGTCTTGTGTCATTTGATTTAGCAAAACTTTTACTCCTACCAGAGAAAAACCTCACAGCTCCGGCAATAACCGCGAGTAATATGCAGTAGAAACCTAAACTTAAACTCAACAACAATTTAAGAGTAAGTGGTTAACAGTACAGACTGTAGACGTGATTGTTATTCCCACATTTCATTTATTATGATTGATTGTATTTGAGACGATAGCTAATGACATGTCATAACAAAGTGGTATTAAAATGGAAAAACCTATACAAACCAACTCTAATGTTAAAGTAATCACACAGTTATGTTAAAAAAAACAAAAACACAAAACTACAACTACACTTCATTAATTCTTTAGAAAAACACCTTCATTAATACAGTAATCCACGTTACTCAAACAGAACACAAAGACAGGCAACATACTAAGCTTTATGCTTTAATGATTAAAAATCAAATGTGTCTCTAAAAGAATAAATAGTCGACTTCTTAGTATGACACCTTTGAAAAAAATCCACTCACATGATATAAGAGCAATGAGTGTTCATACATTAACCCACAGCTCCATTAACCACGGTGTGACCATCATACTGAGGCAGTACCTGGTAAAGGTGGAAACAAAGGAGTGCAATGACAGTTTGATTTGGTCCCGTTAGCTTCCACCCCTGGTATCGAAGGTACAGAAAGAGCTTTCTCTAGAGTGCCAACAAAGAGTGAGCGTCTTTGCTAACAGACCACAACAATGGAACAAATGATGGATGGTGTAAATAGGAGGAGAATGTGTGTCATGATCAGTATGACCCACTAGAGGGAGCACCAGCCTTTGTTTTGGACAGCGGTTGGACGCCGACAATGACTCGCTCTGTCGATCGACCTCTCAACATCGCTGTGAAGGCACAACCTCACTTCACACAAGTTAGTTATCATGTTACATCCACAGTCAGGACCGATGCAGGCACATTAATGCACAGGTGGTGTTACGAAATCATCCTGTAAACCCCCCAAAAGAGCCCTCTAACAAAATGGCACCGACATAAACTTAGAGAAAACCAGCAAAGGCCAAAACACAGACATACATTTCCAGCAGGTAACCTGCTGTACGTTAAATAACATTCAGTCTCTGGTGTTTGCCATTTCAAAGTTGGGTCATAAAAACTATGTTTCACAGATTGTTGATAACGAATCAGATGTGACTAATAAAAACATTTCCTGTCTAATTTCCTACTTTGGAAACAAATGTTTCTAGACATCTCTGAAACCAAGAAGTGTAACCCTGTTAATTAGTTCTAATGAGAACGGTTTTATTCCTTTACTAAAAAAAAAAACAAAAAAACAAAAAACCCAAAACAACATATTGGCTTATAATGTTGCACTTGGCTGATGGCTTCGTTAATGTGGCATTTCAGCTGCTTTGAGTTGCAGAGAGTCTGAGATGAAACATGGGAGTGTAGTGCAAGAGGAATGGGGGTTGATGAGGCTGTGAGGAAACAAGCTGATAATCAGGTTAAGGCCATTGCTGTCCATTTGAACTGTACGAAGGAGCCTGAAAAGAGTGCAATCCATTCAGAAAGGCATGAAAGGAGCCCTTCGCGGTTTTCGGCTTTCTTCCCTCAGTCATCGGCGACAATGGACAGAGCACGCAACTCACTGAGCTTGGCCTCAGTCTCCCTCTCCCTCTGCTCATCAGTCAGCCCTGCCTGGTCGATCTGGTCTGTTAACTCGCTGAAGATCTTGTACATTTCGGTGAAATAGACCACCTGGGGGGCAGGAGGAAAAAAGAAAAAGCTTAGTTTGTGATGGCTGGAAAAAAAAAATAGTCCTGTCTGTCCTCTGATGACGACTGCACAGGGTCAATCCACAGGCATCTCTTAGGAAAGACTCCAAACTCATATCCAAACTCTGCTCCACTCGCACAATCTAACCTTGTTTTTACTTACACTCGTCAGAAGCTGCTAGTCTCATACCTCTTCAACCCCGCTAATGAGAAGTGATTCGAGAGGAGAAGAGGGAGCCCGCAGATATCAAACAACTCTGACAAAGCCCCAAAAACCCAGCACTTCAGTGGGTAGTGACCCTGCTTTTCTCTCCCAATCTGAACAAGAGATAGAGAGTGTTCACTGAAAGCTTTCTTGACACTTCCCACCCCTGCTTCTTCCCCTTAGTTCATGAGTCAGGCTCCCTAGAGAGTTGCTTTGATGATTAATAGACTTTAATCACATTACAAGACTCCAGAAGAGTAGGCAGAGAATGAAAGTACTGGGAAATACAACCCCTTGAAACCCACACACACACACATCTCAATATTTATTCGTGCAGCGATGCATACGATACCTTGCTCTTAAGGGGGCATTGTTGGCTTCTCTGAAATTGCATGCGTGTCCTATTGTAGGCCGAAACAGCAAGACCAACCGAGACACCAGTGGGAGAAGTGCTCACTGATTGGCTAAGGGTCACGACAGACTAAGGTCAAGTTGGAAATGAACTGAGAATCATGCATTTGCATGGAAATGGCATTTGGCTTACTATGTCACGAGCAGATTTGACATCGTCAGCCAAAAGGGAAAAAGTCAAGTTTGGAAACCACGCTGTACAAGTCCTTTTTAAGTGTTCAGTCTGACAGACCTTTGGATGTTTATACCGATATTTGCCACCTAAACCACATGAGTGGGCCATAAGTATCGGGTTACTGTTGTTTGTGGGGGTAAAGCGGATATTTTTTTTTCCCCCAGAAGTGGCTTGTTGAAAGGGCCATCGGAAATGTCCATATGACCTGTAATGATAATGTACACCAGATCAGTGTCTGGGTACCCTCTGCAGCAAAGACACTCTGCCATTACAATTAGTCGAGTCACCACGAACGGTAAATGCAGCCTCACACAACTGTGACCACCTACGATACAAAAAAAAGGAGCCTTTGGGTAAAGCAGAGCTTTAATTTACATGACTTCTGTCTGGGCATAACATACCATAGTCCCAGCTGCTTAATATTTATACAGAGAGGTTACACTTTGACCTCTTAGCCTACAAAAAATGATGAATATTTAAGTTGCATCTTTAACAATGCGTGACCACTGTTTCAGGAAACAAAGAAAATCCACAGAAAGAAGGACAAAGAAAGTAGTATTTTATCAGTTTTTTTTTAACAATGAACATGTGCAGCAGAAAATGCAAAACTGAGGAACAGAAATGAAGACAATGTCTCAATTCATCAACATCTGTACAGGTGGACAGGTCAGGCCAAGCGTCCCACTGATGGACGCTGGACAGGACTTGAGGTAGTGGAGCTGAAGGCTCACAACAAAGGCAGCCTTTGTGCCTTTTCTTGCTGCTGCTGGGAGCCGAGCAGCAACAGCAGCGGGGAGAGAAGGGAGTGGAGGATAAAACCAAGCACATGCTGAAAGGCCGGGGATGAAGTCCACCGGTCCTCTGGCCACCCACGTGTGGCCGTGTTGTGTGTAAACATGTGTAAATGCTCATTCATGTGCGTGAGTAACATGAACAAAGATAATGTAAGCTGAATAAAATAGCATCAGTGGGAATAATAAAGCGCTCTCCAATCGTGCAAATCCAGTTAAAATTTTGAAAAAGGGGATCTGAATTTAAAAGAGAGAAGACCTGAGCTCAGATCTGTGAGATATTGAATGCTGGCAACAGTTGATTGCTCAGTTTCCCAATTTTAACTTCAAAGAACATCATAGAACTCCATAATTGTCATTACGTCTCAGATAATCTAGTTTACTAATTAGGAGTGTACCAGTGACTGTCCCAAAGAGGAAATGGCATGGCCAGGCAGGTCTGGGGTGGGGGAGGGGGACACTGTGGCGCTAACTTGAGACGTCCAGCTGCTTTAAGAGAAGCTTCAGGTTAGAGGATGACTTGCCGGGCTGCAGTGGAGCCAGACAGATGAGGCCTTCCTGGACTAAACACAGTAGTGTGGGCCGTCACTGGAGGTTAATCACATTAGGACGGTGGAGGGAGACAGACTGCCAGGATTATACACTCCCTTCCATCAGATATTTATCCACTGTTTAACCAACGCTCAGTGGACGTAGCAGCACACTGTTGGGTGGGTGTTTGTGTTTATGCGTGCGTAAGTGCCTCATTGTTTGTGCATCTGCAGGGGGGAATCACTAACCTGCGCCCTGATGAGAGACTCAAAGCTGGGCTGGAAGTAGTCGATGCGGCTGTGGTAGAACTTGGGCATCTCGTCCAGCAGCTGCTTGTTCTTGGCCTCAAAGTCTTCCCTGACCGGCCGGAGCTCCTCTCTGGCCTGTGGAGGGGGATAAGAAAACAACAGGGGGTCACCAGCGATCACTATCAGCTCTCACTTTACATAAACATCCTCTCATTTCAGTTGAGTTCTTGTTATAATTTCCATGTAATTGTTCAACAAAAACTGGCGCAAAGACTTGCAGATTACGGGAGAAATAAAAACCTGCTAAGATAAACAAGCAGGTTTTAAGTATTTTAGCACTGGAGCCATGTTTGGTGTCCTTTCTTATTGTTCAGAAAGCTATTTGCCTAATTCCCACGGAGAAGCAGTGGAGAAAAAAAAAAAAAAAAAAAAGACTGTAATCACGACCACAGTGAGGAGGAGTGGGTAATGTGGGCAGACTTGGCTGTGAGTGGACTCCAGCACCACTGATCTGTGTGTGAATGTATTAGTGGGTAGTCTACAGTAGGCATGGAGTTATGGACTGCACAATGAACATGCGTGAGAGGGTGAGAAATTTTATTAAGGGAAGGGGGAAGTTGCTATATTCAAACTACAACATATTGTTTATTCGCTGCTGCATTATGGCAGGATCATTAGTTTTCTTTAGACGAAGCATTTGAGACAGCATACGAGTGTGTTTGTGAGGATCACTTCTTTAAGTGCACGGGGTTTCAAAGGGCAGGGATGTAGGGGCCTCTTCAAGGCTTTGTTCCCCTGACAGTGCTTTTCTCAATGTGTGTGGGTGGCTCGCCATGCGAGGATGTGTTAGAGGCAATAGCATAGGCAACACTGCAGCGTTATCTGTGAATGTGTGTGCTTCTGTAGTGGCCTCATAGTGTGTACGTGTGAGGCTACAATTCTCAATTACGTGCCTGTAGATGTGCAGCAGTGCCTTTTTGAAAAGGCACTACTTGAGAGCCTGGTAGCTTGCGTGGGTGAAGGAGCGCACATGTACAGTATGCATGTGCTCAACTATTTTTGTTCATATCCAGTCAGCATTTGTGTCTTTTTCCTCTTATTGCGCTCTATTCACAATACGTGCAGCACGTAAGAGCAAGTGAACTCTGCTCCTCTGCAGATAGAGGGAGCATTGGAGTGGACCGACACGTGCGCCAATGCAGGATTCAAACTGACAGTACCTGATGGAGTTTGACCATAACGGGCCCGGTTTTTTCTTTCTCTTCATACTTCTCCACTTTGGATTGCAGGCGTTTGTAGTCCTGCAGCGCCTGTTCCCGGCGTTTCACTGCCATGTTGAGGCTGGGGAAGACGCCGCTGTACCTGCAAAAAAACACAGCAGCACACAGACAACCTTAGACATCTCTAACATAACCAGTAGGGAACTAAACAAAACACACAAAAGACTGCATGCATGCATGCATGCAAAAAAAAAAACCTCAAGACAGTCAGACAGGAGTATTGAAACAATGATAATAATTCACCAAATTTTTAGGGAGAAACTAAAGTTACTGATATTATTAAAACGGGTTTTCTTGCTCTATGAAATTTGCAGACATGACTTCGGTATTGCATCCTATCTGAATAAAAGTCATTATGAATTAATAAAATTCCATCTCAACATCTTATTGTAGAGGTACTCTCAAACCCCAGAGGACAGCTCTGCATTAAGCTTCCTCTAATCTATTATCTAATTACTGTAGTTCAAAACGGCATGAAACAATTCATTTTGTGACAATTATCATATTCCAAATGAAAATGTATTCTTGCAACGAGAATCCTATTCTTCAGCACTAAAAATAGGAAAACACTCATCTGTAACTTAGCAACAGGAGTCTGAGCTCCATCCTGGGACTTGTTGCACTGGTTTTGTGGCTGATTTTAATCGGGAGCAGGAATAGTTTACACAGGAAATATTAAACCGAATATATTTAGAAAAATATAAAAATTAAAGTTAACATGCCTGAATGATAGCTAATATCTAAACTACACCAATTAAACCATCATCTAAGGTTTGTATCACTAACATACAGCATGTTTTCAAGGCCCAACGCTATCTTTTAAAACCGAGGCAGTTCTTTGTTAAGTTTACAAGACAAAGGATACAGAACCAACGACAGTAGTCATTAACAAATGAATCATGAAGCAAACTAAACCAGAGGACCATTAAGAAACAAACTGTTGGCTTCTCGAACTCGTAAACACAAGCCAGTGACGGTCTCTTTAAAAAGCAGGCCACAAGATATTTCACACAGGTGTCTGCTACATGTGAGTCAGTAATAAAAACAGTTGTAATGAAGAGTGAGGTATAGCTTTTTTCAATGACTCATTTGGAGCATTTCATCAAATGTGTAGGCATACTACTACAATAGTTTATTAAGTGCACCTCCGCCCATAGAGTTTCTGGCCACAAAATGTGTGGGCTCCGTGATTTACGTTCCTCTCCATGCCAACCCCTGCCCCGCTCGACAGCATGCAGCAGATGAGGAGCACGACAGAGAACCTGTGGATTGATTGTGAAATCCTAGATTACGGCTGTGCTGCCTGTGTACCTTACCAGAGGGCAGAAGTGGGGAGAGGAAAGTGATGTGAACTAATGCTCAGTCTGGGACAAGCACAGATTGTTTACTACAGGAAGTTGAGCAAGGAGTGGTCTTGTAGCGTTTGAGTGACATCACGGAGCTCAGCTCAGCCCAGCCCCGCGGCCCACGCTTTACCGCTATTTATAAAATATCACTTTGGCCCAGTTTACGGCAGGGGTGGATGCCGATCCTCAAGTCTACTATCTGTTCCAGTGTACACATACTTGAAGTGCCAGGGGATTATGTAACTGCCCTCTAGGCATGACTGCTCTCCAACATGATCCTATTGGCTGATGACAATGCAGCAGCAAACCAGCTTTCAGGCTGATGGCACTCTCACCACTGCACTTCACCTGACAGCATGGTGCAATTTCCCCTATGACACACCGAAATGTCCTGCTTTTCGTGCTCCTAAGTGGGACAACTACTATGTTTCAGCACATTGAGAGACATAAAGGCTGCTGCTCTCCTGAAGGAGGAGGATGAGCAGAGACAGAGTCATCTGCTTCTTCACCCATTTCTGCCCTTTTTATACATTTATGTTACACTGAGGGCTCTCTGTGTCCAGTGGTTATGGAGACTCAGATGTGTCAAAGGTGCCCACACAAGAACACAAAGCAGTGGCCCTGGTTAAAAGTGTCTGTGTACTTTATATATATACTTTGTTATGATAGTTTGGTCTTAAACTGTTCAGGCACTGGACTCCCTCGATGTCCTGGCCTTGGCTGGACAACTACCGGTCAGCCGGTTAGGTCTGCATTTGCGGTCAGTCTTGCCTGAATGAGGTCTGACGCTTGTTGAGGGCTGCACAGGGCACACCACTGTCCATGTGACAGGTCAGGGTGTGGTGAACAGGCTGGATGGAAATAGCATCTGGACCAGAGTGTGTGTTTGTGAGCAGCTGCCAATCCACAGACAGGCCAGTCTGACCCATCAGCCAAGCCCAAGTCTGGTCTTGACACCCTCAGTCTAGCAGGCTGGCTGTTCCTCCTGACTATCACCATCGCATAACTCACTGCTGCCAAAAACACACAGCAAACCACTAAAAATATGGGAAAGGGAATTGTTTATGCACAAATTGCCACCTCCAGTGTGTCACGGCCCCAGATGAAAACTTAAGAGTGTCAGAAAAGGTTACATCACGTGGAGAGCTTTTTTTAAAATATGCTTTTGGTGAATGTAAAATAACAGCCACCTGTTGTATAAGTGGTTAGGAGCAGCAGCCCATGAGAACTTGTGCGCGTGACGTACATGAAGGCAGAGCGCCCTTTGTCCCAGCAGGAGGAGAATATGTTCTGCTGCAACTTGCCTTGTGTTTTGTTGATCAAAACTCAGACAATTCATGCAGCCTGGATACATGACGCAACAGATGAAAAACGCTAAACAATCTCATAGCAAACATCCCGGATTAAGAAAACATCAGCAAAAAACTAACTGCGATTGTAATAATTAGACAACAAAATGAGCTTAAATTAAATCCTTGCCCCCACCCCTCACCCCTCAAAAATAAATAAAATAAAAAATGCATTAGCCCCACAGCTCAGGCCAAATAGTCCTGTTGGTTCCAGGCCTCATAACCTGCCCCAGGGGCAGAGTCTTCCTCTGATTGAGAGAAGCGAATGTGGCTTGTCCAGTCAGTGCTCAACCCAGGGCAGAGGTCTCCAAACAGGCTTGACTTTTGTCTTACCCAAAAGAGCAATGGAGCAGAAAGGGCTAGGTTAGGAGGCCGAGATAACACAAATGCCTCAATGCCCACGCACTCCCCTCCTCTCACATAAACACAGTGATGTCACTCAGTGACCCCGCTGAGTGGATGAAATCCACGTCTGGGCTTCAGAGAGAGAAAGAGACACGGGGGTGGGGGTGGGGGGTGGCTGAGGTGGGGGCTGCCTCTTTTTCTTTTGTTTACTGTACATTTTACCACACCGAGTATTAAGGATGGATGCCAAAATTTGAAATAGCAATCACACATGTACCTAACACACACACACACACACACACACACACACACACACACACACACACACACACACACACACACACACACCCCTCATTCAAGGTCTTCCATTAACATTAACGTTCTCCTTTTCAACTCTTTTCTAATTCTCTTTATGATGACACAAGATCACCAATAGAGTATTTTGAGACTAAGTAAACAATGAAAAATATTCATTAGTGATGGACTAATGGAATCTTAATGGAAGCTTCGAAGTATAGTAGCTTTTGTATCTCAGTTTTCTAAAAAGGACACGTTCATAAACTAATCGCTAATAGTGCTGTGTTTTCAAGGGGGGAAAAAGTTAATGAAGAGGTCAGTTTATCTTACCTTAAAAACTCATTTATCAACTTACTTCCTTTGCTCTATTTCAGAATCATCTAAAATACCATCTTTGTGAGACAGCGCCCCCTCTGAAAACTGGGTCGGTGTTTGTGTATGTGTGTGCAAGTTTGTTGGAGAGTGTGCACTGTCCTGAGACAGTTCTCCTCCTCAACCAATCCACGGCTCTGGGCCCAGGAAGCTGGGCCTTTTGCCATATTCTGAGCCTGCCCACACGTCCGCCTGCCGCCCACCAGGAAGAGGAAATTAGAACCATTCCATCCTGTCATTGCTCCGCCACCAGAGCACACGAGGAGGAAAGGGCTTAGCACACGCACACAGACACACACACACACGCATGCGCGCACGCACACACACACACTGACCCAACCTTTCATGTTTTATGGAGGAATTTGTCCACATTGGTTGGTTTGAAAAATGAACTAACAGTCTTGTGGGGTTCAGCATAAACTTGCAATAAAAACACATACACATGATCTCTTAACCCTCATGTTATATCTCCTGGGAGGAGCCAAGAGGAGGAAGCAATCCTTAACAAGTGCTCCGGAAGACGAGTGGGATAGTCCAACCACTCCCTTCAGTACCTCTGCTTTGCATGTGCGTGTGTAGCGTGTGTGTGTGTGTGTGTGTGTGTGTGTGTGTGTGTGTGTGTGTAAATGTTTGAGGCCAAAGGAATGGAATAGCACTCACAGCCTGCTTAAATGGGGGCGAGTATTAGGAATGAAAACCAAATAAACTTTCTTCCAGACTCACCACCACCACAGCAGCACCTCTCACTCCCTTGTTCAGTTTTACAATCTGTATTATTACACTGCAGGCCTTCCTATGGTCCTGCAGTGCCAGTGAGGGTCAAATAATAAAAATGTTCGAGGGCACTGGACTTAAACTGCCGGGAGTGTCATATGGATTTACCACATCAGGAACCTTGCGCCAAAAAAAACAAACAAACAAAAAAAAAAAAACACTGAACCAAACTGAACCTTAACAATATTTTCTTGTGATTTTTGCAATGCATTTAAAATCACTGCATGGCCCTACATAAAAAAAAAAATTCCACCATTTTTCCTTCTAAAAACAAATGTTAAACTTGTCAGCAAGAACTATTTTACCCTGGTCTGGTACAGAGAGACATTTAAGGCCAACCGTTATGAAATAGTGCTGACAAAAATAAAGCCAAAGTACAAGAAATCCCGATGAGCACTTACTTTTTCAGAGGGTCGATAACAGTCTTCTGGATCTGATTGACCTGTGAGAAAAAATTCAATTTGTTAACATAAGCAATAAGCTCTGGCACATCAGGTGAAGTGACATTACAAATTGTTATTCACTGTCAAATTGCATTACATCAAAACTAAAGTGGGAATAAAACAGCTTCTACATCTCTCATTCATTAGCTGCTATGTAATGCCACTGCACAAACATCAACAATTGTGTATAATTCAGAGTGTTCAAGAAAAAAAGGAGAGGGAAGCTTGCAAAGAAACTTTCATGACGTTGACTCTTTTATTGTACACAAGCCCCGAGGAGAAACCCCTGAATATTCATTGAGCTTGCGATACAAAAGGATGGAACTGTCAGGGGACGGACATGAAAGCAAAGCCCAACTGATTTCAAATCCTGTGGAGGGTGGGCTGCCTTACAAGATGAAAGTTCTTTGCAAACAAACATTTTAACAATAACAGTTTATATTTTCCTGCATTCTCCTTCTGGTTGCCAGAACCGACAGGGGAGGGAGGGAGGGAGGGGAAGGGGGGTGTTAAATGGAAGTAAATGAACATCTCATCTCGAGGCCTCCAGCCCCGGCACCAAGTCTCACCGACAGAAGTTGGCGCACAATTAATAAAGTTTCCAGCATGATTTACATTGCAGATTCAAAATGACTAACTACTGGATTTCTGAGCATGACAGGATACTAAGTTAACCATGCAATCGAGTCAAGTGAGGAGCGAATGCTAAAAACAGTGAGGAGAATTTTAAAGCAGCGAGATGTGAAGTGACAGCTGCATGAGAATAGTGAGCAGCTCTGCTAATCATATGTTCACTCGCTATTGGAAGGACAGTCAATCACACAACAAGAAGGAAGCGAGATCGCAGCTGTGCTTTGTAAAAATGCCCTGACCATCTATAAGAACACACTCACTGCTTCACACCGGCAGATTTCCAAGTACAAAATGGTTGATTGTGGTTTGAGGGAAAACAGAGAACCAATAACAAATAAGTACATGGGAATTCACATTTTCTTTGTTTTACATATTCACACCATCCCCCTCCCCGTCTTGAGCTGCGCCGCTGCTTCTAAGGTGAGAGCATGCAGCGAGGAGGGAGAACAACAGCGGCAGATTTGCTTAAGCATGCTGGTGCCCTCTACCCTCTGCCCCTTCCCACAGAGAGGGGGGGCAGAGTTATTCCTTGGAGGCCCCGCAGAGCCTGAGGCCGACGCTCAAGCAGTAGTCTCCATCAGTGAGTCACGGGGCAGAGGCCATCCTGGCACACAGGCCTCCCAAAAATACACACAGATCGCAGAGGAAATCAATATCCCTCCAAACGGAGCATCCTCTACTGCGCTGCCGCCATCTACACTGGGGCTCAGCTTCGGCAGCAGTGCGCCGGCGGGGCTGTGCGCCCTCCTCAGCCCCAGAAATAAACACACAGACCTGGGCCACTGCTGCCTTCATTATCGCTGCACGTTTTATCTGCTGGCTCTCTCACTTGCGGGCCCTGCGGCACAACATCTCGTCTCAACACGGAGAAGAGCAAAGGGTGGATGCTTTTGTGTCTGTTTTGCTGGAGCACTAGGGTTTGCTGTCGGTGCCGTCAGAATCAACAGTCAGCTTGAAGGGAGAAGCTTGAGTAGTGTTCGAGTGAGCTGCGCTGGATTTTAAACACCTAGCAAACCTGAGGTGATATTCCACATCGCAGACTGACCAAAAAGTGCTCACAATCACTATATTGCCTTTAGCTCACTTTTAGCCACTCTACAAAAGGAGCCACGCAGCCCCGCACAAACCTGGAACTGAACATTGTGTTAAGGCGAGGGATTTTTATTTAGTAAGACTGAAAGAAGTGCAGAGAAAATCAGGTGTGACCTAGCTGTCAAAATCCACTCTGGATGAAAGTGTGTAAAAAAAATTCTACAACCAAGTCAATACAGTTGGTGACTGCTGTCCTCCACAAGTTAAAAACTGTGCTGCCACGCTGAATCACTGTCAAACACATCCCAGTCACAGAGCCAAAGAAGAAAACTACACAGCATGGAGCCAGAAAATAGATTCACTACTATCAACTAGAAAAACACGCTTCACCTTTTGTAACTAGAGACTGCCTCAAATGTGAAAACACACAATCAAATTAAAATTTGGGAAAGCTGAGTTGATGAGGGAACTGAAGAGAGCTCTGCAAGCTGAATGGCAATCTTAGCAAGTGGAAAAAAAGGTACGCAGAGATAATTCAGTGCCGAAAGAGTCTATATTAAACTTAAATCATCTAATGATGTGGAAATATAGAGACAGATTTAGAGGACAAAACATCCTCACTGACAGTCAAGTGTGTGGCATCCACAATTTCAGTTCCAAATTTGAAAACAGTGAAAACAAACAACCAAAAAAATTAAAAAAAAAAAAAAAAAAAAAGCCAATGTGATATTGTTAAAATCAGAAGAATGTAAAAGTTACTCTATACTGAAAACAGTCAAACTGGCAGGAGTGCTCTTCTGGGCACTCGACCAAGCCAAGTCCTGGAACATACGCACCCCGGGTCACAAACCCACACGCTCCATCCAACCCACATTCTACTTTGTCTAGTCACTCAAAATTGCTCCTGTAAAATTTGATGAGCTGTGAGAAAAGCCAGTCTGAAGGACTGGTATGTCAAAGCTTAGGAAGGAAGGAAATAAACAAAAGTGACTGCTATAGAATAGAGTAGATGCTTAAACTTAGTTTTCCACATTTGTACATTTTGTATTCAAAGCAATAATAATAATTTTTTTTGTAACACTGAGTCACTTTCTATCAAAAGGAGGAAAAACCTTTCTGATAAGACGTCATTATGCCTAAAATACAAATCTCGTATTAAAATTACTTTGTGATGACATTTTATCACCAACTTATGCCACACAGATAGAGTATATTTCTGAATTTGTGCATTTACTGTAAAATGATTTTCTATAGAAGTTTGGGTTGTAACATGGACATATCCTCACACATACATCTTTGGGGAAGATTGCAGTTTTAAATAAAGATTTACAGTTTCTATAGCCCACTTACCCCATACGCACAAATCCAGATGGTGTAATTCCAGAGATACTACACTACCATTAAAAGCAATGGAATAAAAAAAAAAAGTGATTTACCTTTTTTGGCAGGTATTCATTGTCTCTAACTTGTTGGATCATTGTTGTGAAAAAGATTATGAAATCATTCTGATACACAACTAAATGTGAAAAGAAAGGGGAATATTTTTAAGGCAACAAATGTGAAAAGCACAGAACACCTAACAGCAGGGCAGTGAGTCAAGAAAACACAGATGGAAAAAAGTCAATCGGTATATGCCTTAGTGTGATCTCCTGTGTTCTCATGTATTTTTTCCTCTTTAAAAGTCTACCCTTCACAGTGTAGTGCCTTGAGGATGCACACATGTGGTGCCACTGTGATTCACATTATAACTACCTTTGGCGATGATTCTAATCAAAAACCTGAAGTGCAACCGGCAAATAATCTGAAGAGGCCTGACAGCCAAAGACGAGATCTTCACAGCTGTGAGGTAGCGAGCGAGCGTATGCTGTATTGCTCACAGTTCTGGAAAGACATGTCTACCTATGGTTGCCCTTTGGGACAAAACATACAAAAGTGAGGAGCACAAAAATTACGACAAATCGCACTCCAAATCAACAAGTACTCTAAATATCACAGTACAAACAGAAAATGTACAACGAGAGAGGAAAAAATGGGTAACGGAAGTGACTTTTTCTGGCCACAGTAGCTCTACTGAGAAGCTCTATTTAAGGCAATGCTAGTTTGGGTCTGCCTGTTGGATTGTCTGCAAGAGGGATTTGACAAGTCTACGTAAATGTTCAGGAATTCAATTCAAGCTAATCGCAGTTGCTCTTCTCCATGAGGGCGGAAACAACTTTTTGCATCAACCTTTAAGACCATACGGGGTGGGGTGAACTACTGACGAATAACAAAGTGTTGAACTGAAGCCAAATGTTTGTTTCAATAAGTAATGCAAGCAATACAATAGACTTTTTCACCACATGAGCTGCGAGTTACTTCTGTGAATTTAATTGTCGTGCATATTTTCCTGCTGAGAAGAGGCCTTTCCATTGTACGAGATATTTCTGACACCAGTGAGTCACAAATGCATCAATTTTCACAGCTGATAACCAGTAGCTTGAGCTTATAGAGGATGATGCCACAGATGCTTTTCAAAAACAGCAGAAGGAAAGACATACGGATAGTTTTTAGTCCACAGCCTGCACAATATTGACAAATATGAAAACAAGAATTTTCAACAAAAACCCGTCTAGTTTCCTACTTTGTATGTCTGAGGAAAGACATTTCCCCTGATACCAATCTGATGGTATCAGTGCCAATGGCAAGTGCCAGGAAAACAAAGCAGAAATAGACAGCAAAAGAGTGAGATTACAAACTCCAAATCTGAAGTGCCAAAGACTGTAGGACTGAGTCTGACCTTCTCCTGGTTGAAGGAATCCATCCTTCTCATGGCTGTATCTAAGGCAGTCATGGACTCCAGGAAGGCCTGATCCTGCTCGCACAGAGGGTTACTTAGCAGGTCGGCGGAGATCTTCACTGCTGCTTTGGACATGGCTGAAAGACAAACACACAAAGAGAATACTGTTAAAACACAGTTCAAGATAATCACGCAGATTATAGCCCATATAAATTGTGACTGATGACGTCTCATCTACTCATTCTAATTAAATTCCAGGTCAGAGTTCGACATTTGTTTTAAATCATGGGGGCGATTTTTATGGATTATGCTAAGGCTTCAACATTTCATCAGTGTTTGTATGAGATAGCGTTTTCAAAAGTCAGCTTTTGGGAAAGAACCAAAGAGCGAAAGTAGAATAGCACCGTGCTGAAGGCTTGGCGGGGCCGTGCTGCTCTGTTGAATATTCACCAGAGCACCAAGAATCTTTGCAATGTTTCTACACTAACAGCACCAATTATTGTTAATCTGCACTCTAGGGCTTTGTTTAGACACAGAGCAAATATCAGATTATGGCTTCACAGTCACAATAAATGAGGAGACATGAGCTGACAGGAGATGGTGTGGTGAAAATGGGCTTTATGGAGATGTGGAACAGTCTTTTCACACTACCTTGGGATTCTCTCAAGACCAATTTTCAACCAATCAGTTATTTGTGTGTGGCGTTTCTGTTTCTCTCTTCATATGACAGGCAACAAATTGCTTGATTTGACAGTGTCTGATATAATTCAGAGAAAGGTTGATTAGAGGGTCGTGAAAGTCAAAAAGGTGACTCTAAGGGTAGCAAGTCAAGGTTACCTGAGGGCAGTGTGCAAATAAGTGAGGTCCCTTGTTATAACCTGAGGCTTAAACGAGATGAGCAATTTCTCTACATGAAAAGCACAGTTATCCCTGCCACTTTCTTTGCCTTCTGTTACTTAGTCTAATTGAATTTGTAAACCGGAGCAGCCTTTAAAAGATATTATCGTCCCTCACCGGCTAATTGACAGGGAGTTCAATAGAGCTCTGCGTATCACCACCCTTAACTTGATAAATGAATGTCGATATAGAAAGCAGTGTATTAAATGCAGTGCTGACATGCAGAGTAGGTCCAGTTCTTTGTTTTGTAGCAGTTGATAGAGACGGGACCTGAGCAACAGATGGAATCCATTAACGTTAATGAGGGCCTGACAGCTATGACACTTTGATGATGCAGACATCCATATTCCACGGCACAAAGGATAGGAAATGAAGAAGCCTCTCACTTCTCCATCCGTCCCCGCTCCTCCACCCCCACAACTGACTACTTACCACAGGCCATGTCTACTGCTGCTTCCCAAACACTCAATTCCAAAACCAACAAATAAGCAAATGAAAAGTAGAGTAAAACATGGTCTGTGCGGCCGACAAATGTATGAATAAATGGCAGAGACGGCAGACCAAACAAGCCCTAAATACACATTGCATAAAAAGATATTCTCATACATCCAAAACACACACACCATAATAGCCTAAAAACCTACATAAGATTAAGGCGAATTTTGTCTCATTTGTCGAACGCCAAACAAACCAAGACACCCAAACGTCTTTCTAACGCTGAAAAACCTGCCAAGCAACATCAAGTATGTTGGTGAACAAGTAGAGATCAATGGCACACCCGGCGGGAACACACAGGTTGGTAGCAGAACACACCTAAATCAGCTTCAGTGCTCTTCTTCATGTCCTTGTGAAGCTTTTTCGTCTGATCCTCCAGCCTGTAAGACAGGAAGAAGGAGAAGAAGAATGATTATCACCCAGCTTCTGGTTTAGTAATACAGTAAAGCGTCTTTCTAGCGCCGAAAACGATGGGAAATATGGGCTGTAAAAAACAGAGCAGGAAAAAGTAACAAGAAAAAACAAAGAAAAAAATACATCCTTTTCACAACTATCATAATTAATCTAAAAATCAAAATCTATTCAATCTACTCAAGACGTGTTGACAAGGACAAAGAAAACATAAAACAAAAACAGAAAAGGAAATTAGTGTACAAACCGAAAAACATGATTCAAGAAGGAATTACACATTTCACTGATTTCACATAAAATGTTATAACATCCGTTAGCTAATTAATAACACAGGATCCTTCCTAGTACTGTCAACTACATTTGCGCTCAAAAGCATTAATGTCTTCAATCATTCCACCGCACATATTCCATTGATGGGTGTTAAAATGGCAATTAACAGACTATGGAGGCTGAAAACACATGCTATTCATTATATCAATTAAGGCAAACGAGGGGTTTAGAATCTCCCCTGAGACTGCTGTCATATCGCTTCTCCTGGTTTGATGAAAAAAGGGAACGTGATGGGGTTTCATTTCCATCTTTGCTTTGAGGGATTATATTAACTACTAAAACAATAGCTGTGTAATCCCATTGGACTTCTGGTGGGGGGCACATGGCCGTAAGATTTAAAGACACTGGTGATGCACATATGACTTTGCAAACCAAAAACGGCAGTGAGTTGCATCCAAACACGGGGTTCAAAGCTAGGACACACAAAAAAAATGGTGGGTTGCTCCAGCATATCCACAGCTGCATGAACCAAAAGTGAATGTGAGTGGCTGTCTGCTGCCTCATTTCTGGCTGGAAAGAGAAGGGCTTTAACGAGTAATGCACCCCTAAATTATTGTTATTATTCATTTATCACTAAAGCTCCTGATACGTCCAGAGAACACACAATGAATTAGCACGCACAGCTTCATTTCATAAAACAAAACAGTGATGCGAGTAAAGGAAATGGGCAGGGCAATACTGTGTTATGATAAAATGAAACCAAACAGCTTGCGCAACAGAAAATTCTACAAGTGGGAATCACAGAGTAACTCATTATAGATTAAGTATCATGATATATATTTAACTATCATTTTGTCCCAACCCTAGCATAATCCCAAGAGTTTTTGAATCCAGATAACTTATTAGTTAGAGGAGAAATTCTTTTTTTTGCACATTAAGCCTTATAATAAGGATATTTACAATCATATACAATGTTCTACAGCATTATTTTTGGCGAATGGTGCAGTCACAAGAGCTGGAGATCCTTGCTGAGGCCACCGCTAGCTAAAAACGGCTGAAAACAACAGAGGCTTAGGGGCATATCGAGAGCTTCAACAATCCGTTGAATGCTTAGTGGTGTCCTCTCGGGTTCTGACACTAAAACACAAAGTTTAACAGCGGTTAATAATTTGGAAACGGCTGTTTGTATCCTGAAGCAGCTGAAATGACCTGTTTCCGGGTCAAAAGCTGTTGTTTAACTTCGTGTTTCAGTGTAGCAACATGAGAGGACACCACTCAACACTTGGCGATTGTTGTTTTACGGTGGATTGTTGAAGCATGTGACATGCCCCTGTGCCTCAGCTGTTTTCAGCCATTTTCAGTTAGCGCTGGCCTCAGCAAGACGCACCAGCTCTTGTGACTACGCCATTCATTATAACAATGCCGTTGAACATTGTACATGATCAACATATAAATAATATAATTACATAAATAATATCAATACCCTCATCATAAGGATTAATATGCAAAAAAAACAAACTTCTCCTTTAAACAGTAATTTCTAAACTTTTGGATTCACGTTCAGTCCGATCACAACAGGCATTTTGTGCATTTTATCACAAAGCAGCATGTGAGATTCTGGGTAACTGTCAACATAAGTAGCAAAAATTTAACACTTTGGGGTATTTTTCATGTCAGACTGCATTTGTATTAAAACAGCACTGATTTTAGATTGCGATCTGTGATTGCATTTTCATTTATTCGCTTGTTTATTTTTTTTTGGCCTAAAGGAGGGCTACTTAACTCTGAGTATGAAGGGTCTAAGGCTAACTAAAAATCATTAATTATTTTCTATCATAACTTGTCCTCTACATGCTTTTGTTCCGCTTGACGTGTTTAAGGATTATGCTCTCAATCGCCACAGACCAGATGGAGGTTGTTCCAAAAATGTCATTTGCAGTAAATGATGTAACTTCATCCCTTATTGTTCACAC
>JAQLOL010000022.1:10471845-10508282 GCA_029783665.1 Naso thynnoides
ATCATTCTGTCAGAACAATCTCCACAGTAACTTCTTGTATTCTATCACCAAGTAGATGTAAGTGGGTCTCATCAGAAATATCAGCCTTCCTCTAAAGTCTTTGAAATGTACTTTCACATTCCACTTATTTAGAAAGAGACATTTCTAATTGCACCAAAGCTACTCAAATTATATGGAACATTATTAGCAATAATTCAGGCAGGATTTAGTCAGTCAAAATAGTTAGAAGACTTCTCCTTGTTTCCATGACATAGACTGCCCTGTCAATACATACTCAGCATGCATGCAGATCAGGAGAATGTGCTGTGAAGAGTGCAGTTCACTGTGTATGTGTTAGAATTCTGTTTGAGTCATACTTGAAACCACAAATTTCCCTCTGGCATCGACAAAAACATCTGAAAAAAACCAACACATTGTCAGTTTTATCATTTTTGTCTTTGTGATGGCAACAAGTAGAAGCAATTGAAAATTCATAGAACAACTACTTTGTTTTAATACAATTCTGAATGTCAGTGGAGTCAATGGGGGGCACATTGTGAAACAAACTAAAACCACAATATTCTGGTAAATTGGCCGCAACATTTAACACTGCAGAGTAATAAAAGTTGACAAATATGAGTTGAGGAAAATAACAGTCAGACCCGGCCATTCACAGAGATCAGATCGTGGGTGAAAGCATCGTTCTATGTAAACAAAATGAGCATTCTCTGAGACAAATGCCTGTTTGTGCATGTGAAACTTCAAGGTAATACCTCCTACTTTAAAATATGTTGCTCAATGTTGTTGCATCTTCCCTACTCTGTCAGCACTGACAGTGAGAAAGCCATTCTGGATGGGTGCCAGGTGAGCCTCCAGTCTCTTTCCAAAAGGTGCTAATAGAGCGGCCCTGATGAACAGCTGCTGCTTCGGTGCCCCAACGTTGGGCCAGTGCAGGTACGACGACGACTGAAAAGTGGAAAGACACTGCTCCGCTAAATGACTGTTACACATGACCCAACTGTATGACACTAGGAAAAGAACAGGGATTCAACCACGTTTGACCGTACACACCTTAATGCCTGCTCAATGCCATTTACACTGTTAAGAAATTGTGGGCTGTAGTATGAGGGGAATTTAACCTACTTAGATTTAAAGCAGCACTATGTAACTGTGGCCACGACCCATGGCTTCAAAAACTAAACAATGCACGATAATATGTCGCACAAAACAGTAATTTCACTAAAATCGTGTCACATTTTATGGAGAAAATGTCCTCTGGTTTTCCCTCTGATGTCCCCTGGGTCGTGGTCAAAGTCACACAGTGTTGCTTTAACTTGGCTTTATCGAAGAAAGTCGGGGTTGAAAAAGTTTTTCCGGCAAAATTGGTGTTGAACAGTAGTACAAAACTGAACCAAAGGCTGGTTTGTGGCACCGGTGACAACTTAATTGAAGTTTGTGTACATTTGCATAAAAGGGATGTGTTCAACAATGTAGGAAAAAATTTGTCATCATGGTTCGTGCTCTATATTTATTCTGAGAAAAATGCACAATATAACATCAGGATGGGGAGTTTAAGGGCATAATCAGGTCAAATCTAACACCGTGGTGGGCAATAAAGACAGGGAAGCTTGTTGGCAGCACAATGTCAGAGTGAAATTGTAAGTCATGTTTAATCATGCTTGTTCTATATTCTCTATTTTGTCTTACAGACTCTTTTGCTTCTTTTATTTGTAATATGACTGATGTAAGTTACAACTGTGTATCAGAGCCACTGTAGGGTTAAAAAAAGCAATGCCTTGTGTATCTTTGTAATCATAATACTGATATCTGTACTGGACTAAAAATTAGTGCATCATTTAGCTCTTGTGAAGCTATGAGAAGCATGCTTCTGTGCACATGGAAATTATACTGATTTTGTTCAATACTATTAATCGCACAGTATCACAACTTAAATTAGACCAAAATGTTTTGCCAGGCAGACAAAATGCAAAAACAGGAACCGATTCAAACCTACCAAGTACATTTAGGTCACAGATGCACCACGATGTGTTGATATGGATCTCCAGGGTGGAGAACCTGAATGTCTGTACATGCCTGCTGCTGTGACTCATCTATAAGGTCTATTGGCACCACACCTTCCTGATAATGGGCCCTCCTACTCAACAAAACCTGAGAGGAAAATGGAGCTCCCACTCATTCGGCGGGGCCCTCAGGGAGTTTCTATAACCTCAGCCTAACACTGAGAGAAGGCCCGCATGAGCTGAGCTCTCAGGTCTTGGGTGCTCTAAACCCCTCTCTCCTTTGTTTCAAATAAACACTAATATCACTTTACTCACTTCAAAGAAGGTTGGTTACATAGTTTATGTTTCCAAATTCAACTATGACATAGGCTTTTACCATACCGGGGTCGCCCTGGTAGCTCAGTTGGTAGAGTGGGCGCCCCATGTATGGAGCCGGTGTCTCAGTGACAGCGGCCACGAGTTTGATTCCACCCTCTGGCCATTTCCTGCATGTCATTCCCTCTCTCTCCCCCATTTCCTGTCTGATCCTTTAGCTGCTCTATCAAGTAAAGGCACCAAAAAGTCCAAAAAATATCTTAAAAGAAAAACAAAAAACAAAAACAAACATACGTTGTTGGATTTTATAAATTCAAACCTGTGAATGTACAAAGAGGAAAGACACGACAGCTTCCCAAAAGTTAAGCCACAACAGCTAAATCACATACTTATCTGAGGCTAAAAATGGGCTGTCATGTCAGGATTGAAAGCTTACCATAATTTGTGATTTAGTCAGGCAGGTTGATGGGAAATGAAGCGCTATTCATCGTTTACTACTGAGCAGACTCAGGCTCTAGAAGAATTTACCAGTGCAAGATGGCAGGACCATCGGGAATATTTTGGCTTCATTTTTGTACAATGGCAGGAATATGAGCTGCATCATCCATTTCTACTTGCCCTCATTGATTTCAATCATGTCTACAACACAGACGCTGCAACTCCGATGGTAACAAGCTCTTGTCTCTTATCTTAGGCTAGTTTGGAGGCCTCCTGCTCTGCATTCACAACTTCATTCTTCTTCTCAATGTTTTCTTGACATGCTCTTTTTCTATGGCCAGCTAGTCTCCTTAAACAGACTCTACATTCAATGAATGTAGAGTCCGTAGTCAAGGTAGGGCGATCTTGGTACCGGTACCTGGTTTCCAGTTGTAGTCTTTTGCAGTCTGCATAATTATGGTGGACTATTAACTGTGTGTAAACTGGCTACTTGTGAAAAGATCCACTGGTAGATGTGGTCTCTCAACTCCAACTCCATTTTCGTGCCGGACTGTAAACGACAAGCAGCATGCGGAGAAGGAAGTCAGAAACGGAAATTCGCCTCCTCCAATGGAAGCCCAAAAATAATGGGGTTTGCCCCCAGAGGCAGTATCGCTGTCGACTGGAAGTCAGAAGCGAATGCAGCCTTTGGTTTCCATGACTGACGGCAAGCTAACTCAGAGGTGATAACCATCATCGACTGTTACCTTCATGTCACAATAGAACATTATAAGCAGTCCTGCAGCGCAAACAATACCATTTGAATGCTACTAGAATACAGCCTTGATTACAACCTTCATACCACCCAATCCTGCATAAGAATACAACTCCCATCTGAAATTAAGGTTTATCCGAGGCTGAAGGGAATATCCAACAGAAAAGTTTTCTTTCACAAATACTAATTTCAGACTTCACCAGAGCTCAAACGCGGGTCCTTTCACAGTTCAATGTTGAGAAAAAAAAAGTGACCAAACACAGCAGGGATTGGCAAATTGTGTAGGACAAAGAAACTGTATGTACAGTGAGGCACATGCTAAGTGTTAGTTTCTCAGAGTGCTTTTTAAACATGTAAAAACCAAAATATCTACACAAATAAAATTATACAATAATTGCATAACAGACAATATTCTAATTTGAGACGCATTGATTTTTGGAAAAGATCTCCCAATGTTTTCAAATATCATTACACTGTGGCTTGTATATGTATCTTTACTAATATTTATGTACGTACGTCTTGTGTTGGACCCTAAGGAGAATAGTCTTCATCTACGGTGATGACAAATGGGGATCCATAATAAACATAAACATAAAAATCTTATTTCTCTCATTTCATAATTATCTGTAAGGTGCTGGTAGTAGTTTGGTGTCACAATTTAAAATATCAAAAACAAAACAAAACAGGTTTTGAGTTAAAAAACTATAAGAAAAAGTTTCCAAGTTATATATGAATACCACATGCAGCAAAAACTCTGTCTTGTACCTTCATATAATAGGTCAACAAAATGTCAACTTACTTTTGGAGTTTGTCATATTCACGCTCGAAGTCTCTCTCAACCTAAGAGAGAAAACATTTAATTTCAAATTCTGTGACTCCTTCATTAAATATTTCCACATCATCTAATGAAGTTTAGGCCAACTGGACTGGCAAGACAATAAATTAAGAAGTAACCACATAGTTTGTCATGTAACGCATACTAGCAATTACCAGAGCCTGTTTGTAGTCTAAATTAATCATAATTTAAGTTGCTGCAGTACAGCGCTTCCTGTGGAAACTTACCCACGGTTCAGTGGTTCACTGCTTTACTGCTTTACAATTGCCCTAATACTTCTCGCTGTGTATTTTCTTAAGGAACGTTGATTTTGGGGGGGGGGAGTAAAGACCACAGCTAAGGAACTGTAACTCCACTGTTTAAGTAGAAAAATGCCAGCTAAATTACTTTAACTACAAGATCCCAAGTTCAACAAGGGTTAGGATTAGTTTGTCCAACCATGTCTCTAAAATATTCCAAGGAGCTTACAGAGGCAGCATGGCTTCCTGTCTTGTGGTTCTGTGGGCTCCTGGTTTTAAACACAGTGGCCAAAACAACGAGGAAGGCAGCTGACACTTTGTCGCTAGTGGATCATCTAACTGAGTTGCCTCTAACCCACTCCCTGGTCTGGGCCTAGGATGGCACAGGAAGCTGGAAACCCAGTCTGACAGGGCCACAGACCTATTACACTGGAAGTGGTTTCCTCTAGCAAGGAGAACACCCACTGACTGTCACTTCAAGGTAACCACCTCTGCCCCCTTGCATGGCTTAAACAAATTGGCATCCAATCAGTCTTTCGGGTGAGGCACTCTGATGACATTATTTAGACTACCAGTCATGTTGTATATATCATTTGTAAAGGCTAAGAACTACAGCTGAACCTTCACAAACTCATGATTTTTAAAAAAAATTTTTTTTACAAATACTCCCTTAAAGTTAGTTTTTATTTATTCATTTACAAAGATTTGACTGAACCTTATACACAAGCCCTTTAGAATTATTAACTATTTCAGTCAACTTACCGTTTTAGAGACAATCTGTTTCTTTGGTTGTCCAATCTTGAAGGGGATCCTGCAATTACACAAAAGGAAATGACACGTTGCAGACATAAGCAATTGGGAAATTGAAAATGATTGCTGAACGCTTGAACTGTCATCAGCAGCATGATGGATGACTAGAGGCTGGTGCAGGTGTAAAGGTGAACAAGCGCCTCCTTCAGATACGGGCAATCTGAAGCTGTTAATGCCTGCTTGTCTGGAGCGTGCGGTCAAAGCCATGGACATTAACTTCATGTCATCACTACACACATCTGGCTCCCATTGCAGGGGGATATCAGCAAACACAAGTGATTGCCCCCTCTTCTCAGTGTGGCTTGACTGTGACCCCGGCTGGCAATCAAACACAGATGTAGATGCTATATTGTACATCAGAACAATAGTAAGCCTAATTCAGAATGTCAGGCAGATAAATTTATACACTGGGACTCAAAGGGACGCAGTCAGGACAATGTATTGCTTTAAAAGAAAACTTGAGACCAGCGCAACAAATCAAAAAACAAAACATGTCTTTGTGGTTTAGTGTAACTGCAGTAGCTGCACCCAATTTTCAGAATGAAATACAAACTTTTCTTCACTCTTGAAAGACAAACACACTGACATCCTAACTATAGTTATGGGGAAAGAAAGAAAAACCTGTTCCTTCTTAGTTAAAACACAATCTTTTGTCCCTATTTCAAAACCTTCCCTTTGCCTTAATAAGTTGCTGCCGAGTGCTTTGGGGATCCATGCGGCAGAATACAATGCCTTGTGAATGTGCTTGGCTGTAAGTTGTCATTGATGTGCCACTAATAGCCTGAAATCTAAGCTATATGATGGACAGTTGCTGCTGACAGGCAGGGTGAGGCAGCAGCTGCGTCAAAAGAAAGGTGTGTAGACTAATGAGATGGAAAAGAGAGGGTGTGATGTAGAGCCTCGTTGTGCAACCAAGGGATGCTTGTGATGTGCGGGGAAGATCCATTTGATGACAGCTCAATCACAAAACTCTACATGGTCAAATAAGAGCAGGATTAATCCAGTGAAAAAAAAAAGAACAGGTTTCACTAGTGGCTCAGGTATCAAGATTTCCTTTCATTTGCTGGCCCTGTGTTGATGCCGTTTTAGATTGTATCACGTAGCAATTGTCCATACCTCACCTTTATCCAGAGTTTTAAATTCATCCTTTATTCATTTTTTTTTTAAAAAGATCATTAATATCTAAAAACATTTTGTTACTTCTGGCCCAGGAAAGCAGTTTCATCTATTGTGTCATCGTTTGGGTGAGCCAACATGGAAAATAACCAACGAAATTACTCAGAGCCATCTTATGTGACTCACCCTTCTCTGATTACCTGATCTGTACACTGTAACGTCACTTTAAGCACAACACACACGTATTTAACTGTGTTTGAATTTGTTTGGTATTTCGTTTCCAAAATACAACAGTGGCATAAATTAACAGAGAGTTCTGAGGACATAAACCGAGACTGGAGACAAATCAGTCCCACAGCTACGATAAGATAAACAAATCATGCACAGCCAGACTACGTCTCAGAACATCAGCTTTCTCAATGAGATTGAAGTCAGGAAACAACTGCATGAGAATCAATTCAGCCTGGTCAGACATGTACCAACCAATCACCAAAAACTTATGACTTGCCTTTTTTAACACTAGTGTCTTGAGTTCAGTATGTTCTATTAACCCTTTCAGTTTAGGGATGGGTGTGATTACTCGATGATTGATAAGTGAACGATAAGGATTTAGTCGATCACATGAAAACGTAAATACTGGTTGCGTTGTGTTGTGGTTGTGAGTCTTGAAGCGATGCTGTGAATTTTACCATGAGGCAGCAATGAGACATCAACGGGGGGGTGGTGGTGGTACTACTTTCAGGAGACAGAGAAAATGGAAATAACGTCACTCAGCTGCTGTCATGGCTGCCGCAGGTATTAAATAGGAACATGAAGAGTCCAGGCAAAGTTTGACCATTTAAAACTAAAAAATGACAAAGTTTGTCGTAAACACTGTGAAGCGTGCATAAGTACAACACGACAACGACCCTAATGATGTACCACTTGAATAACGGAACGGAACGTTACATCCGACCCTGACCAATGTAAATGCACCTTCCTCTTGACCTGCCGTCACCTCAGTCTTAGCACGGAGAAGCCACAATGCCCTACGGTAAATATGTTTTTTGACTGTTATTATCACTAAGAGAGAGTTGAACTTTAACCGCCTTGTCTAAGAGGACTGTTGATGGACTACAAGTTCTCCTTGGAATAAAGATTAGAGGAAAAACGCGCTGCACTTTGTTTTTTCTCCCATAGGCATTTTGAATATAAAAAATGATTAAATCGATAATTGATCGTTAATTTTCCCAATGACTGATCAAGGAAATTTCTGCAAATGCCCATCCCTACTTAGTAGGCACTACTTTCAAACTACTGACCACTGTTCTTCTTGCTAATTCAGCATTCCCATTTATGGCCCTTCCCCCTTATGATAAAGACCTCTACCTGCATAATTTTTCCATCTTTATGAATGACTGATCTGCAATTCAGGCATAAATAACACACAGCTACATTAGCAACTCATATACTAGCAGGTTTTATACTAGTATGTAGTATGTATCTCGCTATGAGAATGAACTGCAAAACAGATTGAAGACACACATTTCTCAGAGGGATATTTTAGGTTTCCCTGTTAACAATTTTGTGAATGTTTTAACTGGTGTCTCTATGTGTGATGACAGCTTTGTGTGACTGATTCATAGTATTATGATGTTGTAAACATGTAATATGAATCAGCTCTATCTTGTAAAAGAGACCTTGATGTCAGTGAGACTTCTCAATACATTTTTCAACTAACCAATATGCACAATAGCAGTGCATGTCAATTTTACAATGAACAAGGCAATCATTCTTTGCAACAATAAAAAGAGGACAGAGGGGATGCAATTTTGCTGTTTTGCACGAGTTTACGTTTTTCTGGTTGGACAACTGGATTTCTACCAACAGTCCACGGAACCAGCTTTTGATTTTTGCTCCCAGTCGGTGGGTGTGTCAGGAACAACTTCATGGCATCCAAAGCAAAAACCAAATGGAAGAATTATGTGTAAACATTCAAGTGTTCCAGCCATCAATGTACCATGTAACATACTGGTAAATGTTCACTCCAAATGTTCTTTTTTGCCACATTTTGGCACAGCTGACCACGCCAAGATTCGTTTCTTGATGACATCAAGAGAATCTGTCCAAGTGTGTAACTGTATTAAGGTTGACTTGCCTTTTAATGTATCAAAGGATACTTTTTCTTGGAAAAACAAAAACCCAGAGACTCCTTAATTTTACAGATTTAAAATATATCCACTTCAACAACGAGCCAAAGCAAAGTGGTCACTCTCCTCAACTGCTCATGAGAACCGGCGAAAACACAGAGTGAAGTGTGCTTCGGGGAGGGAGAGGGAAAATGTAGCAGCAACCAGAGGGAGAGAATGAGAACGAGGGTGGATGGTAGCCACTGTGAGAATCATTTCTAATGTTTCTTCACACAGCAATATTTCTGTAGGGGCTGTCACATTTAGAAACACTGGTGAGCCGGGTCCTGTGAACCCAGAACTAGCGTCTGACATGGCAGAGGCCTGGCCACAAGACAGCCGAAGACAGAAAACTTATGTGAGACACCAGCCGAAGTCCAAAATTTTCTGAAAGCAAAACTAAGCCGAATGATTGCGGGCAGGGTAGATCAGCTGAATTGTGTCCAGATATTTAGTGATAAACAGACAATCTGAAAAACATTTTCCAGAGTTGTGGTGTTCACAAGTTACAATACTTGATTCCAAACATTCACTTGACCAAAAAACATACACGTCACACACGTAAAAAGACGAAGCAATGAATCAAGAAAAAGGCAAACAGAGGAGTTTTAAGTAAAGGGATTTTCAGACAACTACGCCAACTTGAAAGGTTAATATCACCTGGTAGGGATGGGAAGATCAATCCATTCGTACCAATGCTCGGACACGTGGGCAGAATGAGAATGTGAATGGATGCAATTTTGGAAAGAAATCGTGACGCGTCAGGTGTGAAATGTTTGCGTCGGTAAAACCCGATCTATCTGATCATTAGAGGTTTTGTGAATTTGTTTAGAAATGTGACTGACCCAATAATTTGATATTTGAATATTTTTACTGCTCCTAAATTAGACCTACATTAACGTGCACCGCGGACATATTGCGTAAGACTCGGCTTGCCTGACATTCCTCTCAAACGAAGATGGCGCTGGCCATGTTCAGGGTTAAAACTTTGCAACACCATCAGTTAGGAGGGTGTACTGCAATGGTCGTATTAAAAAATGTAGTGAACAAGCAAAAACAGATACAAAGACATCTACAATAAAACACATTCCCCATTTCAATCATTTCATAAGACATTCATGGTGGAGTAACAGTTAAACAGTTTTTTTGGTTTTTCATCTTATTTTAATTTTTACCAGATAAAGCATTGATTAATAAAGAAACAAACTCACTGAATTGTGAAGCATCATCCCTTTGCGTGTCAAATCACATCATATTGTATCAAATCGCACTGTGCTGAATCACACTGTGTTGAACTGCACTGCATCGTGACTGGGGTGTGAATCATATTGTACTGCATTGGTAGTTGCTGCATATGTATCTTTAATACATTGATTTTTGACAGTATATCAAAATATAAATCGTACTGGCCTCTCACCAGAGATGCCCAACCCTATCACCCGATCATTACCCACATTCCAGCCCAAAATCATTTTAAAAAATGCTGTTAGACATTAGCTGTCATTATCGGAAAGATGGTCGACTTGAATTTACAGTGTTATCTGATTTTTGCTCTAATAAGCTACACGTCATGCCATCGAGTGAGCGCGTAGGCAAGAACAAAGACACAACAGTCTTCTCTATCAGGGACACATTATGCACCAACGGGAAGAACCAATGGCTTTTCATGAAAACTACAAATGTGAACGCCATGAGAGGGAGACTGCATCACTCGACCTTGGATACTGGACCGTGGAGCACAGAGGGCTAGTTGAACATGCTGGGAAGTGGAATTGTTTAGACGATGACCCCAAAGTCAAACCTCTCACGTCATAGAAGCAAGTGTGCAGGCCCTACTGGAATGCATCAGTCAGCAGAGCTCATAAAGGATTCTTTTCACTGGTCGAACACCCCTCTCTTGACCTTGTGTTTGGCGGTGCGTGCTGGCAGAAGCGTCGCTTGCCAACTATTGACTGTCTGACCGAACTGAGTGACGCCGTCTTGCCTATTTGATTCCCGTCTTCCATGAAAATGACACTATGAATGTGCAAAAGATTACTGTCAATGTACACACACAAGCACGTCACAGATGAACTGAAAGGGTTTTTTATTATACATGTTAGGTTCCCCTCATTTCCTCCTAATAAGCATTCAGGAATGGTAAAAAATGAGGACTCAAATTATTCAAGACTTTCTTTCTTTTCAACTCCCAAACAGCAGCATACAACTGACAATTTTTTTTTTCCATTACTGTTAGAATCAATGATAGTCATAGCTAGGTCCTGAGTGGTCTAATGAAATAAGTAATTTTCTCAAAAGAACAAGACGGCGTTAACCCATTGTGGATGTTAAAAGGTTGCAAATTTCCTCACAGTTGTTGTAGAGAAAGAGCCCAGCTTTGTTGCCTACATAACCCAAAAGCCTAAAATATAAAGACGATGTGCCAATTGGACTATTAAGGTCTGGACTGCCACGTCTGAGATTATTTAGATTTTCTAACATTCTTGGATTCCTAAGTAAAGCATTGGCACCAGAAAGTAGGCTATGAAAGACAATGAAACATGACATCCATGTGAAACGTGTATTACAAGGAGTGACTGACGTAGACTTCAGCAGATTACACATCCTGCTCAACCTGACAGGCAAATTTGGTGTGGGTCATGAACTAGTGCTGACATGGGTTTGTAAAATCCATTTATACACTGTGTACACTACAGAAATACTGTCCGAAAGAGATGGTCTGGTGGAAGAGTCAATGATCAGAAATGCGTAATACATATTCTGTTGTGGACAGCCACTCTTTCTTGATGTCATCTGGCTAAAATGCACACACAGCACAGCCTTGTTTGCTGTTGTTTACTTTCTCGGGAAGATCACCAGCTGGATGGAAGTTCTCTGACTACAGGAATTGCAGATTCAGCTAATATCTGTGTCGATCATCCATGCAGACTATGTCATAAGACCAACTGTTCACACCACCTCTTTTCATCCATCGAACTTAATCCCATAATCATCTGTGGCTCCACAGAAAATTACAAAGACATACACTGAAGAAACCGTTTCATCTTCACATGGACACAATGTGATTTCAAAGTTTACATCTCCATATAACGTGATAATTATTATTATGCTCCTGGCTAATTAGGTTTGAAACTATTGTTCTTTCATTACTGACTACTCTAACAAATACTCTCTCAATCAATCATCATGGAAAATTGAGCAAACTGTCTACAAGGGTGAAAATATGAAATCAATTCCCTTTGCCGACAAACAATCCAAACACAAAAGACATTCATTATACTATCACACTAAACAAAAACAAACAAATTCCGACGTTTGAAAAGCTGAATTTGGAATGTTTGATCCAGACATTGCACAAAAAAGCAATAGTCTACCTTAAAAGTCGGTCAACGGACTACTCTGTCTTACAAGTGACTTCAGTTGTGGCTATAACGTCACTGATAAATGATACAGATGCTTCTAGTTGAACACAGTCCAATGCAAACAACTGTGTCAACTGTGGCCCTCAAACCTGACTCTGACGTCATGAGACGGCTCTTGCTTCTCATATTTAACTCCAGACTTTTGGATTGTCTGACCAAATTTAAAAAAAAAATGCCCAACAATAATCAAAGTGGTATTACAACACTTTAACAACATCTAAACTTACGGGTGTCCTAGAAACTTTAAAACCTGATGATGACTACAACTTTGTTAGTAACGTCAGCAGTAAACATGTCAGGAGTATCAACACACTTTCTTACCTAGCCACCCACTTTCTACGACATACTCAACTCGATTCGTCACTACACGGAATACACAGATAGCAAACTAAACACAACCAGATAATTGACGTTACTGTGTCCACACAGGGGTACAGGAAGTAACAAAAATCTCCAGTGAACTTGAAGTAAACTTGTGCATGTCAAAATGCTAACGTTGACGTTGCGTTACGTTAGCTAGTAACAGCTGCCCTCTGTTACCCGATATCAGATCTTGTTAAATGTCTTCTGTGTTGACCCTCTTGACCTAACAATTAGCCACACTGAGTTTGGTTATGCTCAAGGCACAAACAAATGGTATTGACAAGCAACCATAGCATAAAACAGCAGCCTGACTTAACGATTCTCCTATTTACGTACGTTGGGGCTGCTTAATAAAGCGACCAAACTAACGTTAGATGCCGTGAACTTAGCTAAATACTCGACTTTATCGAACACTTGTCGAGCTAAATTGACTTTCTGCCACAACTACCGCTTCGCTAACAACTGCTAACCAGAAGAGAAACTGCTATCACATACATGTAAACTGTTATAAAAGTGTCTACGACGGGTTTTATTAGTGAGCCGCAAGCTTAACATGCTAACGTTAATGCTAACGCTAACTTCTATTCTACTGTAACGTTACTGTTTGTGTAAGTTAGCGCTACCAGGAAATAGCCAGTGCCCGACCGACAAGCTATCTATCTTTAGTCACTATTAACGTGTCGTTTCACAATTCTACTTTTTTTTAAAAAAATAAAAAATGCGCTGAATTAATGATGTAGCCGTAATACATACCAGCTCATTTTGAGTGAACTTTTATTACGGTTTCATTGGGTGGTTTTATTATCTTCCGAGGACCTCATACCTTTTTTTACCAGTCAACAGTCGAAACAGGAAGTCCGGAGCTCAGCAGCTCGTGTTTCCTCTCAGGATTTTTTTCCTCCTTTCTTTCTTTCTTTCAGTTTTTTTGGGGGGCAAATGGTTACAACTGTTATATTTTTTTACATAATAATATCTACTATGTAATATTTATATGTTTTTGTTTGTTTTTTTTAATAAAATGTATATATGCAATGTTGCCAGCCTAAGTATGTTTATCAGGTAAATGTCACGTACGCCTGCGTGTGCACGCAGAGACCAAAGTAAAACGAAGGCAAGTGATATTTTTCTTTATTCAAGTACTTACATAGAAATAACAAAACAATTGCATTACAACAAACTGAAGTGCCGAGTAAACAGGGGAGCACAACTCCCCATCACAAGGATATAGTAAAATTCATTTCAATATTCAGCTCATCATAAAAGGACCTTATTATAAGGTAATAAAAACATGAAATAGGCTAAAGACATCCACAACATTTTAAACAAGACCCCTTGTTTTCTTAAAATAAAACAAAAAAAAAAAGCCAACAGAACAGTTATCCCAGTGTGTGTTTTCAATTGTCTGTCTTGAATTGTTGTTGGGTTTATCCCATTTCACCCAATGTGACTTTTATTTTCATGCATAATAAAGAAATGAGCGCCACCCACAGAATGTGAGGGCAGCACTTTGGAACATTTCCGTGCACATGCAAACATGAGGATATACTGTAATGAAAAGGAAACACAACACAACAGAAAACAGTGAGTATCGACTCCATACGAGTGTCACTGTTGAAGACCACAAAATCCCTGAAGCCACCCTGTAGTCCATAAAATGACATGAGTAGCCTATAATATCTACACATTACTGAAATCTCTTCAAACATGAATTTTTTTTTTAGAAAAATCCTGTAATTATTGTCATTAATGCGCCTGAGCCTGTCGCCCTGCCCAAGGCCAACATCACGGAGACTAAATCAAACAGTTAAACGCAAACATTAGCACAAGGCTGCCTTCAACTGCAAGCGGACTGAGGTCACATTTATGATTTGTTGCTCCTCAGGAGTTCTCACCGCATATTGTTTTTGATCAGCCAACCCTGCAACCCAGTTTGGCACAAAGATGGCTGCTGATGTTGGCTCAGATCCAACATGGAGCAGAGAATGAGGATGAGGCAAATTCCAATTTCAGAGCGTTCAGCCGCCCACTTTTGGACAACAGAACATAAAAAAATATAAAATAAATTATTCGGGTAGAAGCACTATTAAGAAGGGGTTGTTTCCGAGTTTGTCTAACAATTCATTGACACACAGTATATCTATAACATTCACACATTACACAGAAGGATTATTGTTCAGGAGAACATGGCGCAGCCTGTATTGTTGCTCAACCACCAGACTATATTGCAGTATGTGTGATGGAAGGGATCATATAAATTTTACAAAATCTATCCGTCCATTACAAAAGCGTCACAAAACAAGTGACAAACACAGTGAGATGATAACTGGTGAAATATTGAGTTTGCGAAGTTATAACTACATGGCTTCATTTAGATGTGGAAATAGTTTGGTGTAGTCTCCGCCTCACTCTGCATCCCTCCCTAAAAAAAGCAACATAAGCACAGATTTCTCTGAGAGGAAGCTGCATTTTTTATATATAGCCTATATATTAGAATTAAAAACATCCATTCTCACCAGCAAAGTGTTAAATCAAGAGCACACAATTGTCAGTCAAATGATTTCAAAAATGAATCCATAATCAGTGTTTAACATCAAAATTTTCAAGGTAAACATTAAGGATTAAAAAAAAAAAATTGTATTTCCTATCACCTCATGTATTATACATATTCTTTTGTGCTGACTCCATGAGGCTGTCTGCTACATGATGTTTACGTTAGAGGCCATCACTCCTTGAAAGATTTTACCAGGCAAATCCCAATTTAAGCATTTATCGAGCTAATTATCTGTTGTGTCAAGAGTCAAATTTGATGTTTTTAACGGCTGTTTAGTCGTGACTTTCATTTCAGTTGTATTTTATTGGGATACGCTCAGAATTGTTTCATTTGTCGATGACCATCCATGCAATAAAATAATTTTCTGGCAAAAATCTTTTGATTTGAAGTGAAGTGTTACAGGGTATGTAAACCTTTATGCTATCTGAAAAAGTGCATGGAGGTCTGTTCATTTAACCATGTAGATGAGTTGAGAAAAGACTCTCTGAGGCCAGATTAATTGGAAAATAAGTGGACACTTGCCAGGAAGCTCAGCAGTGAAAACTGGTTGTTACAGGAAAGGGAAAGCATGGCCTTGGAAGCTCATCTCTGTCTGCACTGTGATCTCTGTGGCTCTGCTCATCCGAACCTTTTTTTTTTTTATTTGGCCTTTGCATTTATCCGTCAATATTCTCTTTAAGTCTGATTGCTATGCACACTGACCTGCACAATGTATATTTTTTCCAGCTGATTACAGTGTTTATATAAATCCTCTGCCTCGCATGCAGCCTACACTCCTTAATAGTCAGAGCACAGCCAATAACCAGAAATATTGTCAATCAAAGTAGATGGAGACAAAGAATGTTTCTTTTAAAAGGAGAAGAAGTTCTGGTATTTGAGCACTAAACTTTAACAATACAATGAGAAACTATCTTAGCACGTAGATGGAATTATTACTCTGATAATACAAAAACAGTAACGTAAATAAACGTGAATGACTTGTTTGCTAAAACCAGTTCTAATATTTTGGCCATACTGGTTTTATACTTGCTTTGACAGAAGTAAATACTTAGAGTTTTTATCTAATCTGCAGTCTTATCCATTTGGTATTTTTCAAACTTCTCTATTTTTTTTTATTGGTTTTCACCATACGCTTAATAAATTAATTGTAAAAGATGAAAATGCCTCGTGAGTATTTGATTTTGCTCCACAGAGCCATAATGCATTCCTGGAGGAAAAAAGCTTCACAGAGGTAATGTGAAAACAAAATATTTATGGAAAAAAAAAAAAAGGCCATGGTGGCGTCTGTAAGTTCTATCAAATGTAGTCATTGCTTTGCTTTTGTAATAAATGCACTTTTAAGATCCACTGGAAGAGATTAGGTAAGCAAAATGTGTTTTTAAGATACAAGATGTATTTGCCTCTGTCAGGACGAAGATCAATAAGGAACCACATTGGAAACATATTGGCTTTGCCTTGTTATGTACTTTGTTTTAAAAGGTTCTAAAAATGTAGTCTCCGAGAACAGCCGGTGTTCTCTTTATATTGGGTAAAATATGTTCATTGACAAAAACTGATTGTGACTATAATGGAGATACACAAAACGTGAAAAACCTTTGTATTTATTCAGAGAACACATTAGTGCTTCCTTAAGCCAGTTACCTATTTAAAGCATACAGTTGGTGCAAATGCTATTTTTCTTTTATGGAAGATAATACACCATATTTGGCACTACTGTAGTGCTCCGAAAATTTTTGCAATGACCTATGACAACAAAATATTCTGTATTATAACTACATTAATAAAAGCTTTAAGACACATTCCGCACAAGCATTCAGTCAATCGAGAGTTCTTGTTTATGCAGACATTTGTATTTACATAGTGTGCATGAAAGCATGCACATATATGCACAATTTAATACTGAGCTATGGTGCATTTGACATTTGAGTACAAAAGTGAAACTTCTACTGTAGCTACCTGCATACATGTTTGTATTCTATACAAATCCACAACTTCTTAGTTTACAACTCAGTCGCACTGTATTAGAAAAGATGTAAACATGGATTTGGACACTTTATTTTTCCCTCACCATATGCAGCTTGTCTTTCAATGACCTAAACAAAGTAGTTTAGTCTTTTTTACACTGTGACGTGAATCCTTATTAATCTTTGCTTTCATAAACTGCTGGTTTTGCAGCCTAGTGTCATAATTTGAGTAGTTCAGTTCGTCTAACTGTGCTCAGAGATTATTTGATTTACGAGGGTGTGGCATATGTCATGAAAATATTGCATATAATTTGAGAACTCAAGAAAACTGGAAAAAAAAATTAAACAGTATTGGTGAGCTTTTCCAAAGAAAGCAACAGAAATTATATCTGGTAACACTACATAAAGCCACCATATGAAAAGGCAACAAAAATACACAGTGTCTCTCAGTGACTACAAATAAATAAGTATTGGCAAAGGCATTGATTGCTGCAGGCATGTTTGTTTTATAAGTACAGGTTACAGGACAAGACATTGTTTGCTTTGTGTAACCCAGTTCAGTCATTCTCTAGATGAACCAAATTGTGCAGATAAATCTAAATCTGAGATCCGTTTGTCTGAATGTGTTCTTAACACGTGTGCTAAGCTGATGTCACTTTTATGTTTGGCAAATGTCAGGCACAATAATAAGAACAAGGTTGGCTGTATCATCACAACACATTTGGCACATTCTTTTGAGAAAACAACATTCAAATAGAAAATAAAAACACGACACCTTAACGAAAAACCAACAGAAAGACAGTCAAGTGCCACTAATAAGGTATCCATGACAGTACACAAATATAACCAATTGCACTTTTAAACAGCCTAATAAAATTAATGCATACCTCCCAGACAAACCCACTCTTTATAACTAAGCTCCACTGTCATTTTGTCTGTTTTGACTTTTATGATGGATTCTGACTTCCTTCCAATTTAGAAATTGTCAGTAAAATTTACAAAGGTGTATCCACCCCAAAACCTATAGAAGCACAGTGGCCTTTTGGACAGAATGTGCCATGGTGCCCTTCTTTGTGTTGGCACTGTGTTACAGTAGCTGAGGCTCTGAGTTACTGGGAAGAGAAGGGCGTAGCAGCCCTACCCCTCTTACTTAAACTAAAGGCATCCATCTCAAAATAGAAGGAACTGAAAAGAGCAGTGGGATGTAAAAGAGAGGAAAAGAGTCACCTATTTATCTCAAAGTGGATGTGATCCCTCTTTCCTCAGTCTCTTTATGGGGCATGGTGAGGGTCCAGTCCAAGTGCACATAGTGACGGTCATGACGTTCCCACCGTTGGCCCCCCACAGGAGCTGGGTGGCGAGCTGTGGCTCCCAGCTGCCCCACTGCTCTTATCAGCTGGCTTCTTGTCCTTCTGTTTCAGGTGAACCTTTGCGTGTCTCTTTCGCTCGTCACTTCTGGCAAACTTGCGTCCACAGAACTCACAGGAGAAGGGTTTCTCGCCCGTGTGTGTGCGGATGTGTGTGGTCAGGTGGTCACTCCGACTGAAGGAGCGCATGCATATTCGGCACTGGAAGGGTTTGTGACCTGTGTGGATGCGAAGGTGACGTGTGAGTTCGTCTGAGCGTGAGAAGCGTCTGTCACAGTTCTCCGCCGGACAGGCGTGCGGCCGTTCGTGGACGGGCGTTTTGCTGGGACGGTTAGGGTACTTCCGAGGTCGGATGGGTTTGAGGGTGAGAGTCTGTGGCGGTGGGTGGTGCTGAGGAGGGTGCTGCTGCCCGCCGATGAAACCTGGGTGAATCTGCTGCTTGTCTTTGAACGCTCTAATGGTCTCCAGGGGTGTGATGGGTGGAGGGTTGACTCGGATGGGGTCCATGGTCTGGAAGGGCTTGTGCTCCATCACGCCAACCTCCCCCTGATGATGGAAAAGGTTGTAGTCAGGGATCATGGAGAAAAGGCTGCCATCCATGGAGGCTTTGGATGTGGAGTGATAGTCATTGCCAGGGTAGGCTAGAGCCGTGCTGGTGGCAGGGCTGTGGTGGAAGGAGACCTGGTCCTGGTACAGGTCACTGCAGGTGGAATAGGCAGGCAGTGGTGGACCATATACCTGCTCCATATCTGACGTCTGTCCGCCCATGCTGGCTGCGGAGGATGATGTCTGCGTTGTTACCGTGCCGGGTGATGGAGAAACGCCCAGGATCCCTGCACTGACAAGACTGATGATATTGTTGTCAGAGCACCAGCCAGAGCCACCGATGCTACCTGACGGAGGAGTGTCAAAGGCAAACTTCCCCAGATAAGTGACAGTCTGCCCGCTGCGGTTGGACTGGAAGCTGGATCCATACTGAATCTCTGCGGCTGCTTTCTCGCTTCCCATGCCCAGATCCATGATATTATCTAAATAAAAACGAACAAAAAACAGATATCACAAACAAATCGTTAACATGGTTACTCAAACATAAACAGGTAATGCAGTCACTTGGAAATATAACCCTCTAAAAGTAATGTGGCATAAGTTGTGGAAAAAAGTCTAGAAAATTCACTTTGTCAGGCTTAATGCACTTGAAATGGTTTGTCCGAAATTCAGCTTTTCTGCATATCTCTATGACAGTGTGCCAACAAGAGATCAAAAAATAAAATGAGTCCAGTAGAGTTCATAAAGAAATGTGAGCGCTGTCAGACCTGTAAGTTAAATGAGTGACTGCTGCATGTGAGACAGTGGTGTGTGTCTCTCTCTCTCAGATCCCACAAGCTCTCACAAATCAAGACCTAAACACCCCCTTTGATCCAGTCATTGTGTCCCTCAGGAGGACAGCCAAACTGAATGGCAAGATCTGATTTCTTTACAGCAGGGAGGATTATAAGCCAGACGCCAAATCTATCATGCTCAAGGATTCAAAACACATTTGCTGCAAAGAACATCTGCTCATAAAACGGAGTAAAAAAAATTTTTTTAAGCGTTCCCTATCCAATCTGTGCATCGGTGAGCGTAACGACAATTTCACAAATTTCCTTGATATTTTATTTGTACAGAATCTGAAGCTTCACACTGCATACGCACTCACACACACACTCTCTCTCTCTCACACACGTTTAACTTATTCAAAAGATGCCATAAAAAACCATTAAATGCAGATGTGCTTGATGGGGATACATTTAATTGCACATGCTGAGCACGCTCTGAAGCTTAATGTGAAACATTCGAAAAGAATTCTGTCTTTAACAGAAGTTAAAATAGATGTGTCTTTGCATTTGCAGGAAATCATACACAGGGGTGCTCATATACTCACTCCCAGTAATTACAGCCTGCTGGAATTTGGCTCAGGCAAATCGTAATGAAACAAACAAAGCAAAATTATATATATTGCACAATACGATCCAACATGAGCTACACAGGAACAATGACACTTGTGACATTTTTTTTTAAATCTTTGTGAAGAGGCATGACATTTAGAAAAGAATTCTGGGCTGATAGTCATTTATTTTACTCTGAACCTTAAGTATTTTTTTTGGTAATTTGAGCAGTGGGATATTAAACAGAATGAGGGGTATGACTTAAAAATCAGCACTCTTTCCTCACAGGTCAGTTTTGAAGAGTTCCTTCACCTGTAAAATCACAGCTTTCTAATTTTTTTTCCTTTTAACAGAAAAAATATATTTTTTGGCTCTTATTTACTCCAAAATAGCAAATGTATAAAAAAATTTCGTATTTATAAATTTTGGGGTTTAAAATGTGAATTTTACCAAGAATAGAGAAAATCTAACACCTGCACTCTGCAATACGTTTTTTCCTTTTCACTTTTATTCCATTTTTTTTAAATCTCTCCTCTCAGAGGTCGTATGAAATACATTTCATTCCCGTGTTTATGGAGAAATGTAATATATCACATGCACGTTCTGAACAATAACTCGCTTATATTTAATGCACTTATTTGAAATAGGAAAATATGCAATTTTTCAGACCTTGGCGCTGGGATGCTTAATTAACTCACAGCTCTCAGATAATTAAGAGGCGAATATTTCGGGTTTAAATCGAACTGAAAGGTTGTTTTTGTCCGCAAAATGGCTTAAACATTAATGTGATAAATAAACAAAGTTCGACGAGGGAAATGCAAAATGTGGCCACAGCATCACATGCTGATCTCCTCGGGCAGGAAACTAGAGATTTGGCACATTTCGTGCAGCACTGACCCATCACCTCAGGAGGTGAGCCTGGGCGAGCAGACAAGTCACCTTTATGGAAGCGCCGGAATTACTCCGAAATATACGTTAATCTGGACGAAGCAACAAATCAATCCACATGTCTGGCCTCACCGTTTAGTGAATATAGGATGGTTCAGGGGCCTGGCGTTCACATTTGTTTCATATAGGGGGAAAGCAGCCACACACGCCTCCAAAAATCCAGTCTGTGACATGTTAATAGAGTTGTGAATGAAAGTCATTGTCCAAAGTAGTTGACCTATCTTTGCGGGTGGATACTGGATAAATAACTCAGTCGCATTGGTAGCTCGACCACATTAATTAGACGCATTTTTTATTTATTTATTTATTTTTTTACAACCTACGGATTTCAGTTTCGATCAGCAGCCGACTGCGTTTATAGTTCACTTTGCGTGAAACAGCCTTTTTTTCTCCCCCCCACAGCCGTGCAGAACACATTTCCTCAAACACGCCACAACAATGGAGAATTAAAACCACTACGAGTACATTAAATTTGCTTTAATATAGGCTAATATGTCGGCCGGCTATTTATCACAAAAAGTTTTGACGTGAGACCAGTTGCCTGTTTCACGTTGCGTTCGGAATCCTGACATTTCGGTGCGGACAAAGGAGAAAAGAAAACGGGGTGGTGTGTGTGTGTGTGGGGGGGAATATCACACAGGCGAACTGAAATTCACTCATTTCAAAGGTGACTCTGTTCAGGTTGGACTGTGGCACACCTGACCCCGAAAAGTGGCCAGCATGGGAATCTGCCTTTGTGCGCAACAGCGAGAGCGCAAACAGGTGCTCCAAGCCTCAAGACAACTGTTGCCCTCCGCGCACATCGCAGCTCGAACCACTTTGAAGAAAACACACGCTCACACACACACACAAACACGGAAAAGTGGATTAAAAATGACTCTTACCTGTGTTCATCTGTGAATAGTGGTTAATAGATTCCGTATTGGTGAAAATATTCATAGACGTCGGGATGTCCTCTTCTGGGTAGAGACTGTCAGGGATCGTGTTTATTAAACTGCTCATGGTAAGAGGGAGCTTCTCCGCTAGTTTCCCTGTCATAGCAGTTATATTCAGTCCGACATTTAGCCTGTAAAGGACGAGGCGCGGGTATCCAAGTAGTTACACACACGTAAAAAAATAAAAATAAAAAAATTCAGCGGGTGTTCTCAAAGTGAAAAACACAGGTGTGGATCAGGCGTGAAGAAGGAGAGAGGCGCAGGGATGGATCCTGTTGCTGTAGCTATCCAAGTATCCCGCGGAGGACGAGCAGCGCCGGTTATCTCCCCCTGTGTGATCACAGGCTATTGTTGTTATTAATCTGATCACTGTGGAAGCTGATGGGCCGTTTGTGGGGGAATTTGAAGTCTGTGAATCAATGGAGGAGGTGGTGGTGTTGGTTGCACAAGAGCGGCTCTACTTGCTCTATTGGAGCTGGTTAGGGGACTCCAGTTAGCCTGTGTTAAATAGGGGGATGGAACATTTGCGTGACGTAGATGACCATATATGGAGAGAGCACCCAAAGCCAGGCTCTCCGCGCGTCAGTCGGTGGAAACTACAGTGGAGGCAATAGGCTCCGACAGATAGAAAGATACAAAGTTAAAATCTACATGGCACCTCCAGCGGTGTCCTGCCTCGGTATGAGCCGACGGTTCTCCCTTCTTCCTGTCCGCGTGGAAAACATGACAGCACGTTTTCTTCTAGACACATCTTTTATCGCATTCGTCACACACTGGGAGTTTTTTTTTTGTTTTTATGCAGCTTTGTATTTATGTGAGACAGAAAGAGTGTGTTGTGGATACGGGTGCTAACTACCTTTTTCCCCCCCTGTTTGTCAGCTTCTGCCAGTACTGACCTAATACTTGAAGATGTTTCTCTGTTTGCTTTACTTTCAAACAACTTTTTGTCCAAATAAACTCATAGAAAAAAAAAAAAAAAAGACTCTAGACCGGCTAATGTGGATATGCACTCACTTGTATTGCAGAACACGGGCTCACAAACCCGTTTTCGTGCAGCAACACTTACACAGACGGTAATTGGCGGAGTTAATCGCTTGTAAATATTGCATGCGCTCTGTAAATCCACAGGCTTGCTTTGACTTGGAGCCCAAGTGACCGCTCTTAGTGGAAGCTCCAAATAAGGCAGTGTCCGGCCACGCCCACCCGAGTCTGTATTTGGTAATGTGAGTTCCGGGTGAAGTAGTAGTGGAAAAGTGATCGGAAGCCACAGACGTTCAAAGAGATGTCAGCGGACAAAGCGTCATGGCTCGCTTTTTCACCAATTTGGCAACTTGTGAAAAAATACCCTCACTGGTTCCCTCGAGCTATTTCAAACATATTCCTTTATGTTACAACATCTAACCAAAAAAAAAAAAGTTCATAATATTTGTTGGGTCATTCACACACTCACATGTATCTCTATGACATCATGTTTATTCAAAGTTTAGTACTTTAGTTTGGTGAAGATGTAGGCCTGCTTAGTTTTGGTATGAACTCTATATGTATTCTGTTATAGCTGCAACAACACAAAACACAGAGGCCTCTGCAAAAAATTCGTGAAAATATTGAATGAAATGTCAGTGCCTGAATATTCAGACCTGAGAAATTAATAGTACCTCAATGAACCAGAAGTGTAAACAGAGTGTGTGGGAGAATTAGTCTGAATCATGCTCTGTGTTTAGGGGGCTTACACAAGCAGAGCAGCCAGTGATCTTGTGCGTTTCTCCACCACAGGCAAGTCTTTTTAGTGTGTGTGTGTGTGTGTGTGTGTGTGTGAGTGTGTGTGTGTGGTCATACCAGCAGGCACAGCAGCGTCCTGTCTTGTCCAGCACCTTCAATCAGCACCGTGGCTGACAAAGACCCTGACAGACTCGATTCAAAACTCAACGCTCTTGCGTCCGACCAAAGATAGATTTTTCAATGTTGACTCCATCAGCCTGGTACTGACTCACTCTGTAAACTGGTTGGCTGAATCACTTTTTTGCACACTGGTCCAGGTCAAAAGGCACCTCATTTGTGTTTGAGTTGTTCACTGAGTTAATACTATATATAAACTCACGAACACGTACAGAGGTCGGCATTCAAACATTCATTTATTCATTTTATTTTTAATCTGCCCTTGTTTTTATTTATTTATTTATTTTTGACACGGCGACTGTCAAGGGCTGCGAATGTTTTATCTGTGACTTGTACTTTCCTTTAAAAAAGACAGACGTGCTTTGGATGTCACACAACAGTTCTGAAAGCTTATTATTATTAAGTTTGATTTCTATCAGGCAAATAAATATCACACTATGAGATGGTTTAATACTTTCTGAGCAGACTTAACACCTAACGCCACATCTCTGGAGAGTAAATAGCATTTGAATTACTTAGTTTTTTTTCCTTCATTTTGTACCCAAACATTATGAAAAAACCCAGGAAGGTATTGATATATTTGGTTAGGACTAAGTAACAGGAAAGCCTGACAGCATCTTGTAAAGCTGAACAATGCCACGACCTATGGCCTCATAAATGACACAGCTCAAATGTAAAGATTATTAGCTAAAAGTTTTTATTTGCTGCAGGGATATTTTGTCATTCACACTGTGTGTCTTCCTGTTATTTGTACATCACCATGGAGTTGCACAGGTTGATCAACGCAGTGGGAAAATGGGTGCCACAACTGTTGTGTTTATTGATGCAAAGCAGCGAGAGTGCCCTCAGGTGAGGTTGAGGACTTATTGTTCTATTGTGTCGGTCCTCTGAGGAGACATCTGCGTGGCTCTGTGGTTGGAAAGTTGGTCAGCCCCGCTGGAACACCTACCTGTTGCAGGCTTATTTCCTCGACTGTGTGTGGGTCACATGGCACGGGCCTGCAGTGTTTGTCCACCATGTGCAGCGTTAGATCTCTTTGACTGCAGCATCTGGGCTCATTTGCATACAGGGATTCCATGGAAGCACAGGCTCATTTTGCAAGACCGTGGAAAAACTAAGCAGGCACTGCAGATATCTAGTCAAATTAGTTTTGTTTTTCCGAGCTTCATGGGGAAGGATTAAATTTGTGTTCCTTGCCGATAGTTAGTTACTTATTGTCTTGGAAAGACAAAATGTTGGCAGTTATACCAAGGGAAACTTTGCATCCTTTATTCAGAATTACTAATAGCAAATGGCCTAATTTTTTTTCACAATACTAAGAAATATTTCTGATTATGCGGACATATTCTAGTAATGGTGCTCCATTAAAGACTCACCAGTCCATCTTTGACTTCTAACCATTAGCAAGGACCGCCCCTAACTTCTACAAATGTTAGGATTCTTCTGTGTGTGTACTGTAGTACACCTCAGACTGCATTTTTAGACCCCACTGCGTTTGCATTGCTGGTCAGAATTCACTGAGCAAGAGAGAAACAGGAAGCTATAAAGACCAACGTTATTACAACTCGAAAAATAGTTCCTCACCTGTGCTGCCATCCTGGCTTGAATATTAGTGTTTAGAAGGGTTTTGACACAAAGTTCTTTTTAAATAATGTCCCATTTTTAGGTACTTTGTGTAACATTTATTGAACACGGACAAAATGTAAACACAATATCTCATAGATAAAATTATTTTGGAAAAAAAAATGGGCAGGGTTTATGTAACCTATGTGGTCGATGCTGACAACAGATAGTAACACGTAGTAACACTCCATTACTCTTGAAGTTGGTAAATTTTGCTAATGAGCTAACAAGCTAATGTTAGCTGTAGCATGAGACTCATTGGGAAGCAACACCGCTGCAGCAGTCTGCTCCAGCTTGCTCTCTATTTCGTTTGTTGTCGCTCTCTCTTTTAAGTCCAGTTCAAATCGAGAAGGAATATTTGCAGGGAAATATGCAGCGGAGTAAACTGGTGCATCTCAGCTCGAGCTGACTGTGGCAACTGCGTTACTTGCAGACACACTGTCGTTAAGGGCTAGTCAGAGCGTAAGACGCAAACAGCTAATCAGCTTGTACGGACGTCACCTGTCGTTAAAAAGCGTAAACCAGCCAATTAGGACAGAGAGGACAGAGAGAACAGAGAGCGTCACTGATCGGGCAAATAGAACTGGAGTGATGGGCTTTTTATCAATCCTGAAAACAGAGGCATGGGAAAACACATAGATGTCACAATACTCCCATACCACATCACTTACTAGTAGATGTCTGTGGTTATTATACAGAACATAAAAAAAGTTATTGATGTTTACCCCAAAGTTACCAACAACAGCTTTATGTGAATGTTCCCAAACAGTCCTTAGATCTTCAAATAATGACTCAGTCAAGCACTACAAGCCTCTTCTTTATCTGCATGAAATTTCCACAGCACCGTCTTTGAAAAGTGGTCGCTGGTATACAGTTAGTGGCTCCTTGGTTGATACCGCCATGTTAAGCTTATGTTGTCGATAAACAATGTGATCTTTAATTAAATTTTTTTTGAAGAAGACTGGCATGCTGCTCCTGGGATCGGTATGCCACTCCAGTGACCGGCGCATGCTGCTGAACCACCGGAGGTATAACATCGACCACTTTTTCAACCTCTGTCGGGATCGGTGTACCACTCAGAGATCATCGTGTGCCGCTGAACCTCTGATGGCATACCAATGGCCACTTTTAGATCTCGCCGCACTTGGAAATTCGGAGTTGTACTGTATCAAATCTGCTTTAAATTAAGTTAAAGTAGAATGCTTTTCACACAACATGCTTGACTAAAAGTGTTATAGTTGGACATAATCAGGTCATCCATACAGGTGTGATTATTTAGTTTCCGATAAAATCCAGTGTCTTATAATAGTTTTACTGATAGCTTCTGCTTATGCGCCATCGTTCACAGTTAATATGAGAGGTAAAAACATGTATATAAGACACAAGGCCATCGCAGATACCTTGGTGATAATGGACTTGTTGGAGGTCATAAGGTTATAGGTGTTTGAGAGACAAAAAAATAAGGACATTCATTTGAGTTTTCCTCCGTGGCAGGATTCAAATCTGCAGGGGGACGGAACCTCCCTGAATCTCTGCTGTCAGATTTGCAGAACAGCAGCAGTCTGCTGGGGTCGAACGCACAGAAAATAAATGCTACAAAGTGGTCAGCAGACCATACCGTTGACACGCATGGAGCAGATGTCACAGTCAAATCCATTTCACCGCTGCTCAGAACAAGTAATGAACTGCAGAAATTCTCCAGTGGAATAAATCTCTTGTACTTCTTCGGCAGCAAAGAAGGAAAAAAAAAAAAAAAAGAGAGAGACTCAAGTCATCATATGCATATTAGATCACTTGGCGCCGGTTAGGCAATTGAATTGATTAAACAAATTCCTTTTAATTAATGTAAGTTTGAATAAATTAAGAAAATATTAAATGCTTTTCCCATATCATCAGGGGATGTGAGGAGATATTTTTTTTCCGAGAAGGCAATATACTGTGCACTGCTGAACTACAGCTGTCAGTTTTTCTTAATCAGAATATTTCAACTCTCCTGACATTTGGAGTAAAAATAAACACATTCAAGGAAGCTGAGTGGCAAAACCCAGCTGTTTTGGCAGGATATCTCCAAGATATAAATGAGAGAGGAAAAAAATGCACAGTGTATTTGGAAGTACAAAACTTGGCATTTCAGTGATGCACTGATGGATTCAAGTAGGTGGTTTTTTGGAAGAATGCTCTCCCACTTGGCATGTTTCACAATGAGTGTGGAATTGTACTCCACCTGCCAATTGTTAAAAATGTGATTTCATAAGTCAAATAAGATGGATAAATCAAGGTCAAGAGCGATATTCCAACCGACGGATACTTAACATTCGTTTTAAAGCAGTGGACTGTCTGCATAAGTGTGTGCTTATGTGCACTGTTTTGGCTGCTTTGTTTGTAAATGTGGCTGCTTTGACTGTTAAGTCAGGGGAAGCAAACAAAGCAGATGCAGGACAATCTGATCAATGATCTCCCAGAGTTCACTGAGAGGGCAAATAGGGGTTTACCAAGGCTGGCTTAACCACCAAAGGAACAAAAAACTCCATTACCTACTCCTGCCTAGCCCACTGATGAGACACCAAACTAGGGTCAATGAAACCACCAACTAAAGATTGATCATCAGAACATCAAAGTCCTTCATGTAAATCCAGCCTTTTCCAGACATCTGGGGTATTGATACAAACCCTCCCAGAGGAGAGTTGCTGGTTAGAAACCAATATTCCTCATGGGGGGTACTCTGACCCACCCGCTACAAAGACCCGTGGAGTCTAAAAAGTATCTCCTCGTGAAAGGGTTGAAAAGTTTATCTGCACCATCCTCAGCAGACCTGCCAGGTGGGCCTCTTATGCAACTGTCTAAAGTTCAAATAGGGTTCATTGTCCCAAAGTCACATTCAAGGACACTTCAGCACGTGTCAGAGCAGCTTTCACTTCAGAAAAAGAAAAAGATCAATCAAGAACCTGAAAGGAACTCATAGTTTCCAATTGAGGTGAGAGTGGTCAATGGAAATATGACAAACAATTACTCAAACAGCAAGTTCCCTTCACCCAATACACCACAAGCAGCCCCTCCCCCTGCCCTGTCACTCTGTAGAGTATTTTGGTTCAAGTTCCACTGTGGCATCCGGCTGTGTTGCGGTCTTGGTTTCACCTCCCGCTTCCTTTTTTTGGCCCTGACGTGTTTCCGCCCTTGAATTAGAATCAACTCTTTCCACACTGAGTTGTGATATCAGGCCGTCTTCCTTCTCTTGCCGACAGCGTTCGGAAACTAATAAGAAATCCCCTGTGAGGTTAAAATCTATCCCCCGAATCCTTCGCCCGGGACGACATGACAGAGATATGGGGCAACATCAAAACCCAGCAGCTGGTGCAACACAAAGAGGAAATCTCTCACTATCTTGACGATAAGATAGAGACAAAGGAACCATTGCAAACTTTGAAGAATTGGTGCTGTTTAATCCAGGATAAGTGGGGAAACATCTTAGCGTGTCATTGCACTGGCATGCACTGCACAGGCATTTGGGAATTTTCAGTCTTTGTAGTTTTGGGTGAGAAACTGCAGAGTGGCCACAGGTTGCCCAAGATGACATCTTGCGATGAAGGCCTCAACATCCCATTTACCTGTTAGAGCAGAATGACACATGAGAGATACATTTTTTTAGTATTGAGAAATAATTGGAGGTGGATTTAACTTTAAACTCAAGTAAAATAACTAAAGCAGAAAAACCTCACATTTATTAGGCAACATGTTTCTTTTGCAACAACATCCTACATAAATTTAGAACTGTCTTGAGTGCAATCTCTGGTGCATCACAAGAGCATTTCTCATGACCGCTAGCTCCATGTTTAAGGGATCTGAGGCCTAACTGAGCAGCACATGGCTCTGGGATGTGAGTCACTGAGAACAGCACTGCTGAAAATAAAACATGTTGCTGTAATGATGGAGGTGGGAACGCAAGGACGTATTGGCAAGAAGATATGATTCAATCGCCTGCACTGTTTTTTTCTTCCCTCCCCTTTTAAACAAACACCAGACGGCCATCCGGCTGGTATGACAATATCACTTCTTAGATTTTGACAACCACTGATTCCCTGCAGCTTCCCCTCCCTTCACAAAAAAAAAAGGAAAAAAAAAAAAAGACAAATTCACAATTATCATTCCAAGGCAACAAAATCCTGCAAGCGTTAAACTCGCAAACTTCAACAGATTCTAGAGAAGACGAGTAAATGTTTGGGGTGTACATAAGACAATGCTGTGCTCCGTAATCCAGGGAATCGCTGACATTCTGGTATTTCCGTACGTGGAGTAATGACATTAACAGATGCTGAAGAATAGGGTAGGAAAGTTAATCTTTTGAAAAGAAAGCCAACTATTGAAATGGTCCAAATCTGTAGAGAGAATGGTCTCACAGTTAGGATTCAAGCTCGACTCTGCCTGGATAGAAACATTACTGCCTTCCACCTCTGGCTGCAGCTGCTTTACAGGCCTTCGCTGGGACTGTTTTCACCATCAGAGAGCCACATTTTTTATCCTTCATCATCGTGGATCTGGGAGAAGAAACACACTTTGCCGCTGCCACGCACATCAAGTGCACTCACCTCCCATGAATGCAGAAACAAAAATCAAAAGGATTCATTTACATTTCTGACAAAATGTTTGATTCCAGGCTGTGATATCTTTCACGTTTTTTTCAGAAAGTATTACTTTAACTCTTGAGGATCTTTGAGTATTTTTCGAATGTGTTCTAATTGCAACGTTTTACACAAAATGACAGCGCTAACAAATTAATCAACTATTTCTATGCTCATGCACCCACCCCTATCCTCTCTGCGTGTTTAGCTAAGAGACTTGCACCTTGATGTGTGCGTGTTTGCCATGAGGGAAGGTCAGTTCAGGGCTCTGCTGGAGAAGATGATGAATAATACCGGGAGAAGAGCAGATGAGTACCTGAATCTTACCAGGTCTTTTCTGTGAATGAGGATTGCCGGCAGAAAGGGCTTCAATAATCAAGTGAGGGCAATGGAGTCGTGTGACCTGTCTGTATGGTAGGGCATGGCCCCAGTGGCCCCTCTGGCCTGCACTTCAGTGGGAGATAATGTACCGCCTCTGCAGATCCCCAAACTCCCCTGCACGTCCAGAACGGCAGCACTTAGCTGAGGGGTGAGGCAACTGGGGGACAACAAACTTTATACTAAATGTAGGGCTATAGTTCACAAGTCATAAGTCATGGCTTATTTGACTCTCATGACAGTCATGCATTAATAGTCAAACTTTCTCTTTTCCCTTTTTTCGTGGCAAGAAGCTGCCTTACAGTGGTATTAGGCAACATTTCCTCTAACGCAGAATGTCACACTGTAGATCATTTTATTGTGGACTAACGATCAGACGGAGAGTCAAAACCAGGCGCTGCTTGTAAAGCTTTAAACACCCCTAATCCTGTCTAAAGCTGTGCAATCATTGGGCGCGATCCAAAAATGAGGCGAATTCACAATATCGGGTGCTATCGTGCTGGCTGGTACCCTGCGAATGCCTAGACTTACAAGTGACCTTAAAATAGGCTGATGTCTGTTTGTAGTGCAGAGACGTGTTTCCACCTCTCCCATCTGCCTGCTCATGGAAAGGACAGATAGTGTGGGACCTGAGGGCGATGTTAAAGTCTTCCTGCCTCCCCTTTTGTTTCCACCTTGCATCTCCGTCTGGGTATGGCAGGAAGATCAGGACTGCTGTGAGGTGACACAGAACTGCTACATTTAGTGGTGTGGGCGGTGTCCCTGTTAAACCTCTTATAGACTCTCAAAAATACTCACAACCAAGTGATCCTGTTCATCGCAGTCGGGTAAGAGAAGCCGTATCAGGGTAAGAGCGCTCGCTGAGCTTTAGCACACAAAATTCACAGTCATAATAATGCAATCGTAAAATCATGAAGGGTTAATTCTTTGAGCACGACGCGGGTCAGAGGCAGGACAGAAAACAGTATCGTCTCGCCAAAAGATGCTGCTGTGGAGGGACCTGAGTCAAAGAACGATGTCACGCAGTTAGCCGTCGATCTCAGCCAACAGCCTGCCGTCAATGTAGCTGCCTTCACTGTTAGCAAGCGCCGTGAGCTCGCCAGAGACTCCATATTCAATGTGAGAGGGATATGGCACATGTTCGATAATCATCATTATCTTCCTCCTCCTCTTCTCCTCCTAGTAGCAGAAAATGTTTTACATTCCTTCTTCGGTTCCCATTTTTCCAGACAAATGGCTCTAGCAATTAATCAACTATCTGCATAGCTGATTAGATTTCTGTCCATTAAACAATTGATTATTCAAATAATCAGTCCAGCTCTTGATTCATCAATTAAGCTGAGATTATTATTTTTCTTAATCAATCGACCATTTGTTTTACAAATTGTGAGAAACTAAGTTCACATAATCTAAAGAATCATGAATCTAACATTTATCAAACAGCCTGATAAAGCCAAAAAATATTCAGTTTATTTTACACATGACAAGAGAAGTAAATTTAACTTCCTGAAGCCTTTAAGAAGCTGAAACAAGGGAATATTTGGCTTTTTTCCCCCTTAAAAAATAATTAAAGAACGATTAATTGGATATCGGTTATTTTCTCATGGGTTGATTAACTGTTTCAGCTCTACTTTGATTACTCATTTCAGCAATTATTTCTGACAATACTGTGAAGCTATTTATAGAGAAGGGGAGATGAGGACAAATTTAGAAACTTTTACTCTGAACCTGACAAGCATCTGTATAAAAGGAAAAAACGAAAAGAAATCTGCCAAAATTGAAAACGTCAAAGTGTTCCTTTAAGGCAGCCGACTCCTGGCTGAAACTCAGGCCTGCTGTAGCTACCAAATCCTGGCTCTCTTGACTCCACGCAGCTCTGATTAATGGTAGAGGCTGTGGGTGGGTGGTAGACATGGATCTGCCCATTACCACACTGCAACATTGCAAATGGCTTCAATTACTGTGGAGTGTGCTGAGCTGGCAGTAGGGGCTCGAGGAGGCAAGATGAGCAACGTGCACCATCCAGCAGCTAACTCCACTGTGATCCATTCATTCACACTACACGATCGTCATGTACATCCTCTCCCTTGTAATTTACCGTGAAAAAAAAAGGGGGAAAATTCACAAGAACTGATATATTTTTTTAATTTTCAACATATCCTTAAATTTTTTTTGACTGTTTTTTTTTTCCTGTTTGTTTGTTTCAGGTGAATTTAAAGTATCTGTTGAGGTACCAGTCTGGAGACAGGAGGCTGGATGTGTAACAGCGTATGTGCAAACTACCGTGTAGGCTGAAACAACACTACAGATAGCTGCTCTCAGGGCCTAAGCGTTTTCCTCCCCGGCCTTGTAACACTGTTTCCCTTGACAAACTGACTCGGCAGCACTAAACAGTAGCAGGACATATTGAGGGCTTGCCAAGTGGCTAACAAGTATCACAAGGGCCTGTGTGCCCACGCCTGCCCCCCACCCTGGCACAGGGGCAGCCTCCAGACAGGGACAGCCTTCCTGAGCCAGAGCGAAGGGGATTCCCTACGATCACGCCCCTGTGCCCGGTGCCAAGACTGCAGCCCCCCTGTAGTTCCGTGTTTAACAAACCAGCTGTCTCCATCAGTTCACTGACCCACATTCATAACCTTAACACAGGAGGCACAGCAGACTCCCACAGTTACTCACAACAGCCCTGCTCCACCTCTCGCTGTTCATCCCCTTAACCGCTAAAGTGATGTCCAGAGATGAAAAGAAAAAAGGACGACAAATTTGCGATAAAATTGAGTCAATGACTGCACTACTGGAAGTGGAAAACGATCATTAGAAGTCTCCCACCCACGACTAAATGCGCTCCCTTTGCAAATCACATCAATTAATGTCATGGGCTATGAAAAATGCTCTCTGTGTCATACCACATGGAGGGAGGACAGACGCTAATAAGTGAACATACTTAACGGAGGAGGTGGGGAGACATGGGATTCCCTCTGTTCCTCTTGTCTGTGCGGGAATACCGTGCTCATCATGGCCAAGTGGAGGCCAATAATAATACAGCAGGTACACGAATGAATTCAGCCAAACCAATAATGACTGTGGAAATCGAATATTTTTCTATTCCTACACCATGACTGGGCTTTTATTCTTAATATGTCACACTGAGTCCAGTTACATTAGCCTCTTTAAAAAGGACAGTTATCCTCTTCAGAATTGACCCATCAAATGAAACATTTGATTATCCAAAAGAGAATTTCTTAATTTCATTTCCCTTGAATAGAGAAACAGTTTGCATGAGGGAGGAAGTACATCAGAGGGAGTTAAACTCATCCAGCAGATTAAGGATGGGTGGATCCACTCAGCTCAATCGCTTCATAATGTGAGGGCAACAACTGTATCAGAACTGGCAGCAGAAAATGAGTGCGCTTGAGTTTATCTTGCACAAAAATTATATTAAAATATTCTGAGCAGCAGATTATTATTTATGCTATCATTGTTTTCATCCTAACAAGTTCTGACACAGTGAATACAGTAACAGTGTGATAAGAGTTCATCTCAAACTCCCCAAATGTGACTCTGAATACACAAAATGCTCCAAAATACATTACTTTTGACATGTCTTTTTCCAGAGATTTCAACATCAAACAGACCTCAGCCTAATGTGCCTGGATTGTTTGCTGACATAGCTGTCAAAACTTCAAACAGCCAAGACTGGCAGCTCCCCTCATTCAGGGCCGCAGCGCTTGAAGTCTCAAACCGCCCTGATCTCCCCTAAAATAACCGACTGTGACCCGACTAGAACAGACAGACGGGTACGCCTCCTGCGGGGTACTGCACTGTACATCCAAGTGCAGTTGCCCACCTTCCAGAGACTTTTCCTCAGAGGGAGGAAAAAGTCAGAAAACCAGAAGTCAAAACAGAACAATAACTCTGCTTCCCGCAAGACTCACACAGTTCTCCTTTCAGAGACAAGCTAAGAAAATGATCCGGTAATAATATGAACAGCAATCAAGGTTGTAAGTTATGTACTTCATGTGTATTGACATGGCTGATAATGATTTCAGGTTTGTCAGAGGTTAACAAGACGTGGTCAGGCAGACCCGTGCAGGTGTGCGTGGGAGCCAACAATACTTGTCTTGACCTGGCAGGCATTAATACTGCAGCAGACTTACTCACTAACCTCATTAACATCTCCCTTGTTAAATTCAAGCAGTGGAAGTAACAGATCTTTCTAAAGCAAATCCAAAGGCGCGATCAAATCCTCATAATTGTTTGTGTAATATGTGTAATGACGTATGCAGATGAAACAAAGCCACAAACCAAGTCCACGACTTAAAGATGGTTAGATGGAGTCTGGCTGGAGGGTCTCGGGCCCATGTAACAAATCAAATCACTAATAATAGCAGCTTTAGTAGTGTCATGGATACATTTGTTGAAATCTAATAGAGAAAAATTTCACTCTAATTAAAGGATTAAGCCCACTCAAAGACATGATGCAATACCTAAATCAATCTAATGTTGCAAAATGACACAACTTCCTACTGACTGCCAGGAAACAGAATAATCTACCTGCTAGTGTTTAAAAAATACCTGCAAAAGCCTCTGAAGGCTCCACAAACACAAAACCCGTAACCACAAAAGGCATCATGTGGTTAATCTGAGAGGAAATGTTTGGGCCTTGAGTTTTGATGACCCGCTGTAATCTTTCTGTTGCTGATTCAACAACTAACTGGTGGTGGTTGTGCTGCTTGTTGCTGTATGATAGATGATACTGCAGTGGGCAGCAGTGTTGTGGAGTCATTACCGCGGGACGACTTCTCCTGCTCGGTGAGTGACACTGGAGCATCCGGAAGCTGCTCAAACAACATGAACTGGTAGCGGTGAAACCCAGACTTCTGTGGCGGGGTTGGAGGAGAATAGTCTGCATGGAAAAACAAAGAATCTGAATCAGCAGCACGCAGACCGGTAAGTGGATTTACATGCTGTATATGATTATCACAATGATGCAACTAAAATCTGACACTTGATATCCCAACTCTTTACAGTGTAAAAGGTTTCCAGCAGTTACTTTAAATGCTCTTCATACTCGAGAGTTGTTTTTTTTTTTAGGTTACAATAAACAAGAGGCAGCTGCAGATCCATAAAACTGTAACCCTAAATTTGAGCTTTCTTTAGTCACTCTGGCCAGTTTTTCTTTGGACAAACTTTTAATGGACTTTCAACAACAATGTGTCCATGGAATCTAGAATCTAGCGGCCCTAACCAGAACCATCGTCGCCCATTAAATACCTTGTGAGTTTACTTTGCCGTCTGCCAATGTTATTTGTTCGCTATTTCCAAGTTCATTCAGTCTTCACATGCAATCCCATCCTCTGAAGATGTGGAAACCCGCAGGATTTAATGTACTTTTAACTAATGAAAAGCTTTTTCTCAATGTGATCAGCACAAAGCAAGATGTGCCTGATAACTGAAGCTCAAGGATAGACTGATACCGACTATCTGTGATCGAAGTTCCATTTGGAAGCTGTACATGTTGCAATTGTTCATGCTGTTTTACTGTCTGCTTAATAGGTTAGCTTGTTGAACCTAGTGTTAGCATATAATGCAACAAATGTGGCTAACTTCGAATGCAGGCCTATATAGATACTCAATGTTGGAAAATGTAATTATGAGCCAAAGTCAGAATGTCTAAGGCTATATTCGGACCAAATCAGGTGATCCGGCAAAAACGCAGGTTTCGTATTTTTTTTGAATGAAGCCCGTCCATTTGGCTGCGGTGGTCTGAGCCAAAA
>JAQLOL010000022.1:10508382-10523600 GCA_029783665.1 Naso thynnoides
ATTCTTTTGAATGAAGCCCGTCCATTTGGCTGCGGAGGTCTGAGCCAAAAAAAAAAAAAAAAAAAAAAAAAAAAAACACAGCCAGAATGCCTGGCTAAAAAGTTGACAACAGTTCAATTTTTTCACCGCAGCTGGCTGTGTCACGCTGCAGCAGCAAATCACATAAAGAGGCCGTCTTCCAGCAATCAACTGCGACCCGTGGACTGGGGGAAGAATAGAGGACACAACTTGACATCACACAGTGGGTCCTGTTACGTTAATTAAACGACAGTCACACCACTGGACAAACCTGCGGCGTTTTCACCGGCCACCTGATTCGGTCTGAATATAGCCTAAGGGTAACTGTGTTACTATTAAGCCTGATTTGACGCAACCGAATGATGAGAAAAGCCATTTTTTCATCACACTTAGTGACACATTATATTTTTAACATTAGCTTAGCTGTCTTTTTTTATTACACCAAAGCCCCTCCTACTCTGTGATCCTCACTAGTACAGTATGTGTTCGCTGCTGCTGTATGTAACTTTGTAGATAGAAATGCCCAAAAGGTAAACATATAAAAATAGAAATGATCAAACTACAAGGATTTTCAGAAACAGTTATTGCTAGGCTGTGTTGTGCAACTTTTATTTGCACTATGGCACAACTCCAACATCAACAGTCCAGGACAGTATTGGTGGTGACTTCACTGTCTCTGTGCTCACATGTGACTCTCAGCTTTACTGTTGTCAACTACTTGTTACATCTGTTAAACTCAAAAACAATGAAAGGCAGAAACTGATCTCACCTGGAGGCAAAGGGTCTTGAAGGAGCAACTTAAATGTAGCACGTAAACAATAATTAAGTTAAATTTTCCAAAATAATATTGTGGAATTCTCCCATCTATGAATCTACAATTTACCACAGTACAGTGTACAGCTTACACAACAGGGATGAGTAAGATAAACTTAAGTCATTAAGGTAAACCAAGATGTGCTGAGTACAGTAACTGAGGTTGTAAAATGAATGGTCAATTTAAAACCATACTCACCAGTGAGGGTGTTCCCTTGTAGCTTTCCTTTCTTGAGTGAATTGCCCTGGTAATTTAGACATACAGTCAGTCACACAAACTCATTTGGGATGAGAGATTGTTAGGTCAAATCTGAAACAACAATCTAAGCAACAATTTGACAGGAAAGACAGCACATCGCATCCTACAACACCAACATAATGCCACTCTTTCCTTAGTTTTGTGCTCTCACAGCCAAATATTCTGTGCTCGCTGAGCTCAGCGGTCAGTCCTTGAATTAGCACCCGCTGTACCAACTAGAGAGAGGCTGGAGACGCCATTTAATTCCCAGGCCAATTTTATTTGAAGCCAATTTTGTTATAGTCTAACTAAATTAGAAATATACTGCCACAGCAAGGAATTTAGCATTTATAGATCCAACAGGCATTCAGGCTTGAGGAATGATTGGGAAAAGACTATCATCTGTTGCCAGAAAATGCAAAATTTCAACCTTACAGCAAGCTCGACGACATCAGAACCGCAGGTTAAAATATGTCAAGTAAAGAGTCTCAAAGATCTGTCATAATAACATCAGACAATTCCCAGACAAAAGGCAGCTCTCAGGCAAATTAAACCACTAAGTGGATTTTCAGGTAGCAATTTCCCATATTATCAATTGTATATTAACTTCCTGTTGCCTAGAGACAGACATGTACCCCGATGTGAAGCATAGATATTTTTCATAAGCATTTTCCACTGTATATTTGTCAGGTTAAACTCGCTCATCCCCAGGAAGCAAACAGGCAGGCACCTCACACTGCAAAACACACAGGAATGTTTGTTTAATAGACTTGGCTGCTCACTGCAAGTCGGCTGCATCCTTGAGTGGGAGGAAAAAGGACTAAATATGTTGTCTGTGAAATGGCCCAAAACCCACTTGAGGTAAGCATGGAAGTCCCCATCACATGCATCAAATATCTGGTCTCAGCACCTTTTCCTGTCCTCCATTCTCAACGCACAGGCTCCCCCCACAGGGTGACAAAGGTACTGTGTCACTAGACAGCATATCAGGACAAAAGATGAGTAGGACAAAGGGGCTTTTTTTTTCTCATCCCCTCTGAACCTTAGGCAGAACTTTTACTTTGTGGAATGACCGAACCAAACAAAACACAGTCTATTGCAGCATAAAAATATTAATTTGCTTTGCCATTTTTAAGGATGTGGACTTGCCAAATCAAAATGTAGGATCGTATGTTTGTGCATTTTGCACTCGGCTATTAAACCTCCTCTAAAAAGGGGACAATAACTTTATAAACTGCTGGAAAGATGGGCTATTCCCCTATCCAGTAATCCAATAAACAAAGCATTATTTGTTATTTATATTTAGTGTTTGCTTTTTAATATGGCAAAAAAAATCCGGCAGGTGGGCATATCAGTCTGACTTTTTTTTTTAATAAGTGCTGCTACTGGCAGCTGTTTAAAAGCTGTCTGGAGGTTATCATGGTACATACAGCATTAAACACATAATATTAAAATGTTACAACACTGCAGTCATAAGAACATAATGTGTCTGCCAGAATGACTCATTTATCAGTATTAATTCTATCATTTATATTTGACTCTTTCAGTAAAAACATGTAGCATTAGCAGAGCATGTGTCCTCCATTGTGAATCATCCCATCTATAATCCCATAACTGCTGTTTTGAAGGTTCAGCAGTAAGTATTAGCGTGCAGAGCACCAGTGTTTACACAGACTGGTAAAATTCAGAAGATTAGTTTCAACTGTGAGTATCTTCATCCACTGATCAGTGAGAGAGAAAAAAAAAAAAGCGCTTTATTTAGAAATAGCAAGAGTCCTACAGCCTGCAGGATCCAAACCCATTGCCATAGCAACAGGTAGTCAACATTTGAGCGTGCAACATTTTCCCACATCTTAATGCTCGGTTCTCGCTCACTCTCCATGGCACCCTCTGCCCTTTTAATTTCATTATAATACATAGAGTAAAAACAACAGCAAATCAATCCAATATTGAAATTCAGCCAAACAATAAAAGACAAGTCAATCACATGCAGAGCTTGCATGAAATAACATATATCAATATTCACGGATATCAAAATCTTGAAAATAATCAGTTGTGCGATGAGTGTGGCTTATTCCCGAGCCGAGCTGGTGTCACAGTAGCTGCGACAGGGCAGGGAAGCGTTGAGGTCGCTGACTCTTGCTGTTCACCGGGGAGTGACGGACTCACTCACACTAATCAACAGAACATTCTCACATGGTGGGCAGCCTCCCTCGGGGACCCTGCTGTGGAGGCGGGGCACAAAGCGTGAAAAGTTCTGACCGCTAAATGATTGACAGCCGCTTGCTGTGTTAATTGTCAGTTTTAAGAAAGGTCCAGCTTAAAGCATGAGTTTTAATACAGTATGTGGATTATTCTATTCCTGCAGTATTGTATATATACTTGTGGAGTGTCTAATAAATGTTAAGTTCCATAGCTAAATTTATGGGCAATAATTAAAATCAACGATGCAGAAGTACGAAAAATTGAAATGATGACTTCAATAATTCAGTTTTTACTTGATATGTTGGAATTCATTGTAGTTTGAAGTAATAACACACTAAAATATGTAGTGAAATGACTTTTTTTTAAGCAGCATGGAATCACTGGAGTTGGTATCTTCATTGTTAAACGGTCATCACAGCTGATCAAAATCTTTCTGATTGACTCGGGTCACTTCTGTCGACTTTCTCCTTCCCTGACGACTCATCTGGTGTTTCGCACCGAACAAAATGCACCTTTACCTTAAATAAAATTGCAGATTTCTCTCTGTTTAAACATAGTCAAAATCATTTATGACAAGCCAGCACCAAACTCAACTAAATTACATAAGTCCTGCGGATATACTGCATATTGTGATCACAAAGCTCACACAATGGGATTGCCTTCCCACCGATGAGCTGGCGAACCAGCACCTACACTGTACTCTAATTCAAGTTACAGTATCGCAGCATGGATGATAACGGCGTGGCTGCTTGCCTGGAACCACGGTAAGTTTTTCCTGTTCAGGCTTTGTTCGGGGGGAATCGGAAGTGCACAGTGCATTGATGAAGTTAATCCTGGATCGTTGATTTCCTCTGCTAGGATGATACTCTTGAGCTCGGGGTTGGAAAAGTCAAAAGCATCAAGACTCAACACTACAGACACTGAAAAGCTCCCCCCCCAAAAAAAACAAAAACAGTATCCTCTATAGACTAGGGATAACTATTTTAATGGACATGGATACCATAAAAGAATGAAAGTCAAGCTGATGGATGTCATGAGAAAAGCATAAAAACGGTTTGATAAAATATGTTTAGATGACTTTGTAATAAATTTGGAATAAAAGCTTTGGTTGAAAATCTGATGTGTTTTAACTGTGTTGGCTACTTCTTATACACTCTGTTCTCCAGTATATCAAACTATGGTGAACAGCTATAATACATCAATTTTGCACATTTTCAAACACATACACTACAAATAAGTGGTGAAACTCTTTTGCTGTACAATGCATACATACTGACCAACTGCAAGCCGATTTATTTTTGGATTGTCTGTGCTGGCCTCAAGCTGAGGATAAAAGTTACATTACATAAGGCAGATGTCAGAGAAAACAGTAGCTGGGATGGTTGTTACAGTGCAGCGGGTTCGCTCGTAATACAAACACAAGGCATACTGTGCATTTAAACAGTTCGTATGGGCATTAATATGTACATCCACTACTTACTAGTAGCCTCTGTAAGAAATGTGTTTAATCTGAAGCAGACAGAAAGTGTATCTTTACCACGAGAGCTCAGCAGAGTTCTCACAGCTGCTGTGTCAGTTTTTCAACTGTTGAAAATTTGCAAGTTATGTCATTTCCACAGCTGAAAGTTGAAAACGATGAGGAACTGCTTCATTATATATGCAGTTACCAAGGAACACACATCACTGTTTCTAAATATTTCCTCGTCAGGGCACTACATTTTAAAATCACACATTCATGAGTAAAAAACATCACGATTTCTTCAACATTCACTCAGTCAGAGAGCTGAATATGTACAGCACTGCCTAATTTTGTAGTTGTATTGTATATTTTGGACTCTTCTACACACATTTCTAATATCCCTATTAATTGACTTATACTTATTTAACACTTGAACCGTTTACAAGAGCTGAAAGTTTGTGCTTTAAACTACTCTCGTGTCAAAGATATAAAATGACATACATGTTTCATACACCAGGATCACATCACAAAATTCTGTGGCTAAAAAACAGAGGGTTTGCAGTTTACAGCTCAGTTGCAAGGATAAAAACACTCCACTTACAACATGAACATTGTGCAAAGTATTAAAAAAATTAACATATCTGCACAAAGCACTCTGACTAGACGACACAGACCAGTGTCTTTCAAAGTTGGGGTCCTGAACAAAATAAAAATCAATGAATAAACAATAATATTTTAACAATATGTGTTTTTCAGTTGTTTTTAATAACTGCATATCATAATCGGAGTGTTCTTTTCCAAAGCCAATATTACAATTTTTAAAAAATCACACACACCACTAAAGCCAATCAGATTTGAGCAGAGTTATGAGTGACACTGATATGTCAGAAAGTTGCTGTGCCCCTGAAAACTAGATCCATACTTTGCCACCAGACCTCTAGACTGAAGATGACTTAGGTGCAAAAAGAGCCACAACCACAATTTAATAAATGTTGCCACGGGGAGTCCCTGCTGGAGGCTAGTGCTATCTGAGGGCCCCTGGCATGGCAAAGTTTGTGAACCTCTGACACAGACTGTGGAAAAAATCTTGCCACCAAACCTGAACTTTCAGACCGTCATTAAGTTTCATTCCTATTAACAGCCAAGACAACGGCAGAGTGGTATTGGTGTTTATCAGACCTTGCTTGAAGAAATATGCAAATGCTAAACACAAAGTGATTCTCTAGTTAGGTGTATTTATTAAGTTGTAGTTGTTTTTTTTTTTTTTTGCTTTTGATTCAACTGCTGATAAAACAAACAGAAAGTGGCACAAATGACCTGGATTGAGTTAGCATGTGAGTTAATAAGTCAAACAAAATGTTACTACACTTTGCATCCTCATACTAGGGGAATACCCATTCTGATAGCTGTGATGGTGAATCACACGCTGAGCAGTGTGGGAGAGGCAGAAACTGACACACAGATAAAAACTGAAAGCGTCAAAATGGCTATTTACCGTTTTACATACTTAACAGAAAAAAAAACAACGAAGAGGAGAGGAAAAGGAGTGTTTTATATTTCATATGAGAAACGAGGAGCCAGTGGGCAATAAAAAGCAGTGCAAGACTTATGATATCTATTGAACCAGAGGAAGCCTGAATGTGGTTTAATGTTTTGTCTCAGTCGTCCATTCTCTCCTAAATAAAAAACTAGAAAGTAATTAAGTTCAACACTGCAGAAGTACGGCAGTGACAGATTTCTGTTCGGTTGATTCTAACTCCAACTAACTGAAGCGATGAGTTGTCTGGAAAATGTCCCCACAGTTGTCAGTCTAGTAATGGGTACCACTGATCAGCTAAATACTGTTTACATCTACTGATGTATTTGTGGCAGCAGGGGGTGTGCTGAGTGGGGACATCACAATTCAAATGAAAAGGGTTTGGGTTCATGACTCTAGGCTCGCTGGCCTGTGAAAAAGACAAAGGTCACGTCAAGTACCCTGACCTTTATTCTTCCTGTTGAGGGCAATCATGGGAAACTGCGTCTTAGACTGAAATACAAAATATTACCCTAAGAAGAACTGATTAAATATAGCCTATCATCCAAATGTTTACCAGAAATGCCTTCTAAGATTTCTTAAATTGTCTCTACCCTGTTGAAATATAGCAGCCAGTTCCCTCTTTTGGGAGCAGATCTAACTTTAGTCCAGCTGTGGTGTTACGGACACTTCTTCCTGCCTCTCCCCGTTGTTCATCGTGCAGCTTGTCTTCATGTTTTACTGACTCCATTTCTCACTCTGACTCAGACAAAAACAGAAAGGATCCCGAACAACCTACACGTTATGAGCAACGAATAACTCGGAAAAAAAAAACCTCAAAAAAAAAAAAAAAAAACCTCAAAAAAAAAAACAAAAAACAATGCAGCACAGCTTTTTTTGTGGGTCACGCATTATTCGGACACTCCAACCACCAATATTCAACGCAACAACTCTGATTCCAGCAAACCAAGGATGATACAGACCAGATAGATACAGACAGAATGAATTTATCAGATTTCACACAATGAAGCTTAATTTGTTTAGAGTTCAAGGCAACTTTATTCATCACAAAATGCTTTAAAACACGATCATTCATAGGAAAGCGATGCACCTCCTGTGTGCTTAGAAACGGCAAATTAAAAAAAGATACTACAGGTATCTGGGTAAACTTTCTCAACATTTGACATTAAACTTAATAATATACGTGAATTGTTAACTTCTCCAGGCCTTCAGGGAGATGATGAGCAGTGTGTTTGTATAATATGTCTACATAACTTCCGCTAGGAATCCTCTGACAAGAGCCAATAGGTAGGAGTCTGTGAGGAGGTGGTGGGTGGGTGCAGGGGTGCGGTTTCACCAGGAATACCCACTTGCCCAAGAACCCTTCTCTTTTCTCTGTGTGGGTGAGTGCTTCCCTTTGTCGGTTACTCATGCACCTCCTTGTATATCCACTGCTTCCCTCCCCCTCCCTTGCACACCCTGTAAACCCACACCTACGACAATCAGCACCCACGTTCTTCTAATGCAGTTCTGAGAGCATCATTCTCCCTTTTACTTGCAGTCAGGCTAACAGACGGGGAGAGAGAGCATGACAGATGGTGTTCACAGCTCTATTTCTGAGGCTGGACTTGTACCGCCACAGCCACCCCTCCCCTCCCCCCTGCCTATTCCACTCAAGCCAAGTGCTTATGACTGCCTCCTCATCTTCGCCTCAGTAATCAGCCCATTCATTTGCAGGGTTATTGTGAATTAAAAGTCTGTGTCTCACAAGGAACCTCACCGTTTACAGGTTGGACACAGTTTTTCTTTCCCAAAGCGGAGGAGAGAATTTACATGACTGCTCAACTAGGGGATTTTATTATCTTAAGGAAGTTACAAATGAAAGATTTTAGTGTTATCTTCTGAACTAAAAATTCTAAGACAAGATTCTTTAGAATAACAAGTGAAACAAGAGCAGTGAGATCACCTGACTTTTGAATTTACAGGTTAAGCAGGCTCTACATATCAATCTACTGACAAAAGCCAGTCTGCCTTCAGCCATCAGTCCCTCCTCAAGCCTTACATTTATGATCACCCATGATTTTAAACCATGCATGGAAATTATTTATAAAAAACTGCATTCTGTAATTAACAAAAATTAAATTAAATTAAATAAATTTAAAAAAAAAATCATTTTGACGCTCCTGCCCGTACCAGAACAAGCAAACGAGGGGGAGTGCTCGGCCGTCTTATTAACCTTATGTCTCCAGCAGCAGAGAGCAGCCTCTCTGCTCCTCCGTTGGCTCAGGAGAAAGCCGTTGCTGTACAAAACCCCGAGCGAGTGAAGGGTTTTTGAGGTGAAACGGACTGAACGCAGAGTTTTTTTTCTTCACTTCAGAGTTGGTCCTAATTGTTTTTATGCTGCAGTGTGTGAAATCAGCTGGTCTCGTTTGTTAGAGCTGACGGCTGCTCTGCTCCGTTAACAGTCTCTGAGCGATGGCACTGAAAGATCAAATTCACTTCACGTGACGTTCGTCTCGCTAAGTTCACGTCCGTCCTTTATCACCCTCCCAGAATCACGTAGCCACCTAATGCTTAGAAAAATGATTTTTGACATTTGTAAATAAATGCAGAATCTTGCATGTCTTTCTTCTACAGATATTGTGAAGTGCACAGAGCAAAGCTGCTGCCATCTCTCATCTAACCCCAACAGAGAATTTCCAGTATGTGAGAACATGTCTGAAATGCATTATGATAATGGCTGTGGGGGCAACACAATGTCCTGATCTGATTCTGGGGACACTAGTTCGAGTTCATACATGAAAATGACTTTGGAAACTGTTTAGACGTTTTGTTCTCTATTTGAAAGTTACTCTTTCTGTTATACACTTCCAATTGGCATTTGAGCAACACTGGTCTCTCCCAGCTTTGGTTTATCTTTGCCAGGAGGCCCTCAAAAATCTAAAAAGAGCTAGTCAACTTTTGTTAAAGTCTGTTGTCACGTTGAATTCAAACTTGCAAAGCCTCGTCTGCTCCACTGATGCCACTTGCAGACAAGCATATGCATTCTATGTTCTTATTTATGTCGTATGTTGTTTTTTATTCTTGTGTACCTGTGAGAGGCACATCAAAGACAAATTTCCACTGCTTTGCAATTAAGTTTTTCTGATTCTGATTCGAATTCTGAAGCGTACATTCTAGTCAAAGGGCTCAGACAGGCATCAAAAGTTTACCAGGCTGTTTTGCTGCAGTGTGGAGGCCATCATGAGGAACCTTCCCACCAGCCAGGACCTGGCAGCACGTCTTGAGTCTGATTTATGCTTCTGTGTTGGCTGCATGCGGAGCCTAAGCCATTAGCTTCATAAGTGCCCATCGCCATCGAGAGCATTCATACCTGTATGTCGGCATGTCCTTGTTTTTCTGCAGCTCGGTATATAAAAACTGTGCTGACTTCCTGGACCATAAACATGGAACACACCTACATAGAGGCTGACTCAACACAGAAATCAGACTCAAGAACCCGTCTATTGGGAGCTCTGTGGTGAAGCTTAACACCAATACTTGGCTCCTGTGGTTTTCTAAATGAAGGCCCTATGTGGAGTCTTTCACGACTGCCTTTCTCGAGGTGCTCTTGGCGTCATGGTTTCTATTATCACAGACAATGACCCAGTGAAATTTACTAAGGTACAGGGCATCGAACTCATACATATGGCTCCAAAAACTGAGGAGTGTGAAGGGACTAAACCAGGCGCTGAAGGATGGCACCAGCAGAGCTCAGCCAACAGACGGCTTAACCTTTTCACTGCAAACTCAAGCTATGCCATCTTCCCCTGCTGGAAGCTCTGTTGTGCTCTTCAGAAGCCTGTGCGGGTCATAGTCCACTTCGCTCAGACAGATCAAGATGGCAAACAAACAGACTTTGGCAAGGACCAGTGCTGCATGTATTGGGAGAAATGCCAGCCTTACTTCTTGGTAGAGCAGCTGGTAGAGGTGTACAGCAATTACAGCAAGTATGTTTTTTTTATTCATGTTTTGCAAAGTGCAAGTGGTGATGTAATTGCTCCCCCACCAACATAGTGAAAAAATATTAATAATTTATGCTTAATGCATCAGCTGTGAGATCAAATAGTTAATATTATACTGGTTACAATCCTACTTTCACACAGTTTCAAAAGTACTTTTTTAGAATTAAAAAAAGTACACTTTTCATAGAGCTGATCAAATTGACCCCTATTTTATGACCACAACCCTTTGAATCATTTTTTCTGGAGCTTCCTGTAAAGGTAAAGGAGACTGTATGATCCCTAATGGGATGGAGCCTGGGAAACTGGTCGGTAGGACAACTTAATGGTGATCAGCTGAGCGGGGTGGATTGGCTTCAGCAGGACAGGGTGAAAGCCAGCGGGGGAGTCACCCATGATGTGCTTCAGTGCATCAACAAATTAACCCACTTAACAACAGCTAATGGCTTTAGTAAAGAAACTCATTTGGCTTTGGTAATGAACTGAGTTGGAAACATAAACAGTCCAGTTATTAAGTGAACTCCAGACATCACTGACATCAGCCGACACACTGTGATGTACCAAACCTACACAACACTGGCCGTGCTCATTAGCAGGAAAGCGCACTATTACTCAAATCACTGACTTAAGAAACAAGCCACCCAAACTCATTATCACACTCATCTATTCTGTCTTAATTTGCATACATTACAAATTCGCCTTAACAAAGTGGCCGTGCTGGGTTGGTCATTTCATTCTCATAGAGCAGATTGGGCCTAACAGGGCAGAGCACAGGCCAAAGTGAGTCTTTTAATGAGCTAATTTCTCCCAACATGGATGCTGCTTCCGAGAGCTCACAGCTCGTGTGTGTGTGTTCGTGAGTATGGGTGCTGATGAGTCTGTACTTAAGTACTGTTGAGGGAAACCCAAGCCTGAGTTCCCAAGGTAACAGTCAGTTTGAGTGGGGGCTGGCTGACTCATTTGAAGGGAATCCTGGAACCTGAACAAGGCTGCCCACTCGCCCCACCCCCAGCTTCATCAGCACAACAAGCAAACAAGGCGCTGACATGTCCCCATATAGGGCTTCCCACTGACGGGGGTGGCACTGGAAAATCCCAGCCTGAGCATGCCTACCAGTAGCATCAGAAGACACGCACACACAAATACAAGGCCTCGCAGTTCCATGGCTACAGCAGTTTCCGGCGGTAAGACCATTTATTCCATGGAGATATTACATTGATAGCGAATAATGGAGCTGTATGCCTACAAATACATGCAGGCACGTGCCGGATTTTGATTAATACATGAGAGAATGGGGGAGATGTAAGGGGGTGGGAGAGAAGAGGAAGATTAAGCTTATTAAAACAGTCAATGGCATTGAATTAAAATAGTTTTTGAAGTGTGAACGGTGACACAAAATAAATGAGAATGGAAACCTTGTGGGCCCGGGCATGGAGGAGGAGGAGAAAAAGAACCGAGGGGAAGAGGTGTAGGCTGACGGAGGAGTAGGAGTAGGTGGACAAGAGAACGAACTCTTTGCCCACACAATTAATCTAATTATTAAGAAATTAAAAGAGATCAACAGGCGTGTAATTGACCACTTAATTAGTTCAAGGGCGGCCCATTCTTTTGACTTTGGAGGGACAGAGGGCCATGGCGCCACTAGTCGGGAGAAGGTATCCAAAATTTCCAGCAATTTGCAGTGATTTCTAAACAAACAGATATGTTTCCGCACAGATGTGTCATACAGCAACTTTTTTAGGTACCACTACACCAAAACTATGTAATTCATTGAATAGAAAGGCAACCTACGTTTAAAACCTGAATAATAATTTTAGAAACAGTAAAATCTGGCCGTCAAACAAAAACTGTACATGCGTAGTCAGTAATCCCTGCTGTTAAAAGTAGCCATTTGATATGCCTCTGTCCGCGGTTATATCTGTTGATAACTCCATAGTTCATTCAGTGTCTTTAGTCATTAACAACTGAGAGCTGGTACAAAGGGATTTAAGAGGCAGCATTACTGTTTTGAATCGCTGGATGTTTAATTCTTCTATTATAATTGAGGTAGGAGCGAGACAGAGGTTATGGTAACTGCTGGAAACCTGTCCCACTTCACAGAAAGGTTAATGAACCTTACAAGTCCTATGGGAGATGGAGTATGCTGTTAATTTGACAAACGTGGGAAATAAATGCTTTTATGCTTTTATTGACGGTGACCAATAGCGGCCTTTGCTGAAATGAAAGGTTTTAGTCTTTTGGGTGCTTTGCTATGAGGCAAAACAATAATGTGGAATGCATTTGTTGGAAGAAACTAAGTACATAATTGTTTGAATAGCAATTTCAGGCCAAAAAGCATCTTCATTATTAATTCCTACTTTTGGGGAACATATACTGTGTAAAATGTACAGTAACCTGGTGTTATGAAACATCTGCCTTTACTCTGAATACATTTATCGGAATGAGAGATTTTTAAAAAGCTGTGCTTTAAATCTACATATTTTCAAATTCTATTTTATGCACCATTGGTCTGGGTTTTCATTTTAACAGGGCACCAAGGGCGTAATACACTGACAGCTGGGGAGGAACACGTGTAACAAGTGTATCAGCGCTCACCTGAATTAGTCTGTGGGTTACAGGGAATCATTGCAAAAGGTGGCTATGACACATCTGATCAGGACAGAGGTTTTAGGCACAGGACCAACTGTGTATACAGAGTGCATGATTAAGAGATTAAATGGATAATCTCCTTCCCATTCAAGGAGCCTGACGGAGGCAGGAATCTGGTTTCACAAAGATAGACTTTCACTATGGCTTAAATCTCACCAAGAGTCACAGATCAGAGAGACATCCAAGTTCATCAGAAGCTTGAACTGTGTGTTTTTTTTCAAACAATATTTCTGTATGAGCGAATATCTGAGTTCTAACTTTTTCAGTTTAACAGGCTTTTCTTACAATTCAGAGACAATTTACAAAAGTACATACATAGATTTTTTTCTTTTCTTCTGTCAGCTGGTGACACTGATGGTTACCTGACCCCCCAAATTAATCATTACAATCCTTATTAATGTGCATTCATCTGTAGGAGTAAAAGTACTTTAACTTATTCTCTTCCAAACTTGGGGTCACGTTCTGTTATCACTGGGTCATCAATTGGGAGAGTAAAATGCATAATAATGCTATGAACATGTAAACTAATTTTCATAATTAAAACCAAAGGAGAGAGGGCTTACTCTATGCACTCATTTTTCTATGCAGGTAAGTTATGAGTTCATTACAAACTAAAGCAAATTTGATTATTGTTGCAACATAATTTTACTGCATATTTAACTAAATACATCTCAAAGACATTTGAAAATTCTGTTTTGTTGTGTTCTATATCAGTTGTTCATGAAAGTAAATGTTACGGTTTTTCATTATTTATTTTTTGTGAGGTTTGGTGCTGGGGAAAGCTGAGAAAAAATTAGGAAACTCCTGCTTTAACGTAAGAATATAACTCTGAAAAGGGGGCAATCCTGCTGTACAATAAAATACTTTTGACACCTACTTGGATGCTAATTACACCAAAATAATTTTTAGATTATCGTTATTTCAAATGCAGGGCTTATAATCAAGTAATCGGACACTGTGTTATCGCTATTTTGATGTAAGTAAAAGATCCGAATTCTTCTTGCATCTCTGACTTTAGGTAACTCTCACTAGCAAATCAAAAACTCCCCGGACGGTTGAAAGTCACCCACACCTACTTACAAAAGACCATCAGTCAAATTACAACACTTTCTATACTGTTTGTTTTGGCCTCCTCACCTTGGGCTCACATAAACATGGATCATTTTAATTGGTTTGAACAAAGCACTAATCTTGTCATCTGTTTGGAGAGGACAGTCTCACACTGTCAGCAGGTGTGATTGCCACAATGAAAAGACAATTCTTAGCTCCTCTTAAGTATAAAATCAGTCTTTATTTTTGTGCACCCGTCTAACTGGTATTAGACTAGTCTAAGAGAAACTAAGACTGTCCTAACCTTATGGTCCAGTCCAACATATCTTTGTGAAACCTGCCCTGGTCTCGTTCGTTCTGATACCCCTCTCTCTCTTCCGAGCCAACTCGGCTTCTCTGCCTCTCACTCTTACTGACTCCAAGCGGTACTATGGGCACTGCTTCCTGTGCCTGTGTTCACAATGTTTGCCAGAGGAGCACACAAGAATCTAAGCTCCACAATCCCTCTTAACCTTTGACCTTGGCTTATTGTTACCTGTGAGCAGCACTGTGGCAAACATGGTGTACAAGTACTGTACAGCCCTGCAAGCTGTTTGTGTTCTGCAAGTATGGAGGGCAGGGGAGGAGGGAAGGAAGAGAGGGAGCTATTTAATCCCCCCCAAAGGAACTCCCCTCTCAACCCGTATCGTTAACTCACAGGCAAATCGCGTTGCTGGAAGGCACACCACACACACACTGCTGTCTTTTTAATTTCATCAGCTGAAAGAAATCTATACAGTGCTTTGGAATCCGACTGAGCTGCGGAGAGAAGTGAACTATACAGCACCCTGGAATGTAAACAGGTTTCTCACCAACTGTAGCATAAAAATACCACATTGTAACAAACCTCTTGGCTATGATAATGGTCAATAGTACAGATCAGAGGTCTTAGTAGATTTTATGGTTGTTAGTCCTACAGCATTTCAATAAGAACAAGTTGAACAAATCCAGAGAACAATTCAGAGGAAATGCAGCAGTCGTACACAAATTATTCAAGTGTAACACGGATAAAATATTGGCTTCTACTGAACGCATTGTATTTATGGTGGCTTTTCGCTTGCCATTATGAAAAGCATTATCTTCTGAGCATATTAGGAACGCTGTCATTAAATCCCATGCAGGCAGTTGCTTAGTTGGGAACAAACATGTGCTTTAATCTGCACAGAATGGACTGGGTTTTTTTTTTTTTTTTTTTTATTGTAAAGTACTCAAATACTCACAAAAATAGGA